>NDFG01001574.1:462516-608211 GCA_002167245.1 Sporophila hypoxantha | reverse complement strand
CWAATTTCCTTCACACWGGAAAGTGTGCTTTGGATCCGTGCTGGGAGCTGTGCCGATGACACAGGGACGTGTTGGTTGTGGAAGCTCAGAGTTTGCCCATCAAGGACCTGGGAGGGGACAGAGCCAGGACAGCTGAGCCCAGCTGGCCCAAGGGATGCTCCAGACCARGTGGGATTGGGCTCAGCACACAGAAGGAAGGGGGGCACATCTGGAGTGATGGCCTTTGTCTTCCCAAGCCACCTGTGATGGAGCCTGGCTCTCCTGGGCATGGCTGAGCCCTGCCTGCCCATGGGGAGCAGGGAATGAGTGAGTTCCTTGTCTTGCTTTCCTTGTGTGTGCAGCTGTTGCTTTTGCTYTTTTAATAGAAATTTTCCTATTTTAATAGACAGTTTACTGTCTTTGTCCCAACCTAAGAGTTTTTTCACTTTCACCTTTCCAATTCTCTCTCCCATCCCACTGTCAAGGGCTGCATGGTGCTGGATTCCTGGAGGGGCTTAATCCACAGCACCCCACATTCTCCATACCCACCCCACCCCATGGCTGAAGAATMTCTGAAGATCCTCTCACTTTAGGCTGAACAAAGGCCATACAGATAATCMGTGGAATACAGAGAATTTATGGAATAGCAGGAAATTTGATCTGCCTTTATTCTATCACAAGAACTGTGCCACACACAATTTTTTGAATCTTCTTCAGTGTAAGAGATAAAATGAAGCGTGTGACAGGGAGTTCAAGAGCAAATAAAGGGTGGCATGAGGGACCAACATATTTGATTATCTCCACARCAGTGAATGCTGAAAGATAATACCATGGGTTGAGGGAGAGGTAGGASAGGTTTGCAGAAGGCAAACTTGTTGAGTATTACAGAAGATACACAATGCACTTCCAGTCTAGGACTATCCCCAAGTGGAAAGTGTTGGAGATCAGACAAAGATTACAGGAAAATATCTATATAAATTCCTCTAGTAAGATCTTTTAGGCCTTTGCCAGGAGCAAGTTACTGGGCTGGTTGGATTTTGGTTGTGGTTCTGTACACTCACCTCTTCAGCACCTTATGAGAAGAAAAAATATCCTAAATTGAAAATAACAATGTAGTCATGGCTACAGTTGTGTGGGGACAAAGAGATGTAATTCCTTATGGAGATATGACTTCACCAACATTCAGATTTTAGGGTCTGGWCAAGCCCATGGTCTGAGGTTCATTTGCATTATAATTTTATTCCTTCTACATGCTGTTGCTATGTATTTGCACGATAAAATTTCCTATTTTGGAGCCACAATAATGACATATCTCCAGGTAAAGCAAGATTTCCATCATGCTTAATTCAAAGACAGGCCTGAACTCAGCAGTTTTGCAGTTTTTTAGCTGTGTCACTTCCTTTGAATGTTGTCAAATATGAAAACAAAGTTGTTCAACTCACTGGTGTGAACAAACGTCCAAAAAATCACCACATGTTCAAAGAGAAAACAACCCCAGCCCATTCATTTTGACAAATTTAGAAACAGAAAGTCTACAAAAAGCAGCAAATAACTGACATCCAGACCCAAGCCTGGTTTAATATCTGATACTTCTATTACTTGTGAGTGGGTGGTAAAAACATTTTCATGTTTTATGCATTCTAAAATATTTCAGGGAAGTTTTCCTGGTTACTAAAGATGTAAAAAGTGTGGAACTGGCACAACCTGTCACTTCTATCAGGATATTAGAAAATAAGACTTAAAAGAAGCCATCAAATCTTAAACTGATGGTTATTGTTACCATAAAATCAATGGTGATTCAATTCAAAAGGATTGGACTAAAAAGGACTTAAAAATTTATTTTTTTATAGTGCCCCAAAAAAAACTTTCCCCATCCCCAGTCAGGATAGAAGCYGAAGTTCTCCAATTTCTTTTAAAAAGTATGAAACTTTAAAATTCAATACAAATATTGCACAAGCAGAACTTTGATTTAATCACTTAAATGACTTAAATTTAATCACTGAAATGACTTTGATTTAATCACTTAAATGACACAAGTATGTCTAGAGTTCTTAGAAAACAATATTTGTATGTATCTCCAGATGATCCAGTACCATTTTTTTTCTCCAAGTGAAACAAATTGGAATTGGTGTCCTACAGACTAGTGCATCCCAGAAAAAAACATCATGACCTCTTGTTTCCAATCTGATGTATCTGAATCTTGTGCCATTCATTATGTTTTGTTAAGCTGGTGTAACCTTTTTTCCCCCCCAGTTTTAGTCAGACCCAGTTCTGAAGAGGAGAGGAACATAAGATGGAACAGCCCAGATAAATTAAAGCCAAAGCAAAATTAAATCTGGTGATTTTGAGGCCATTTTAAGCTGGAGAAAAACTATTCAGTAGGTCCATGCAGGATAATTCCTGCTGAAAAATGATGAGGTACTGCTTCAAGAGAAGTTTAAAAAAAAAKCCCKAAAAACAGTGGATYTTTTGATGCAATATTATTTGGCATAATTTGTTCACCATGGCATTTTTCTCAGTCATCAGCACATGGGCAGCAATGTTCCCCACAARAAAAGGGAATTGAAGAACAGAGCCCCTACAGGCTGTGGACACAAATGTGTTTTCCAGCATAAAAATCCTGTATTCTCAGTGTCAGTTCTCTCCAAAATGAAACACAAAGGGTGTATATTGAACTTGCTTCAGAATTCAATTATGTCCTCAAAATGATCTTCACGAAAAATGGTTATATGTAGAAAAAATCTTTTTCACAGCACCTGAAAGACARATTTGTGGATCAGAATTAATTACTCAATACGCTACAGAATGTCATGGGAAAAAAATGAAAAATGTGAATTTTTTTTTGGCTTCCTTTGCCAACCAGATTAGTCCCAGAGAATGGAGAGAAACTCCTCAGCATCAAGTGATACATCCCATTTTCTCCCAGAAGGATGGCTCAGCCAGCTTTAATACCTTWCTCTTGCATTGCTTCCCTCACCGGGGCTGAATCAGAGCATGGGTTCACCAATAAAGGAGACATTTGTCCCAGTGACCAACCCTGAGGTCAGCTGATCACCTTCCAACATTTTCCTGATAGAAATGAGAACAGAATTTCCRGGGGAGCAAGGCTTGGAGTGGGATATGAAGRGGGAAAGGAGTGCATTCAACCTGGAACTTTGGCACTTCTTTCCCTTCCTCCATTCATCTCAATTTATACATTCTCTGGTGCTCCAAAATGAAYCAACTAAATAGTATTGGGCAGTGCCTGACCATGCATCAATTTGCTTTGTTTCTGTCACCATGATCTTGCTGTGCAGGCTGCCCACACTTTCTGCTGCATCTCTATTTTCCTTTACTTTCTGTTTCACTGCAATCCATTTGAAACAGATTAGAATCCTAACTTGCAATATTTAAARATAAAAGGCACAGAGAGCCACTAGGGAGTGTATCAGCTGGTGGGAATCAGCATAATTACACCAATTTAATTGAAATGCTCCCAAATTCACCTCTGTGGAGAGTTTGGCCACCTGAATTTGGGCAAACAACGTTCAGCTACTGATGGCCCTGACACTGACAGTGTAAAACTGGCAGCCCTCACAGAACAGCTCTGGTTTGAGCTTTCACCAATGGCCCCATCTGGGTCCCACTGTTCTCCACACCAACAATTCTCCTGGCTTTTTAATCATTGTTTATTTGCAGCCATCTGACACAACGTTAATTGCTTACTCATTGAAACCCGGTTGGCATTTCCCCCACTCGTGGGGATTTGGCAAGGCAGGCTCCATCCTCAGCTCCCGTGCCAGCTGCTCTCCTATCAGCCAATTCCCACCCACCCCGCATTCCTGCTTGGTTTTTTTTTTTTTTCTCTCCCCTGCTCTCCCCTTTTTTAATTTAGGCAMAATTGTGTGGTTGGGTGAGCTCAGAGGGTGATGTGTTGCCACATCCAAAGACGAGGCTGCACGGGTGGTAGATTTTCACTCATTGCCTGCTCCAGGAGTGGCATGAAGCAGCACACTGCACAAAGCAGCCTGGCGTGGGGGAGGAAAGGGAGAGTTCTGAGACAAAATCTTCACCATTTCAAATGAGAGATCTTGCCAAAAATCCTAGTTTGGGGGGGYACTATGTGGGCCCCCACAGCTGGAGGGGTGATGAAGGATCCTGACTTATCAAAAGCTGCCTTAATTACAGCAGAACAAATCTTGCAGGAGGTGTGCCAGCAAGTATTGCAAAACTTTAATTCGTTTTTTGAACACTTTGATTTGTTTGGATGAAAGGCAGTGCATAGGGATCCTGCTGTCAAGCAGAGTTTGCTGATATCTGGCACGAATGTGGYGCCCAGAACTGGGATAAAGCCCAGRATTGGTAAAACTCCACGAGCAGCCTAAAGGTCAGTGGGAAGTGGAATGGTCCCTTGTCCCCAGCACACACAACAACAGTGGTGGCCAACACCAAACAAATCATCTGATTTGCCCCAGGTGCTCTGTCCAGGCAGTGAAAGGATCAAAAASAGCCTTTATCCTAAATAGTTTTGAGCCTCTCTGTCTCTGGACATCAGACAGAAGGGTTTGCTGCTCTGCCTTTGAGTGATGTTTTTTTAACCTTCCAAAAATGAGAAACTTTTCATTTAGGAGAAGACCATCTAAAAATGCAAAATACCAACTGCCAAAGAATTGGCCCATTGTTTTATGACAAAGAAATAATAGAAGTCASGTGAGATGAACGTCACAGGAAGAAGATCCATGAAACGAGTAAGTGGATGCTAGATTTAAAAAAATAATGTCACTTTTGAGGCTTTAGACAAGGTAGAAATTTCCCTCATGGAGCCCAGCACTTGCTTTTTGAGAATCATGCCTTTTCCCTGTCAAAAATCACTCCCTGCTTCTGAAGATGCCCCGTGTGAACTGTGATGCACTCAGGTATCCCCAGGTGATGTTTCTCACTTAGCTTTGACTGAGGCAAAGCCTCCTGCATGTGTGACTCTACCTAAAGCTTACAAGAGGKAATTTTGAACAAAAGACAATAAAAWCCAGAAGAGAAACACCTTGTGCACATCCCCTTTTGTCTGAACACTGAAAGTTTGACACTTTAAACATTGATGATCCTGATGGGTCCCTTCCAACTCAGAATATTTTGTGATTCTCTGATTCTCTACGAAATGTTGCTATAACTTTGGGCARCAGTGCTTTTAGAGCAAGCTCCTTTTTCAGACAAGGTGACTTATAACTCATTAAAGTAGAATTTTTCCATCACTTTTCCWACTGTACAGCAGCTTAGCAATTAGTTTACAGTAGTTTATCTTTGTTCTCAGAAAGAAACAATGCTCTTCAAAGTGTTGTTCTTGCCTGTGGCAGATGACAACAAGAAAACAGTATGTGTAGTAATCTCTGGTAACCATCTGTCTCATGATAATTCCAAGATATTTTATGAACAAAAGAAAAGATAAATTGCCATTAGTGCTGCARCTTCAAACATCTGGACTAATTAAATGCACAATGCTTTTGATTTTAAGTGCTAATTTTAATCAGAGAGGGGCCTGGAGAACCGAATGTTTTCCATGCTTCTAAATTCCCAACATCACCCCACCACTTCCAGTTTCTTCATGTCAGAGCTCCCCTTCTCTGTTGGTGTGACATGAAGGGACAGTGATTAAAATGTCCCACAACAGGCTGGCCTAGAGGAGAATCTGAGCCTATATCCTGCAATGGAARGGGTTGGACTGTAGCTTCAAAGAGAAAATGCTTCCCCTGGAGGAATAAAGCAAAATTGGAGTTGGGTGAGCCTCAAAGGAGTTTCAAGCTCACAAGCCATTGCTTATGTTTGGGTTTGGGATTGAAATTGAGTCTGGTGGCTCAGATCCTCACCACAGACAGTGAATGGTACCAGCTACAGAGAGAGGAGGCTTGAGGGAAGGAGACCGAAATGGGGAATAAAATTTTTGCAGAAATTAATGTGCGRGATAATATGATTGTAAACCTATTTGCATTTTATTTGCTATTTGTTTTTCTAATGTAACAAAATCTCCCTCTTACCCTTTCATGTGTCCTCTTGAATTATTCATTTTGGCAATTGCTTTCCCCTTGCCATTCTCACGTCTCTTTTCCTTTTTTTTTTTCCCCTCTTAAATTTCACTTTAAACTATTTCCTACTTGGGAGGTCCTACATTTCTGAAGGAAGTGAGGCCTGCCCCAAGTCTTGAGTATTTTTTCCCCGCTTCCAGTGGCTGGCTAGTTAGAACAAAAGCTGAAAATCTTGTTTTCCATCATTGTTTCATAATCCCCCAAGGACATTGCCTGAGCAGTGAAACAYCAGGGGACAAGTCTGCTGGCAGGAAAATCTGTCTGGTTTGATCCAATCTGGAAAAAWTTTGTAGAAGATCCAGGCATGAAAATCTGGTGATCTTTTTCTCTCTGCACCTGCCTGGGCTACTTTTGTGGGACAGTTATTCATCACTACACTACACACAAACATAAAGTGTCCTCTAATGCTCTTAAAAGGGATTTTCCCCCTCACCACTTTCTCCCGGTCATTCCTAAATGGTCTGTTTACTTTATGAATTTTGGAAAAATSTGTTCTTTCTCTGCTGACAGAGTGGTAGCAGGGACATCCTGTTACTAATCAGAATTTTCTCCTAGAGGTCSAGTTGCACCTCACAAAAATCTCTAAGAAAGTTGTCAGTACAAAAAGCCCTAACTGAAAGAATATGTCTATCCCATGAGCCTTGCAAGATCAATTTGWATAAAATTGATTGGGTRTTTTTGTCTTTTTTTTTCCCCTAAAATTCAATTACCCCTTGGAACAAGCACTGAAGTCACAGCAGTGCAAATGACAACAATATCTTTGAAAGGATAAAAGAGCATAAATAGAGCTCAAGCAGTGAGCACATTCAGAGCATGAGAGTGCCAGCAACAAGGAAATATTTGCACTGGACAGAAGTGAAAGATATGCAATACAAAGCAGCAAAAAAAAAAAAAAAATTAGGTCGTGGAGTAAAATTATTAAATCATATGGAGTAAGGAGACATGAGCAGTGAGACATCATGCCCATGAACCCAAGAAACAACCTGCAACCAAACATTGCCTCTGCAGGGAAATGTATTTCCACACCAAAAATGCAGAGATTTTGGTAGCCAGCCTTGTTGAGCATTTCACTTTCAGTTACCCTCATGATGGCACAAAATGCATATTGATAAATGTGCAGGTAAATGGCACAACCACAAATCTGGAATACCTTTAACACCTGCAGCAGTGAGAGCCCTCAGCTCTGGTGAGAGAGTTATTCTGAGCAGGTGAAAGCACTGTGTTTTCCATTATTATATATTTATATTATTGTATTATAAACCAGGCCAAGCCACTGGGCAGGAGAGCTGTGGCCTCCAGATCTCAAGGGATTGATTCTCACATCTCTGCAAGCCCCTCCAAAGCCTGGAGGGTGGAGTGATCTCCATCTCTGGGTCAGGCAGCAATTTCATTTTCCCTGTCACTGTTTGTGTTGTRACACCCCTGCCCTGTGCTTTGTGAAGGCAGCACTGCCAGCAGAGAGTCTGATTCTTCTTTGCTGTGTAATTTCCACCTGAGGAAAAGGTGTAAATTCTCCTGGACTCTCATGCACTTTCCTTTCAGCACTAGGCAACGTAATTACAGCTTTCTCTTACTTTGCATTTTGTAATGAACAGATTTTTAATCTTGCTCCTCAACACACACATGTAAAATGCTGCCTAAACTCTCCTTTCTTGAGATTTACATACATTAACTCTTGTTCTGTAACATACTTTGGGCTTCCACTTGCCCTGGTGGATCCCAGATTTTCCACCACCACCTCTTCCCGGCTGCCCCTGCCTTCCCATTCTCATGACACTGCCAGGTATTATTTTGGGCTAAAAGGGCTTTTTTTTTWATGCTATGAAGAGCAGACAAGCCCCTGCTAAGCATCATGTCCCGTGTGATCAGGGTTCTAGAGCTGGGAAACCTTTGCAGGATGGACAACCCCAGTAACAGCAGGTGATTTCTGTGTGCCATTGGCACCAGCTGTGGGACAGGGAGCTGGAGAAGTGTCTTGCAGCTTTGTAAAGCCAGTGCAGTGTCAGGAAAAGTGAGGAAGAGTTTAATACATCCCCTGAGAGAGTTGTTAAATTATTTGTGTTGGGTTGAAACAAGAACTTGCTTGTTGCAGCACTGCTGACAGACAGAATGGGCAAGAACAGAATCTGAAGAATTTGAGAGGGTACAAGAACAGGGCATTAGACTGGGATATTTTCTGCCTGTATTTAAAAGGTACATCTGTCACTTACACAGCTGCCTGAACATTTTGTAGCACATCCAGGTCATGGTAATTGACTTTGAGCTTCTTATTACAAAGGTCCCATTCCTGTCCCCTCTAAATTTATTCAGATTACAAAAAAAAAACCAAAAAAACAAACCACCACCCAAAAATCAAACCAAAACAACAACAAAAAACCCAAACAAAACCCCAAACAAACAAAAAAAAAAACCCCAAAAACCAAACCAAAACCAAACAAAATACCCCCAAATTTCATTTTCCTTATAAAGAAAGCCACTAGGCTAAGATACCTACACAGAGATGAAACTCATCAGCTCTCTGCTTGCCAGGTTTAACATGAGTGGGAAGGGAATTGGGGCAAAAAAATGCAATGTGGAAACCTCCTTCCTCYCATTCTTATTCTAGCCAGCATGATGAGACAGGAACCACATTTGTAAGCAAAAATCTGCATGCAAGTCGCATAAACATTTATTAACTTCTGGYGAGCACCTATTTTCAGGTTTAAGCTCACTACTGAAGCCCAGCTAGCATACCAGCTTTGGCTAATTAAGGATTTTCAGTTGATTTAGCTTGGGTAAAATCTAAGGTTTAAAGAATAAAGGGAATGCACAATACAGACTCACCATAATTAAAAGCTTCCATGGCTTCAGATGGGATTAATCTTTAATTTGAGCTAGAAATGCTGAATTAATAGGAGGCTCTAAACTTCAGTGCTGTGCTTTTCCTGTTGAACCTCCTTCTTCCAAAGCTTCCAAGTGCTTCTCTAAACCCAACACATGAATTCCAACCTGTCCTAAATAGGGAGGTGAAAATCAGCCCAAGATATGTGATGCGTCCTCTTCTCAGTAAGGTTTTAATGAAAACCTTAGAAAATAAGATATTTGTGCTTGGGAATTGGTGCCCCATCCAGTCACTTCATGGTTGGAGCATTCCAGCTCAGAGGGAARACTAAGGGAAATGGAATAAGAAACTTAAAAACTGGGGAAGGAACAGTTTCTTTGTGTGGTTTTGTCCTATGTGATTTCATTGTATCCCAGGGACTCCACTGGGATTTCACACGCAGTGACCTCTGCCTGTATTTCTCAAATTTTTTCTAATCTTCAAAACAAAATTACTCAAAAAAGCAGAGTCAATAGGAGTAAGCAAACAATTCCAAAGCTGTAATGATGTCAGAAGTAGCCTAGGTCTTCTATCTAGAATACTTTCTTCATTTCTTAGGTAATAACTGCAAGTTTTAAACCTTTTGTCTCCAAMATCTCTGAAGCCTTGCCTAATATAGTTATGAGGAAATAATAGGGGAAACCTTGGTTTTTGTTGTAATAAAACCAGATTCTGCCAAAAAATTCCAARCTTGGGCCACATGAGCTAAGAACTTAGCTGAGGTAACTCCCTGCTCAGTGGATCTTGTGCTGTCCTGGATATATTCCCAATATTGCAAAAAAACCAYGCTGGGCCAAGCATCTTCCGTTGAGTCATTTTACATTTACTTTACAGCATATTTTACAGCATTCTGTACTGCCATGGCTCTGTTTTCACATTGAGTGAACTTCCAGCATTCTAACTCYCCCTAATTTGTCATCCTAAAGGCAAGAACATTGAGTCAGCAAGGGACAACTTGCCCAGAGCCTTGGCACAAATTAAGTGCATCCTAATTCTACCTGTGCAGAGAATGGATTTCCAGAGCACTGCTGAGAACCAGGCTTCTAAAGCAGCAGTTTCAGCTCCACAGGTCTCTGTGGGTTCTCAACAGGAAAATCTCCATTTCCATTGTGAGGCTGATGCCATTAATGTCTGCTGCTCCTTTTGTTTTTCTTGCTATTGTGGYTTCCTACAAGTTTTCTGTATGGGACTTCCTAGGCTTGCCAAGCAATTCTGAGATGAAATTTTGGATTCAGAGGTCTGAGAGCTGTGACCTTAGGCTATATGATTTAARACTGCTATTAATTTTTGAAAGGCAGACGTGTCTATTTTTTTTTGTTTCTTCAAAATGGATTATTCCTTCAGCTCTTATCCATCAGTTTGCTAAGCTGGAAAGAAAGCACTGAAAAGCCAAAGAAAATACAAATGTTACATCATCACAGCATTAAGTTCCATTAAGTTCTTAATTACGTCATGGTTCTTAAYTTCTTAATTACATCAAATAATTAAAGTTCTCTTGCTGTTCTCCTGTACTTTTCATCTGTAAATCTCAAAGCKCTTTATAAAGAAGGTCAGATCTCTYTAGCACAGAACTGACATGTAGCAAAAGTAGGTTCAAATTCCGTTTTGTTCTCTGCATTCTGGTTAACCCCCKTGAAAAATATTTTTCTGTATTTTAAAATTATTTCCCCTGCTGGGAAATTTGGKCTGAGTTAATCTTCGTTTCTGTAAAAAAATTGTATAGTTCCCCTCAAAAATGAGTGCTAGGATATGCTTCTTGATGCTTGTTCAAAATTTAACAAGATCTATTTATGGATGTGAAGATTTGAGGAAAACAAAGCTTTAAATAAGCTTCTATAATGAGCCAACAAGTGGTTGCTGTYTCCTGCTTGTGCTTTTGCTTTGCACATCCTTTTCGCAGTAGGTATGTCTGCATCCAGGYTTACTGCTGGAGCTGAAATCACTGTATGAAAGTTCACATCTCCTTCTGTGACAAAGCCATAATGCATTCCTTATTGAAGGAAATTCAAAGCTTGAGATAGAATTAGGGAGGGCATTCCAGTGGTGCCAGTTCCCAGCTSTTCAGGGGAAATGTCAGAGGCTATATGTGGCTTTTCTTACATTTTTTATCCCGGTTGCACCCACTAGCAAGCAGCAGGATTTGGTTGCTTTCTCTTCTTTAACCCTTCTCACATGGCTCCTGCAGTTCCTCCCAGCAGCAGCCCAYGATATGTGCTGTGTCCTCTTCTCAGTAAGGTTGTAATGAAAARCTTAGAAAATAAGATATTTGTGRTTGGGAATTGGTGCCCCATCCAGTCACTTCATGGTTGGAGCATTCCAGCTCAGAGGGAACACRAAGGGAAATGGAATAAGAAACTTAAAAACTGGGGAAGGAACAGTTTCTTTGTGTGGTTTTGTCCTATGTGATTTCATTGTAGGGTGACTCCACTGGGATTTCACACGCAGTGACCTCTGCCTGTATTTCTCAAATTTTTTCTAATCTTCAAAACAAAATTACTCAAAAAAGCAGAGTCAATAGAAGTAAGCAAARGATTCCAAAGCTGTAGTGATGTCAGAAGTAGCCTACTGTTCACAACAGGCAAAGGAAAAAACATTTTTTTTATTCAGAATTCATCCTTGCTTTTACCCAAACACAGGGAAGTTCACAATGCCACGGACAAATCTATATCAGGACTTCCTGACAGAGCCAAGAATATTCACTCCTCAGCTGTAAATGTAAATAAATGCTGGACAATCACRAATGAGCTTTTTCCTTGCTGGAAGGTAAATGCAGAAATTTCTCCAYGGTTCTGCAGGAGCACGTGGCTCCTCTCTGAAACCCATGAAAAGCTCCACGCTGCACTCAAAAAAAAAATACAGAACCTGCAGCAGATGTAACTGAAAACTCCCAGAGAGTTTTCAGCATTTTTAAATTAAAAAAAGCATACAAGCATAAAACAACATTTTTATTTCCTCTTGGATCCCCCACCAAAACTTTGTAGTCAGCCTCTTCTGCACACAAGGGAGGGAAAGGGAATTCTGCTGGTTGRCCTGATCTCGTGGAGTTGGTTGCTGTGCCAGAAGACAACACAAGGGCTCTCCCAGCCAGGCTTTTTAAAATCAAATTCCTGGCTTGTGTTTCTTCCAGAGCAGTCCAGGCACTGAGAAGCAAACCTAAATTTATTTGAACAATCCTAAATTTATAGAAGTAAATRGTAAATTTACAGAACAACTTGCAAAGATGCAGCACAAAGGGTAACTGAAAGATGCAGTCGTTGAAGACAGAAAAAAGTTTTGATGCAGGAACATGTGAAATTGGTAATAATTTTGACAAGTTGCTGCAATTCTGCATCAAAGCCATTCTTCGGAACTCAATCTCTCTTCAGAAAAATTTTTTTGTTTTTTGAAAGATACAGACAATGTAAATTTTTCTTTTGATGACCACACAATCAAATATTGACTAGCGGTTTTGATTCAAGGCACAGAAAAGAAGAAAGATTTTTGATCTAGTTGGTGTTTCTATTTAAAGCAATATTTCAGTCAGAGCTTTGATTTCCAGCTAAATAAAAGTYAAAGCTACAAGCAAAGAGACTATTATTTTTGACCTAAAACCAGAAACAATAAAGAGGAGCCCAAAGTTAAGTCCTGTCAATTTTCAGTACCACTTTATTATCCTCGCTCAATGCATTTGCCTGGTTTGATAAGATATTTTGGACAGAGAAATCCATAAATCCGTGTTAATATGAACTAACTCTATTTCTCASAATTTTTGAATACTGTTTCCTGCAATGTAATTATTGATTTTWGCATTCATATGTGTCTGGTTGTTTTTCTAATTGAATGTGATAMGTATCCAGATTATATCTTACAATCAATCATGAATGATAAATCATAATTATAGACAGTATTTTATAATTCTCTTTAAATAACTCTATTTTTAAAAGTCATATAATGGGTCATCCTTTTTTCTGAGAAAGTCAGATAGTCATAACTAGGAAATTGAGAAAATACCTTTAGAATATATGCTGGAACCCAGATCTCAAGTTAAGAATATATGTTAAAAATACATGTATAAGAACAAATGTAAAAAATTACATAMATTAGGAATATATGCTAAATTAACATATAAAAATTAASATTTTTAATTCTTCTATCTGTGCARACAAACAAAATACTCATTTTACACTGAGACATCTGCAGCTTGTGTGGACACATATTTTTTCACCATTTTGTGGAAATATTATAATACTAGCAGGGTTTTTTCCAAAAGAACTGATGGCCAAATGGGARATAATTTATTTCTGAATTACATATGTCTTGTTCATGGTATTTTTCTGCATGCCAAAATGCTTAGAGATGGGCTCTCCAGTTGGCTTTTTCTTCTAATCATCATTACACTTTAATGAAATCCCAAATGCAATGCCAAAAACAGAGAGAAGAAGATACAAGGGTGATGCAAATAAAGCAACCATGGTCTGAAATTCTGCAGAAATCTTCAGAAAGCACTTGTGGCTGACCAAACACAAAATCACAGAAAAAAAATGAGAATGCTTAAATATGTACATTAAAAGTACAGGACATTAATTTTGTGCATCCATGTGGATAATGATGATATGGCCATASTGATTTCCATGTTTCAGTTGCTCAGGATCAGAAACAGAGAAAACATTGCCAGTGACTGATGAGATACAAATATTCTTACACGTTCTTAAAATAAATTTTCAGATAACCACCTCCTAATTTTTCTTTTTCCTTATTCCTTGTGTATATTGGACAAGGATGAGCAAAACATTGGCAGCTAAAGGAGTAAAGACCTAAAGTGTGGCACAAGTGATAGATTTGTTCCTGCCACCCTGTAATTGGAAAACATACTGAAATAATTTGGGGATTTAAACAGAAAAAGTACATGGAAAATGCAAAAATCCATCCACAGGCCATGTACTGTTACAGCTGGATATATACATATATACATATACATATACATATATATATATATACACACACAGATATATATATATACACACACATACATTTATATATATATGTATATATAGATAAATGCTAAACTGAACTTTACAGAATTTCTGGATATATGTACAAAAAAAAAAAAAAGATCTTGCATGGTGAGCAGGATTTGGTATTTAAAAACCCCAAAAAACCACATGTTCTTAAAAAGCCTGAGAAGCCCAAGCTTTAATTCAAAATATGGGCTGTGATGTAAGGGAAACATTAAGGAAACCAGCCCTGGAGTCACCTAATTGCTTACTTCAGTATTTTTATCACCTGTCTCTTATACACATCTAGATGTGTATAAGAGACAGGCCCAAGCTTTAATGCAAAATATGTGCTGTGATGTAAGGGAAACATTAAGGAAACCAGCCCTGGAGTCACCTAATTGCTTACTTCAGTATTTTTATCACTGAGTATCAAGATTCCTATTCTGGGATTTGAAAGTGTGTGCTACTCACAGATTATTTTGGAAAATAAGCAATCAACCCCCTCAAAAAAACCCAAAACTAATTTTTAAAAGAAATTTCCAGGTTTAGGACAAGATACTTGATTAAAAAAACTTAAAAAAATTTMATTAAAATTTGATTTAAAAAACCCCAAAAAACCACCAAGAAAAAGAAACAATCTACAACCACCCACAAAAATCCTGGTGRAGCCTATTTTATTCCCTGCTGTTCAAGCACAAATAACATTCAAGTGTAAGGGGAATGATGTATGCCAAATTTTATGTCTGCAAAAATATTTCTGCAAATATTTTTTTTCTTATTTTTCCCCCCACAATGTCCTTATCTGATGATACCAGAGAAGGCAAACTTCTAATGGTTGCTTAATCCATTTTTYCTACCTTTCACGTTTTCCTGTATAAAAATCATAATTTCTAGTTTCAATAGTTTTCTACTGATTTTACAACCATAACTATTTAATATTGCATTAATTCTCTAAATGCTTTAAGATGTAGGAGTATACACGTGGAATTTAGAAGGCTAAAAACTCAGAGATTTTTTAAGGGATAGAGTCTTGTCTCATTCTTAAGTAACACACTCTTAATCACATTTTGAACATGAGTACAGTTAAAAAGAAGTTGTGAGCCTCTGAAAGTAGCCAGTTTTCATTCTTATTTTTTGTACAGCACACTGTAATGTTCTGCAATGGGATATTCTTCTCCCAACTCCAAGAGGACTGAAAAAAATAAGGATTTTGGCAAGTAGCCATCCAGTTGAGGACTGTGCCATTTCATCTGAGTAGGCAGTATTTTCCTACTTGTTATTTATACCCTGCAAAAACCTGACAACCATTATGGTACAAGAATTACTTTGCTACTTTAAAAATCAAGAAAAGGTGATATTTCATTGCAAGCATGGGCATTTACAAAGATAATCTGAAATTGCAAATATTTAGTAAACAAATACATAAGCTGAGTGTTCATAAGGAAAAATAAATAAATAAATRTACATCTATTCTGGTCAAAAAACTCAAAGTCTTATCTTACTTCCATCTTTCTCCTTATCTGTCCTCCCAGCAGGAGGACATGTCCTAAAATCTTAAATCGTGACAATCAAAGCAGGATCATTATTACTAATAATTCTTTACTAATAATGGCTATTTCTTATTAGTGTTATTATTTGGAAAGTTTTAAACAACTCCAAGACATTAATAATTCTGGGAAGTGTGGGAATTACATTGTTGCTACACTCTCAAAGGTTGTGTGCTATTATTCCAAAAGCTCTGAAAGGATTAAACAATCCACAACTGCAGTTTAATAATATATGTTTGATTTTGATTTTGATTTTGCTTTATTGCTTGGGGTGTTTTGTTCATTTTTAATATGACACAGTGAATTATAAACTCTGAAAATTCAACCAGCTAAAAATTCTGCTTTTAWAACTGAATAATTACTGAATTACTGAATAATAACTGAATAACTGAAATTCAGTTTATGGTTATGAACTTGACTTGTTAGAGGAACATAAATATGCTCAAAAATAAAGRGGCAGTGGACACTTGCTTCATCACTTGGACCTCAGGTAACCCCCTCCACTCATGAATGAAGACACTCTCTGAAGTTTTTAATTTCCTGCTGGCCCTGAAGCCAATCTGCATTTGATGCAGATGCACATTTTTTTGGTGCTTTAGCCGTGTTCAACAAAGTCTTTTTTCRCCCTGGCTTTCCATCAGAGCTGCAGGAACCCATCTGGCACTGCCTGACAGCTCCGAGCTGTCTCTGTCAGGGAAAGGTCTGGTTGCTCTTACAGTGCTCTTAATTAATTTTAAAAAATGATACATATGGCAGCAGCCACTCAACAATGGCAACTCCATATTAATTCATAAAATACCTGTTCAATTTCAAACTATCAGACAAGAAACCTCAACCCCTGGACCCCACCTTGCAGTTTTCAGACAAAAGTTACACAACACAAGAGAACTGCTTGAGCACTGCTGTGTTCTTATTTTTTCTTTCTGAAAGAGCATTCAGTTTCTCTCAGTGTTGACTTCTTAAGTTAAAAGAAGCCTCCAAATTTTTTTCTAAGTAATTCAGGCCTGAATTGGCCTGATGACCAGTCAAAGGTTGGACTCCATGACCTCAGAGGTCTTTTCCAAACCAAATGTTTCTGATGATGATGATGATGATGATGATGATGATAATAATAATAATAATAACAATAATAGTAATGATGGCACCAACACAATAATAATATAATGAAGACATTTACTGTTGAACTTGGGAATAGAATGTAATCTCTCTGCAGGTGCCATGCCTACAATACATAGCAGTAAGAAAAYCCTCTCTTTTTCTTGCCTGCCCACCTTTATCTGTGCTACCACCCAGACAGGGCTTCAGAAGATGTGCTGGCTGCCACTCTCACAGGTGGGGTTATTTCTGCAACACCTCTGATCTCCCTGATAGCTGACAGCACCAGAGTGTGTGACATTTCAAGCCATCAGCTTGAAGAAAATTCTCAACAAACCTCAATAACTGAGATTTACCAGGAACTGATTGCATAAACTATTAGAAATTCACATGCAGCCTCAGTCCTGYAGTCTTGTCAAGATGCAAAAGATACCAGCAGCTAAACCATGAGCTTTGACCTCCATGCCAGAGTCCCTGCATCAGCCCCAGGGCAGCCTGAGATGCTCTGGGGAAGGGGAAAGTGATGCAGCCAAGGAAAGTGGAGGGCAGGTTTCTCCTGGCAGGGCTGCCCAGGGGAAGGTTTGGCCTCAGGATGCCTGAGGGATGCAGGAGAACATTCTGGGGCCTCCAGTGGAAGGTTTTGGTGACTCACCCAGCCCTCAGCACCCTCAGCAGGGCCCCTGTGCTGACTCAGCCCTGAGTCAGAGGGCAGAGACGCCTCTCTGAGTCACCACCACCACCAACAAATGTTTTCCTTTGAGTTCCCCAAACAGGATGTGCCCTCTGTGTGTGTGTGTGTGTGTATGCCCATTTCTCCCCTGGGAAATCTGATATCAGACCTCAGCTGGAATGGCACACCTATTTAGAGAGGGGTTTTTCCACAAGTAACCTTGCCCAGTAAAGAATTCCCTCTGGAGAAGCAGCTGGGTTGAGATCTTTCTCTTACATGGAGGAAATGTGTGTGTGTAAGTCTATTACAGGGCTGGTTTACTCTCAACTAAAAGTTTAGAATGAAAAAGTGCTTTTCTATGGGAAAGGAAAAAAAAAAAAAAATCTGTACTGGACTCCAGAAGAAAGATGGTGAGAATATGGTTCTTTTGATATTGCCATCCATCTGGAGTAATACTTGTGAGATCTCATTTATCAGACTGTTTCCACAACACTCAAAATATATGATAGAGGCAACCATGATTTTTCTGTCTGTGCTTACAAACAATTGTATTTCATTACACTTGAGAGACAAGTATTACCTCTCCAAAATCACAGCCTTGCAGATTGRCCATAAATTTAACCTGGCAGTTTTCAAAGATTTATGTGTGCAGACAACTCAAGTTGTGTGCACACACAGACACACATTCACAATCCAAAATTACACACATACAAACACATATTTATATAAATATATAATGTGAATAAAGCAGTGAACATAATAGCAAATTTAGTGTTACTCAAATAAATGATAGCATATAGCATTAAAGGAGGCTAAACACATAAATATAAAATGAGTATAAAGGTGAGAGAGAGTGTTTATACTTACACGTACGTGAGTATGAAGTTCAAAGGAAGAGCAAAGAGCCAAATAATATCACTGGCATGTAATTCAAAATATCTAAACTCATTCATTTAGTTATGCCAAAGCAAGAACTCGCAGTATGTGGAGTTGTAATTGGAAAGGACTAATTCATAGGAGGTAGCAACAGTTTATAAATAACTTGAAATAGACTTATAAACCTTGCATTATATAACTTTAGGATGTACAAGTGATGTGGTCAGGAAAAGAACCTCCTAATCTGCAGACTGAAAGAATGTGGAAGTTATTAATTGTAAGAAAGAAAAACAAAAGAAGCCCCATGGATGTGTGAAAGACAAAAGCAAGGACTCAGTCCTCCWGCAGATCTTCAGAACATTGGGCAAAGTCAACATGTGTGAAGAAACCCTTGGAACTACACAAATCTGACTCGGTTTTCACACTGAKAACTGCAAGTTCTTGGCCCAAGGGTGTTCTGAATCATCCCCAGACATTTTTTTTTTTCATCCCCATAAATAACCCAGCCAAACAGCAGCAAGTAAAACCTGGGGAGCAGGAGAAGTAACTGYTGACACCGCTCACGTGACAGAGCAGAAAACACCCCAAAAATTGGCACCTCCAACTTTCTCTGTTTAGCAGAGCACCACTCTGAGCTGCTGGATGAATTTTTGGCCCCATTATAGCCACAGGGCAGTGACACAGACTGTGTCCTCCTCTGTGGCTCCAGCCTGGAAGACGGAGAGCTCCCGCTATTCCCAGGATTGAYTGGGCCTGGAGAGAAACTGCAAATGAAACCTTTCCAGGGCACACYGGGGAAAGCCAGGGCCAGGGAAGATTTGCAGGAGGCTGGGGAGGGAAGGTCACAACCCTTGTGCATGGAGAAACCTGGTGGGAAAGCAGAGGGGTGTGATGGTGTTCACAGGGGTTRTTGGATGAGGGAAGAGACGAGGATCTGACTCCATGTTTCAGAAGGCTTGATTTATTATTTTATGATATATATTGCATTAAAACTATACTAAAAGAGTAGAAGAAAAGGTTTCATCAGAAGGCTAGCTAAGAATAGAATAGCAAAGAATGATAACAAAGGCTCTGTGTCGGACTCTCTGTCCGAGCCAGCTGACTGTGATTGGCCATTAATTACAAACATCCAACATGGGCCAATCACAGATGCACCTGTTGCATTCCACAGCAGCAGATATCAATGTTTACATTTTGTTCCTGAGGCCTCTCAGCTTCTCAGGAGGGAAAAATCCTGAGGAAAGGATTTTCCATAAGAGATGTCTGAGACAGAGGGGTGTGAAGATCAGTGCCTGACACTGTGCTGGCTGCCCCCAGGCACCACCAGCAATCAGCCCAGCAGCTCTCCTGGACCAAGACTGCTTTCCTGAGCCACTTCCAGATGGAATTGGATGCCACAGGAAGTGACTCTGCAGCTCTCTTTCCTCTGAATCAGCGCTGGAGCTGTCAGGCACCTTGCAGCAGGACCTACCACAGAAGATGTTAAATCATTTGTGGTCAATTAGCAGCCCTGTGCCTTTTGCAGCCTGCAGCTCTGGCTGGGCTCCAGCAGCTGTCATTCCCACACCTAGCGCCTGCCCTAAAGACTTTTCCTTTATTTTCTGTCTCATTTCTCTGTCCTGAAGCCTTCACTGCCCCGGGACTCCAGCCACAGATGTAAATGCAAGGGGGTGTAGTCATGGTTTATGCCAGGAGCACAAAAACCCTGCTGTAAACACAGCTACACCCCAGGAGAAATGGAGAGTTGCTCCACAATACAAACGAAGGGCTCTTTGCAATTCCACAGCTGCTGTGGTGGGATGGGAGATGGGGATGGATTTTCTTTCCCACATATCCCTAAATGAATGYATGAGACAGTTCTGGAGTCAGAGCAGCTCCAGCTCCTTGTGGATGGAGGGGAGAGAAGGAATCCCACAAATAAATAAATCACTGTCCCTGAGCTTGGGTTTGGAGCCCATCCCAGATGTGATTTAGAAAATGTGAGAGTCTTCTGCAGGTTGCTTAATCCCTGAATGCTTCAGAGCCCTGGAGCAGTAAAACATAGCAGGGAGAGGGGTGGAAAAGCTGTAAAGAGAGGTTTTGAAGGAATATCAGAGCTGTGTAWAGTAGAAAATAGAAATAAAATAGCAGTCAGTAGGTGTTGCAGTAATTATTCACTATTGCCACATGGTGGTTTCCTTGGATTAGAACAAACTGACATATTTTTAACATTCACCTGTCAATTTTATTTAAGGCAGAGTGTGACAGTGTTCACAGGGGTTCTTGGATGAGGGAAGAGACGAGAATCTGCCTTCATGCTTCAGAAGGCTTGATTTATTATTTCATGATATATATTACATTAAAATTATACTAAAAGAGTAGAAAAAAGGATTTCCTCAGAAGGCTAGCTAAGAATAGAATAGCAAGAAATGATTAACAAAGGTTTGTGGCTCAGGCTCTGTGTCTGAGCCAGCTGTGCTGTGATTGGCCATTGATTAGAAACACCCACATGAGACCAATCACAGATGCACCTGTTGCATTGCACAGCAGCAGATAACCATTGGTTACATTTTGTTCCTGAGGCCTCTCAGCTTCTCAGGAGGAAAAATCCTAAGGAAAGGATTTTCCATAAAAGATGTCTGRGACAGCAGAGCCCATGCAGGAGGCAAGAGCTGCACTTAATATTTAAGTTTTCCCATCCAAATGAGGGGTTGAAGCCTTTAAAAACCATCAGCCATGTGAGATGCACAGCTTTGGCTTGAGAAAATTGTGCTCCCTTGSTGATTCATCATATGAAAATGCTGTGGCAAACTCAGATTGACATTAAACCCTTTGGGACTGTAATGACTTGGATTCAGTGAATATTTTTGTGCTCAGGATGATTGACAGGAAAAACTTAAAAAAATCCCCAAATAAAACAAAACAAATAAAACCCAAAAAAACTCCAAAAAAAAAAAAACATTAGTGGTTTTGCACCCACCCAAGTAACATTTTAAAGAGGGACTACCATCASTGTGTCTTAAAAAAAGAATGGGACAAAATTGGGTGAATTTTTACTTGTTCATTGCTTTCACTCATACAAATATGGCATGAATTTAAAATCAGTATGTGATTTTTATCACTAGACTCAGGATGTTGCCTTCAAGGTGCTTTAAAAGAGTATTTCTAAATGGAAAAATTACAAGAGTGTGATGGTGACTATGACAATAATGATAATGATAACTAATAATAATAATAATAATAATAATATAATAACTATTCTATCCATAGAATAGTAATTCTCTTCCTTGTCTATAAAATCACTGAACTACTTCATTAATGATGAATATGAAAAATATACTTGTTTCAGGCTGGATTCTGCTGCACCCTGAACRGTTACATTCTATTTTAGTGAAATTTTTAATCTTTAGTAATATTTTGCATTTTTTGGCTTAAAAACCCCAGCAACATCACAGTTCACCACACTCCACAGGGTCTGTGGATAAACAGACCACCATTTTTACCATCTCATAATTATTCTTWAAGAAAAAAGTCAACGCTGTAAATTAACACATGAGGGAAAAAATAAAAAGGAGAAAATTTCTGCTGGAATGTGCAGCTACAAGTGTTTTATAAATAAAGAGTGACACGGTTTCCCTTTATACTGCTTTGGAAACTGAWGTCTTCACCCCACAAATTCAAGTCCCCCTTCCAAGAGTTCTGCTTATCAATCTGCATCTCACACACTCCTGCATTCCTTGCCCTCTTCTGAAGACCTTCCCAGATCCCCACCATTTGGGTGGTTAGAAAATTTCTCTTAAAATTCCAGTCTAAACTCATACACGACCAATTTACAGCTCTCTGATGTGCTGCCAGTGTTAGTCTAAGATAATTTTCCCCCTCTCTTGATGTGTAGCCAGCTTGAACATATTTATAAAAAGCTGCTGCTCTGCCTTTTTTTTAGCACATTGAACCAAGCCACAGTTTCTAATTTGRTCTCCAATGCAGAGACTGCACTTTTGTCATCATCTGAGTAACTCTACCTGATATTCACTGCAGTTCCAGATCAAAATCTTTCTCAAAGGGCACAAGAACTGAAAATAAGCAGARCAGAACAATAAATTTATTGACACATGGCTCAGATCTCTCCATTTTATATCAAATGACAAGATCCCATTTATAAATAATTAATTGGATGTCTTTGCTCTCTTTACACTACTCAAAGTAGACTTCAGGCAGAGGTTTTGTCTAATTTTTTATTTTATCATCATTCAGTCTTGAATTGGGAATACTTACCAACTCCTGACTTTAACAATTGATACAAATAAAAATGTTTGTAAACCAAGAGTCCCTATCATCACTTTCATTAGACAAGAATCAGCTTTCCCTTATCTCTGAAAATTTTTTTGTCATTGGTCAGCAAATCCACCAGCAATTCTGCCATCTTAGATCCCTCCCATAACGCCAAGAAAAAAATTTAAAAAAAAAACAACCAAAATCTTTACCCTTGCAAGGTATTTGGGTGCTGTAACAACAGGGGAGGAAAGACAGAGGAAAGAAGTAGMGAGGGACAGACATTTCTGAAAATTASCCTGTGATTTAAATTCTGGAATTKAATTWAATTTAATTTTAATTTAATTTAATTTAACTTTGCAGAGCAGAATCTTATGTACTCTGCAAAATTTTCAGTCCAWCATGAGCTGCCTTTTATGGTCAAATTAGTGGTAAAATCCAAAGTTTCACCACCAGCAGGTGTTCCAGGCATGTGTGGGTCTTATCCTGCCTGGGTCACATTCCTGGGATCTCTGCAAGTCTTGGGCARGGGCAGAAGGGCAAGGTCTGTGAAATGTGAAACGGGCACCAGTGGGCAGCAGGAAAAAGGAAATTTTAATAACTGAGGRGGATTGTGACGGTGGTCACAAGGAATTTCAGGATGAAGGAAGAGACATAGATCTGACTCCATGATCAGAAGGCGTGATTTATTATTTTATGATATATACATATACCATAACTATACTAAAAAGAAAAAGAAAGGAGAGTTCCAGYAGCTGCTAAGCTAAGAAAGAAAAGTAAAGACGGATAACAAATGCCGCTCTCTCGGGCTGTGTCTGAGCGAGCTCAGTTCTYGATTGGRCATTATTTCTAAACATCCAAGKTGGGCCAATCCAGACTGACCTGTTGCGTTCCACAGCAGCAGATAACCTATTGTTTATGTCTGTCTCTGAGGCCACAGATTCTCAGAAGGAAAAATCCTAAGGAAAGGATTTTTCACAAAGAGAATGTCTGCGACAGTGTACTTCTCTGAGGCTGCCCTCATCTTCATCTCCATTCTCCTCAATTCAACCGTGGGCTAGCTCTGCTRCCCTTTAATGCTGCTTCAGGTGSAGATTAAAGCTCAGTTGTTTGTAGRTTTTAGATTGRTTTTAAATTTAAAAAATATTTTAGCAAATTATCGATACTCAATCCCATTGCATAAAATTGGTTATCAGAAAATTTCATGAGTACTCAGAGAAAACTGAACAGGCACCACAGTCCACTGGATTGACACCTGCTAGTGAGGAATAATTCTGTTTTCTAGAAGAGCAATTATGCCAATGGATCCTGACTTTTTTTTTTTTGTTTCAAAATAAATTTAGTTCAACTTTTGTCTTCCAGTAGAAATTATCACAAAAAATAATTTTTTTGCCTTTATGTTGCTTATAAATTGCCTCCAAGGGTCAGTCTGTTCTTTAGACCAGTTTTTGCACAAAGGAGCTATTGGAATGAAGACCCATGAACCTGATAGGAAAGACAAAAATCTAATTCTGCTGAGATTTCCCTGTTTGGGCATCACTTTAACTCTCTTCTGAGAGTTCTGTGSAGACATCTTTGCTGGTAGGTGTCTGAATAAATAATATTCCTTTCAATTGGGATCTGCAGAATAGGTGCAAATTCTGTTAGGCTTACACTGAAATATAGAACAAAGGGAATTTATTGAATTAATTTATGTGTTTTCCCTCTAGGAAATAAATTAGTTATACCTAGTGAACATAACAAGAGCCTGCAACAAGTTTAGGTGGGAGGAGAGTTAGGGCAGTGTTTTMTTCTAAGGAACAGGCTAAGGAAAAATGAATGCAGGTGAACAGAAACCACAACAAGGGGGCAGGGTTAATATCAAATATTTGTATTTCTACTGAAATTTAGGGGTTGTGAAATAAACCTGATGGCCACTTCCTTGAGGATGCCTTGTTTTTGGAGCAGCAGCAGATTGYGAGATGCTGGTTTGGGGAGAGCAGCACAGCCAGCTGCAAACCCCAGCACTGGAGTCCTCAAGTCAGATTATAAACTAAGAGGACATGGATTTTCCAATGAGTAAAACAGCTTCAGAGCAGCTGAACTCCATGGATTGTGCAGCTCATGGTCAAGAAAAGTAAATATTATTTTTTTTTTATCACAGAGAAGAAAAGCTGATGGCACACAAAATGCAGCTRTCACAGGCCGATGCTGTGAAATCTACAGCACCTCCTGCTACTCAACACCATTCATCATGCTGCAACTCCTGTAACACAGGGAGGAGAAAATACAAATGAATTAAGCAATTATTTGGAGATAGGTACAAATTCAGAACCAAAGACAAGGCTGCTCCTTTTCKCTCCTGCTTCACAATGCCCTTATCTGCTCCACAGCATCATTAAAACACCATCAAAGTAAAAACACACGGACTCAGACAACTGGGTTGAAATCCAAACTTGCATAATTCACTCAGAGATAAAAACTATCCACCCTTACCAGCTGTGTCCACCTTTTTTCTTTTTTTAGGGCAATGAGTCTCTCTGTACTMAGCATCAAGTGAGAAATTTTCTTTCTCTGCAGAACCAGATAATTTTTCCCTCAAGCTCTTACATCAGAGTGTCCTGGCAGAATTTGGTCCTACCTCCACAGCAGGTGGGGAAGTACAGAAAAGCATCAGGGCTGTGCAATTGTTGGAAATCACCACCCACAGGTGGCAGGTTAATCCATTCACTTTGGTTTTGAATGCTAAATTCTGTCGACATGAGTGCTTTAGTCACAGTGGAGCACTCTCCATGCAGCTCTGTTAACATGAGGAGCACAAGACTCTCTTCAGAGAGGAATTTKATGCATTTCTATATAGCCAGGAATGCTGAATTTCGGCTTTTCTCCTTCATGTGAAAAAGTAATGATGATTGAACATTAATGCTATAACTTTACAGGACTTCACAGGTAATTTCTGTGGGTACAACAACCCCTAAATTCTCTGTTACCTTTCAAACAGAGACAATAAGGTGTTCATTATTTTTATCCTCTCTTGGTGTTTTTTTTAAATGAATTTTTAATACAATTTTTTCTCTTCTAARCTGCAGCCTGCAGCACTCAGGATCYCTGTGTGCCGTGGGGCAGAGATTCTATTGATTCTGTCAGTGCCCAAATCTGAGTTTTGTTTTTGCTGTTGCACAACGCTGCAGCCCCTGTGCCTGACACAGCTGTGCCTCTGTTGAAGAAGGTGTTGCAATCCCTTTTCAGCTCCACTTCAGCAGCCCCAGGACACTTCTCTGTGAGACCTGAGCTGCCTGTGCACACCTGGCTCCCTGCCCAAGCCAGGCCCCAGGATTCTTACTCCAAAATGTTTTGCTTTTGCTCTCTTTTTGGCTCAAGGTGGCTTTGAGTGATTGCAGTCACATCCTTCCTTTCTCAGATCTTTGTGTCCTCCAGCCTGATGGATCTGTTTGGATGCTCCCTTTTCCCTCCCAACAGACTTTTGTCAAGGCTGGATGAGACAAATAACCAAAATTATCTCTCTTTTTTTTTTCCCTCTGCAAATTAAGGGAGAAAACACTAAACACCATGGGATTCCTTATGGGCAGTCTGAATGCTCCAGAACCTCACCTCACGTGCTCAAAAAGCTACTCTGAGAAGGGAGAAAAAGTCTGCAGAGAGCAAGGATGGGTAGTCAGAACACAAAAATACAGATCTTATTCATCCCCATCAGTCAAGCATTCACTGTGTAACCTCCCCGAAATACAGAATTTTTTGTTCACTGCTCTATTATTATTTGTGAATTGCATGTATTCGTTTTGGTGTTGGTTGTTGTTTTTTTTTTTTTTTTTTTTTTTTTTTTTTTTTTGTTGTTGTTTTGTTTTGTTTTGTTTTGCTGGGTTTTTTTGCTTTCTTTTTCTTTTTTTTTTGGTGGATTTTTTTGTTTTGTTTTGTTTTTTTTTCCTTGTGAAGACGAATTAAACACAATTATGGCACCTCTGTGTCTTGTATTTGATATCTTCCACCCTTAAATTAGAGTAATTTCATCATCTACTTTCAATATGCTGCTTTTTGAAATAGAAGAGGTAATATTCAGCAAACTTTTGAATTTTGGTAATGAGATGCATGTGTTCTGTGTTTATGTGCTCTGATATACAGTAGGAATTGAGCTGTGGTTTTCAAACCTGGTCTTCAGCTATTCAAAATATCATTTTCATTTATGCAGACCCTCTTCTACCCTGCTGTTTGCATTTTTTTAACAAGTGCTGCCCCAGGGAGAAATGACATTTGCTGAACACAATGCRTCAATTATCCTGTTGGCAGCTATTTTTTCTCGAGCAATGTATAGARTTAATAAGAAGAGTGTGCCTTCAAATTCCCATTTCAGAAATTCATCTCAGTTACTTCTGATGGGAGGGCACACATAACAATTCTTTAGAAAATTGCTCAGCTTTTTCTGCAAAAGAAGTAAATATTTATTTTGCAACCAATGTTTTTTTCAGAGGAATGAGGAAAGAGCACAGTGTTTATCAACCTTGTGAAACATTGAATGAAGCCACATTATGCTCATTAAAATACCTACCTGTTCCAAAACTTTGGTTTTTGTTACCAAACAGTGCCAGAGCTCCCATCTGAAAATCAGTGKATGAGGAGAGAGGAACCTCAGTGCCAATGAATAGCAGTGAACTTAATTAAAAACTTCCCCCTCTGATGGAAAAATTAGAGTTTAACTAAACATAAATCCTCAAGGGAAAGTCCCTRCAATCTAAATTAGTGGTGAAAAAATAGTCCTGGCCTTTTTTCAGCCCCAAAGGAAAAGTTTCAATTGTTTTGAGCTCGTTGCTCTTCCTTTTTAGTTCCTAACCGTGGCAATTTACAAGACATAATTTTTGCCAAAATGTTAATACTTTGAAACAAAGATATTTCCTGTGGAAAAGCCTCCTTTTTGGGATTGTTCCACTTGTACGTGTTCTTTCTCTTTTTGCCTTCCCCTCTGCTTCAGAATTTTTAGTTTCTGGATTCTTGTCTGTGTGTYAGGCACTTCCACTTCAAAGGCATGAAATCACAGAAAAAGAGAATTATCTAAAACAGCAGGACTTTTTCTTGAAATGCTACAAGTACAGAAAATATCTCCAGTATCTAAGACATTCAGTGTTGGTGCTATTTTCCTTTTGAAATTAGGGMTTTTTTTTGGTGTGGAATGTCCTGAACTAAACCCCTTAGCACTGAGTCTGGTGGGAATGGTAAATAGGTTTAGAAGCTTCCCAATCCATGGCTCTGGTAGATGGAAAAGGAAAAGAAAAAACACCAAAAAAAACCAAGAACAAAACCAAACATAAAAAAACGCAGCAGCAGTCTGAATGCAACACAAGAGCTAAAATCATGATTAAATTTAATTATTCATTTAAAAAAAAAGGGCAAAGTCCTTCCGAGAATGTACTGAATAATCCTCTCTCCCAGGAGTTCTGCAGTAGCTCTGGATCTTTCACAGATTATTTTTATTGAATCAGCTCCCTTAGAGCCTCAGTTATATTGCAAGGAGACAGAAATAAGAGTGAGTTGAATCCTCTAGTTAGAGGGCACAGGTGTTTTCCATCTGGGATAYTCACCCTTTCCCAGCGAATTAATGGCTTGTACATTGGGATGAACAGCCAAGAACAAACATAAGCGAGGAAATCTCAAACCTGACCAGTGGCAGCATCCATAATTAAGCAATCAGCTTAATTTTGATGCATAAAGTCCTTTTGCTGTCTGCTTGCTAGTTGGGGTTTCTGCTCTCCCCTGTGGAATCAAGCAGCAAGGGAAAAGGTGGATTGAGCTGGTGGTAGCCAGCCCCAAATTCCCCTGTGTTTTCCTCTCCAAGTTTCAGATTAGCAAAATTCCTCTTGGATTTCTTTCTCAGCTAACCTTCATAAATGAACTGAAACCACTAGACAGGAAAACTGAAATTAACTACTCCAACCATTTGCAGGTACATCTGCAATATRAAAAGGACAGGTGAATTATCACAGATTGAATCCCTGGTTGAGCATGTTGTTGCTCTKTTTTTTATTTCAGTAATTTTGGGGGTGTTTTTTTTAAGTAGCTGATAAAGTAGACTTGAGGTTATGTCTTAAATATGCAGCTATGAAATARTAGGAGCTTTTACAACAATTTCTAAACATGAAAATGAAGAAAACAAAGTAATGCTTGTTAGTATTGATTGGGGAAAATATTTTTTTCCTTGCAAACAGTTATTTTCATTTATGGTGGTTTTCTCTTGGCTGATTCAGGCTGAAGACATTTATCCAGTGGCTATCCAAAATTATCTCTGAAGTTATTTCTCTTCAGAATTAATTGTGAGGTGTTTTTTGGTGATGTTATTTTCTTGGTAATTTCACCACTGGAAATTACTCTTCCTCAAAGACATTCTAGAGGAAAAGTCACATTTWTTAACTATGGATTATATGAATAATAATGCTCAAGAAAATGTGTCAGCCTTAAACTCTGGCCAGAAAAACTTGATGTCTTCTTGCATGAAGGAGAAYATTTGATAGCAAGAAGAGAAGTTGAGCTGTCCCAAGTTTACCTGGCTCATGCTGAAAGATGGCTCAGGTAATGGCAGCAGGAATTCCATGAGCAGTTTCACTGGGAAGAGGATGCTGCCCCAATAAAAAGGCTGCAAGAAACATCAAGCTCACCTCTCAGAGGCTGAGATATTGGGATGAATAATGGTGTCAGGAAATGAGCCTTATTTAGCAAGTRCAAAAAGAGAAAGGAAGGAGGGTGTCTTTTGTTTTGTTTTGTTCTTGTTTTTTGAGGGAGAGAGAACAATTCTGTGGATGGAGACAGAGCTATTTCCAGCTCAGGAACACAACTGCTGTGGATATTTTGACATCAAAGCCTGATGACCTCCTGTCCCCTTGAGGATCTTAATCATGCACACCAAACMGGTCAAAGAAGAGGAACATGATTCTTCAATTAACCACCTAAAGAAAGGGATGARTAAAAAAACTTGCAAGGCATAAATTTTTATTTTTTTTTTTGTGAAACAACTTGTAGGTCTTGTCTATGTGTTTTTTGTTGGATATGTTGCCCCAGAGATTGAAGAAGTGCTGTTGATTGCTCCTTTTCCTATTGAATAAATCTATTTAAATCCAAAGGATTATGTACATGTTATGTTACATTACATGCAGYTTGTTTATATAGTGCTTATTTTATATGGTGGAAATATTTCAGATGAAGAGAAAGATTAATGAATAGGACCTTTATTTATTTTATTGAGTTATGCTGGAAAAGTAAAGTTCCTGTAACTTTTGTCTTTCTTTGCTTTTTTCAGCGGGCCTGCCACTCAAAAAAGGCATCTGTGCTCACTTGCAATGCAAAAAAAGTCAGCCAATAAGTGATATTTCCAGAGAGGGAAAAGTAAAAAGGAGTGGCAGGTGCTCTTGCAGTGAGATTTAGGTTGAGGAGGATGTCAGGAGATCTCCTTTGTGACCCTGAACAACACAAACCTGCTCCTGCCAAAGACTACCAGGCACCTCAGATATCAGTGCCTCAYCACCACCCCTGGCCACAGCTTGGCCAAAGCCTGCAACTTTTCAAGCATCGTTTTTTTGAAGACCAAAACGCCTTTGAGACATAAATAATTGATGCAGAAAAGGCAGAAGTAGAAATAAAACATAGCCATGGAAATGCAGGAGTGTTTAACCAAAACCTGTTTCTGTTGCTGTCGTAACACAATTGTTTTGCTTTCTGGCAAATTTGAGTGTCTTCAGTGAAACTCATAAGCCTGGTGCTGATGATAAATCACCCAAGAATGCACAGCTGCACCAAGAGAAAAAAAGGTCCCAAAATAAATACGCCGTTTATTTTTGTAGCTGTTACTTGTTCCTAAGTTTTTAAAAAAAAAATAGTTAAAAAAATCACTCCACTTGCCCAGCCAGCAGAATTTACCAGATTCTGCAGTAATTACAAGGCAYAGAGAAAAGGAAGCTGCCTTTTTTTCTTTTTTTTTTATCAAGGTAAAGACAACAGGACATTTTCTGAGCACCTTGGCTTCAACGTAATAATGTTCAAATCTTTATCAGCCCATAACACATTTTATCACAAGAGGAAAAAAAAAAAGTGATTGAGCTGGAGCTGTCAAATGATCTCCATTATTTCATAATTATGTGGTGGGTAACTCTAGAAAATTCTGTGGGCGTACAGGTACCTAGTCTGAATTTCAGAAAGGTCCTGACCAAGATTTCTCTTTAACCCAGGTCACCACATCAATTAGGGAAGAATTCARTCTGTAGGACTGGACTTTCAATTGTTCATTTTCACTGCTACCAGAAATTTTGGCCAAATTGGTCTGTTGCTCTCCTGGTGGCAAAACATGAGCCTTTCCTGAAGAAGGTGATGTGTTAATTTGCAGCCAGTTCTGGAACATGGTTTCTGAAGTTCTTGGAAATGAACATGATTATGTAGCTAATTTTGCTCCTCTGAGCTCCTTTTCCATGCACATAAGTTCCATATTGCTATAAAATTTGTTAAAATGACGCATAATACGTTTCTTATTTTTATTGAAACCCGTATTTTCCCCTCTATAAAGATAAAGGCAAGAAACTATGCTGAATTTTGGAACAAAGCACACATTTGGAAATGGTCTTTTATCCAGGTAGCTTTGTAGATAATTTAGATGAACTGCAGTTTAATTATGTCTTATGTGTGTCTTGCATGACCCCTGAAWGGGAACAATCATGGTTTGATCAAGCATCTGCTCCTAAAACTCTTGACCTTGCTCCCCAGAATAGGAATTTTCTCTGAAAGTAGCATAAATTAGTGTTRAATCCTAAAATAATATTTAATTTGCACCTGTAAGGAAGCTTTAACTAGTATGATTATAATGAGTGGAATGATATAACTCACGTCAGCCTCACTAGAGGCTGATAAATTCAGCCTGGAAATTCAGTTCTGGAAAGGCTGAGTTGTGAGGTGGTGGAGGAGAGGGAAGTGTGGAGGGAAGGGTAGAGAAACAAAAAGGTGCTGCCTGACTAATGTAACTGAGAATATTATAATTTTATCTGTCCCAAAGAAACAGCTTTTCCCCCTCTCTGAGCAAGGATGGCATCCTTGCTACACTGACTGCTGAGGCCTCCCTAAAGAACAACCCTGAAAGGTCAGATTTTCATTAAATGAGGTCTATCTAGTTATTAAAYTGAGATAATGCAGGACACACAGCTGTGAGGTGTTGTGCTCTCTAAATCTCACCATTTTYTTCCTCACTCCCTCTGCAGTTTCTGCAAAACTGGAACTGCCCCAAAAGCAGCAGCTCTGCCTGGCCACTCATCCCCGCCCCTGCTGTGGGCATTTGCAATTTCTGCAGAGAATCCCCTCCACTTCAGGGTGTCCTGTCAGCTCTGTGATGCCAGGGGAGACACTGGGGAGGTGGAATATCTTTTTTTTTAGGCAGGATTAACCTGCTGGGAATGCATCTTGGCACACAGGRTGGTGAAGAGAGATTAGACCTACCCACAAAATCTCACCTGCGCACACCTTCACGTGCTCTCCTCAAACCCAATCTCTCCGTCTGCCTTAGGCTGTCCCTCCTCTGACTTCAGGCGTTCCCTGCAGTGGGTAGGAGTATTTTCAGAAACTGAAATGAGAGGGTACTCTGTGACAGTGTTCACAYGGGRCCSAGGATGAGGGAAGAGARGKGGATCTGACTCCATGTTTCAGAAGGCTTCATTTATTATTTTATGATATATATTGCATTAAAACTATACTAAAAGAATAGAAGAAAGGATTTCATCAGAAGGCTAGCTAAGAATAGACTAAGAAAYAATGATAACAAAGGCTTGTGTCTCAGAGAGAAAGTCCAAGCCAGCTGACTGTGATTGGCCATTAATTAGAAACAACCACATGAGACCAATCACAGATGCACCTGTTGCATTCCACAGCAGCAGATAACCATTGSTTACATTTTGTTCCTGAGGCCTCTCAGCTTCTCAGGAGGAAAAATCCCAAGGAAAGGATTTTTCATAAYAGATGTCTGTGACAYTACTCCTCTCAGGAAMGTACTTCTCTGCATCTCTATCAGTTCTGGGGGGAACTCTTTCTYTATATTATGATTGAGCTCGTATGAAGACTCCCTGAAAGGGTTCAAGCAGGGAAATTGTGGGAGTTTTCTAAATATTCTGGGGTCCCTGGACTGCCTCCTGTGCTGGATAGAGCTGCTCCCACTGTGTGACATGAGCACACTCTGCCACCAGCTGAACAGGAGGAATCCAAAGGGAAAAGGCTCCAGCTGAACTGTTTGCAACACTGCCCTCCAAACTGAAAAGAAACCACCTCCAGCTTTTCTGTAAATCCATCTCTCAGGAAGAAGCTTATGACAAATCCTCCCATTTGTCTGAGAGCCCTGAAAGGAGCCAAGAGCTTTCACAAAGCTGTGGTGGAACAGGTCCCATCATGACACAGATCTGTACATTTCCAGATCATCCTCTGCTTGCGCTGGAGTGGAGTCAAGACATTAAGGACTCAGTCAGCATGTTTGCTTGGACTCCATGGGAGACTTGTCTTGACAAGACAAGCCATTTTTAGAGAAAGGACACTGCCTTCCATCCCTGGGTAGGGTTATTTTTTTTTCTTTTGTTAACTCCTCCTCTCTGGGTATTCTTAGTAACAGCATTTAAATCATCAGCAAGTATCATCACACAGAGCCAGGGGCAGATCATACACAGGTTTAAATTGGATTAATGTCACTGAACTCGGAGTTTCTCCTAATGGCATTGGCTGAAACAGCACTTGAGGAACCAGTGATGGGCTTTGCTGCGGAATGAGAAGAAATACCTTTGTCTTCCTTTGTCCTCTCTCCTGTTCCTGCCTTGAAAGTGACAGGAAGTGCCTTCTTACTTTTAGTGAAATCAGCAATGTGCTTTCATTYCAGGTGGTGAAAGGTTTTATAAATGTAGTTCCTGTATTTTGTGTACAGCCTCTGAAAGCTATCTGCCATCTCCATTTCCAGCTGCTAACATTAATGGAAGTAAGAAAATATATTGATTGTTGGGTCGTTTGTGGCAATATAAACGTCATAACCCCATTTTAGAAAAACTTTTACATGTCACAGCCCAAAGTTTCCCTGATCCCCTGGCAGTGAGGGCAGGGAGTGATTTGTGTGTCTGGTGTGGGCCAACCCCAAATCCCTYTGAGATGCAGGAGCCTCCACGTCCCATATTTTCCAGGAACTTTGCCCTTTTTACCTGGTGAAATTGTGATTTTAATGAGAGCAGACATCAGTGTGCCATAATAACAGACCTTTCTGTCTGTCTGTCKGTCTGTCTGTCTGTCAGCAGCTGGGCAGGCACATATTTAGACCAGGCTCTGGTCCACACCATAAAGGGAAAAAGCAAAAATTCCTCACATTTTGTGTCAAGTCCGAGCCATTATTTTCGCTCTGAGAATGCCCACAATAAAAGCCATGCAGACAACGTCTGAAAGATTGCTTTCAATTTACATTCATTTCAGTTTAAAGCACAAATGRTGAAGTTGGTGTTATTTTCATTATTCCAAACAGGGAGGGTTACAGAACTAAAGTTTGCTGGAGCTACTGCCTTTGAAAGAGATTTTTTCTTCTAATGGGAGCACTGATTGGCAGCAGTAATGTTCATGTAACAGAATTTTCTGAACAAAAAATGTCTTTGCCTAGTAACATGTATTTTCCTTTACATGTCTTTTCCTAGTATCAATCTCAAGACTAGATCTAAACAATCAGTTCAAAGCAAATGGCCTTAAATTTCTAAAATTAGAAGTTACATATTTTGAAATATGTTTTTATTCTCTTCTCTCTATTTCTATAGGTTGATAGCACATCCCACCTCAATACACCCCTTAAAAAGTCTAAATTTTTATGGAAWTTTTGTWATGCCCAAAGGATCTAAAAGTTTAAGATAAATATTTCACAATTTTTGTTTGCACAGTCAGATTTTTGGAGCAGGGCCTGTGTTCCTYTGTATTTTATCCCATTCTAGCAGGAAGGAGGCAGGTGTGATGGGGCCTCCTGAATATTACAGCAACATTATCAAATAMATATATAGATATATAGATATATAAATAGTTAGTTAAATTAAGTTAAAATTAGTTATTTTTAAAATAGTAAAATAATGATCTTATATATAGTRATTATTTRACTATTTTAATAATTAATTATTAAAATAGTAAAATRAATAGCAAGTTTATTAATTATTAATGTATTTATTACTAACTTATGATAATATTAATGCAATATTAATATATGTAAATTTTCACTGATAAATTTAATATTTAGTAATAAATGTATAGTATATTGAAATAAATAATTATATAAATAAAAATAATTTTATAAATAATTAATAATCTAAATATAGAAATAATTTAATAATGGTGACTTTCTATTATTATTTTAATATATTTATGATCACGATTATTATTACTATTTTAATCAATAATATATTAATATTATCCTAGATATTATTATTATATTTATTATAATTTATTATTAATATTATTAATATTATTTATAATAGAATAATGTACAGGGAAGTAAGCATGTCCTGCAAAGACTTTTGACATTCAAAGGAAGACATCCAGAGGACCAGACAGAACCACTCATCCTGTGGCAGGCACTGCTTAGAGATGGAGTTTCTGTTTCTCCATTTTGGGTGCCTGTCCAGCCTAACTTAGAGCCACCATTTTGGGAATTTCAGAGCCAAATGCAATTACATSTTCTTGATGTTCACCTTTAAATTTTTGGCAGCAGTGAGAGGGGCTTCCTTCCAGAGTGTTCATGGTGCTGTCTCATCAGCAGGTTTTCCTGGCTTTCTGACCTGGAGGTGTTATGYAATGCTATTTGGCCTGCTTTGTGGGTGTTTTATTTATAGATATCTGTCCATTTTCCATCAAATTACAATTGCTGGTAACAGGGTTAGCTGTCATCCTGACCACTTTTCAATTACCTCTGTGCTTTCATGAGGTGAGGCCTCTGAGTCTGCAGTGAAGTTGGGCTGGCCAGGTGGTTTTCCACTTTGGTGGCACAYTTTTTCACTTGTGCTGTCCAAAACTAATAGATTCCTTTGTGTGAGAAGAGCACTGCACTGCATGTTCTCAGATTTAATTTATAGACCAAAATTATGGGGAATTTCTGGTGATCCCATGGATCTCAGAAGGGCAGCACTGTGGACACAAGGCAAAAYTCTTTTCCCTTCTGGTACATACAGGCTGTGTGCTCCAAAGGCTCACAAATATGAACCCAAACTGGGTTTGAATGAGGCTCTCAGGTCTCTGAGAAGCCTTCAGTCTTCTATAAATAAATAATAAATCAAATAAATGTGTGCCTGTGCTCTTCAGGAGCTACAAGGGTGCTCAGGATCACAGCAAATGGAGAAAATGACACCTGGAATTTGTGGCACCCACACAACTCCAGGAGGAGAAAAAAAGAAAAAAAAAAGTTTTATTCTTGTTTAGGTTTATGAGTTCTTCGTGGACTTGTAAGCCCAGTGTCCCTTTTGGTTTGTTCACCATTTACTGCTGTGGAGCAAGGCATTCAGCTGTTCATTCCTGCCTATTCCTAGATAACATTAAATCACATATTTTCCAGWGGTAGTTTTTTCACAGTTTTGTTATTACTAGAGCAGGCTCAGGGAAGAAAAGTTGGCATACCTTGCTGAAGTGGAAAGCTGAACATTTTAAAAATTATTTTCCTCGTCTCTTTATCACAATTCCCTTGTTAAAATGAACAAGTAGAAAAAGAACTACTACAGAAACACTTTAGTATTTTATTTTTTTTTCTAAAGATATCCCCATCTTTGCTCTGCCACTGAAAGGCAACAGTTGATCTGATAGGATCATATCTATCAGATACATGCTCTGATGGAGAAAAAAAAAAAGCAATTACAAAACGGAAAAAAATTTATTCCTCCATTCTTTTTTACAAGAGGAAAATATCCCTCTACATGACCATCTGATAAAAGTGTCTTGCAGATATTCAGTGAAAGAATGAAAATCTCCTTTGGCTCTTTCARGGGAAAAGAAAGAAAATAATGTTTAGCAGTCTCTTTAGTGCACAACAGASACAAATTTCATTATCTGTTCTGCCCTTCAATCTAGGAGAGGATTTCCCTGCTTCCTGCAAAGGTTGGAAAATTTTCCAARACTTCCCTTTGTTAATTTGTGCTACAGGAGCAGAGATCTTCCAAATGCCAGCCCACAAATAAAAGCCTCCTTATCAAGAAAYTTAAAGGCAAGTGACAAGGCAGAATTCTGCTTAAACTTAGAAAAAACCCACTTTGTCCTTTATCATGATGGATTAACATATACATGTGCATCTAAATGAAAAATATGGTGTGGGAGGCAAAAAAAAATAAAATTCCTTCTGGCCTTCGTTGCAACACTTTTAGTGAGGAACTGCTGCCTTATGGGAATGCAGTTTCGGAAAACTTTTCTACAGTGTGGGTGCAGAAAATAAATGGTCAGCTTTACTCAGGCTGAGAAGTTGGACAGAGGACTTGAGCACACAAGTCCAGGCAGGAAAATTGGGAACTTCCTAAATCTCCTGCCCTTCTGTGGAGACAAGGAAAGGCAAAATCGCACTTTCACTTTGTGAGGACAGGAGAAGCATAGAGGACAAAAATAACAAAACTGAAACTGAAACTGTCTGTAAAGACATCTGAGAAGTCTATTAAGAAGCTTTCTCCTTTGTCACATCTCAAGTTCCATGTATTTTTMTTGCTTGATAGCAGGCACCTGTTACCTTTCATGCTTTATTTTCCTCTTTGTCCACTGCTTGTTAGTTGTTTTGAACTGTGACACCAGAGTCCCATCAGTGAATATCTGTCATGTGGTCTGTCTCAGAAATAAACACTTTTACAATCCCAACTTCTCCAACAATYGGTCAATATTTGATTTGTTCTCAAAAGTGTCAGGATGTGGAAATGCCTTTTGGAAAGCCTCCTCGTCTCCCAGGGGTGCAGACACACCCGAGAATGCTGTAAGGAAAAGCAAAATCATGGASAGAATGAGTGGGAAAACAAAGAAAATGGGACACAAAACCAGAGAAAACTCCTTTGTCTCAAAAACTGTCAAATTCTCTRTGCAAATGGTTTTGCATTGAAAACCTGGGTTTAAAAAGCAAAAAAGAAAATGCATTTTGTATTTGCATTGAGGAAATTAAATTTSCAAAAAATCTTTGGAAAAGACTACTTGCCTGAAATGCCTTCTCTGCCTCCTGCCAGCCTCAAAAAATTGTCAAGCTTGCAGCAACAGCACTTTGATGTGTCCTGGTTCTTCTAATGTTCCTTCTGAGCTGCTGTGAAAGGAATCTGGAAAAATCCTTTAGTTTGGTTGGAAAAAGCACTGCTCCTAAACCCAGAGATTTCCAGTTGTAAAAATGTATTTGAAAATGTTGTTGCTAAACATCTGGTGAATAAAAAAGCCTTTGCTGTGCATTTTCTTTGTCTTTTCAAACAAATGTCATCCTTTGCCATGGAGCTTCTTCCAACTCACATTCTGCAAAGAACAGCACAAAAGGTTTTGACTCGCAGCAGGAGGAGGCATTTGGTTAATTTTGATAAACATATCATAAACCAAATATTGTGGTGAAAAAATCACAGTGGAAACTGGTTTGTTCCTCCTTAATCTCACTGTGGAGGTCTTGCTGAACAGTTTTGTTGCCAACAGCATTGCCAAATTTATGGACTCCATGCTTTACATACTTTTGTTATTAAAACAATAACCCTGGACATTTCCCACTGTTGCACYTGATGAGTAGGATGAGCCAGGGTCAGGTTGCACAGGACCATGTCCAGCAGTATTTTGAATATTTCTGAGGATGAAGCCTCCACAAACTCTCTTGGTCCTGTAGCTGACCCACCTACAAACACAGCAGGAGCTTGGAAATTTCTCTGGAATCTTTGGCAAGSAGCAGGCACTGGTGACAATGCCAATCCAGTGTCTTCTTCAGGGTTTCTTACATGAATAAGAGCCAAGCTGTCAGTAGCCTGACTCAGCACATGTCAAAAATGACATTTTTCCTTGCATAATCTGGATTTCGTCCATGCTGCTGAATGCAGAAAGTGCYTACATTAAAATTCTGCATGTAAGTTAGAACTTCCAGGTAAAAATGTCAGACTCCCAACCCTTAATACCAGCTACCCTCTCCTTCAACACAGTCACAGAATCAGCCTTTCAGTGTATTTCCTCCTGAAAAAAAAAAAACCCAAAGGGTTCACATTCAAGTGTTGAAAGAAAAGATGAATAATGAGAGAAATGTTTCAAGAATGCAGAATTATTCAGCAAGTTCTTAAGCACGGCTGAGTTATTAGCACCTCCTAGAGAWTTTGGGATTTCTTCTACAGTTTTTGTCTCCCTGGCAACGAAAGTTTAGTGTAACAGCACTGTTAAAATATGATGTATTTTGTTTCCTCCGTGCCTTAACGAGAGACATTAACTGGAAAGAATCATGCTGGAATGGTGACTTCACTGCAAATAATTTCAAAACCATTTCCTTTGAATCTCTAGGCTCACTCAGCTTTCAATAAATTTTACAAGAAATTTCATATTGCCAAAAAAGTTCGATAATTACATGTATGGTATATGTATGAAACCTAACAAAAGAGGAGTAGGGGATATAAAATTCTTACAAAAGAACACATTTTGGAGTTGATACCTGTCTTCTAGAAAAGGAAACCAAAGCAAAACACAAACCACATTTGAATGAAACAGCACAGCTGTAGTTAAGAGGTTCTGGGTTAGGATTTCCAATTATAACTTTTACAGCAATGCTGAAATCAGTCTGCTTTGCTGACTTCCACTTGCTGGCCATCTGTTGTTTTGCCTGTTAAAATGCCTTTCTGGAATTTTATCAGAATTTCTCTTACATGCAAGCACTGGAAAAGCCAATTACCTTCCCTGCATTTGCAGAGCACTGTGCACAAAAAAGGTGCAGATGTGACTGGCCATTAGGTGAAAGCAATGTGGKAGCACTAAGTGTAATAATACTGTATTAATTATTTCATTAAGTTATTATTACTATGTAACAATACTGTAAAACTTTCTGGAAAACTGTGGAGTTATAGCAGTTTTTATAGAGGATTTTTTGGTACACAGAATTAACTGGCCACAAAATCAGAGCAGGCTATCCACAAATTAACCTGGTTCTTTAAAAATTATGAAGTTATTTTATATATATATATGTTATCATGTTAATCATGTTAATGTTAATTAATAATATGTTATCTTGTTAATCTCCTTTGTWAATATGAGCACGTGCACTGCACAGATCTGTTTTGGAAGAGCAAAGGTCAACCCTGTCCAAAAATKAAATCCCAGGAGTTTTGTTTGATTCCTAAAGTATCATTAATGACAAAAAMAATGGAATCTGTCTTTAGCCATCACATTTGGAGTTCTCTGCTTACCTTCCTCTTCTGTATCACCCTGTGTCAGGCAAAATAAAATATTGTGTAAAATAGGTGTAAAATATTAAGTATTCTCATATGTTTGGTGTCCCCATCCAGCCCCACAGCCACTAAGGAATTAGGCAGAGATGGATATTGACATTTCCATGCACACAAGTCAAACCCAGTGCTCTGACACACTTCAGTCTGGAGATTTAATYCTCAGAGATTCACCACAGTCCCACTGGGGGCTGCACGAGGTATCTCAAACCTTGCTTCTTTCCCATTTCAGCAGCTTTTCAACTTAACACTCAGATGTTCTTGGCCACTCAGGTTTCCTTACAAAAAGGCTGCAAAATGTGATGTCAGAGCTGCAAACTCTAGCTGGGGAGATGGGCAGCTAAAGGTTTAGTCTAGAATGTGGTCTCACAAGTGATTTGTGAATTAATTTTGTGAATTAATGGRGCCTGCCTTGCCTGCTGCCTGCCTCCTGTCACCAGTGTGGCCTCTGCATGCAGCCCTGCTAGGTGAGAGTTGATTTCTCTAGCACAAAACAACAGAGAGGCTGCAGAACTCTCAAAATCTGYTTATTTTCTATTCACACATTCCTCAAGACTACTCCCCCCCAGCCTCTGATGGGCACAAAGCTTCCTACAGCTCCTGCAAGGCCTGTCTGTGCTGTACTGGCAGGTGGTGGAATATGAGGGGATGGGTGAATTTTTCAGAATACATCTTTCTTGAACTGTTATGATTGAGAAAGAAATTGTGTGTTAGTAAGCACAGAGTGAAGAAATTAGCAGGAGCATGGGGTTAGAAAGGAGTCTGGTAAGTTCTGGAGGCAGAACTTCGTCTTTTTCTGCCATAAAAGCAGCAAATCTGTCCCCCAGGATGTCCCCAGCTGAGAAKAAAAAGGAGATTATGGATGCTGTAAGGTACATGACAGGCTTAAAATGCATTCAGTGACTCCAGCTTCTTTTCATGTCAAGCTAGAGGACATCAAATGAARGTACAAAATCTGTGTACTTTAGCCTCCAAAAAAGGGCAAAAGGTGCTCAACACCACCCAGTTAACCTGTGGAACCTCTTGCTCCAGTGCCCCTGCAGTGACAGCAGGTTCAGAAGGAGAGTCCTTAAATCAATAGGAGAAAAGCCTTTTTAAGGACTGTTGAACACAAACAGCCTGTGGCTCAGGGGCATCCCTGAACCCCAATTTCACAGCCCAGCTGTTTTGGGATGCCCATCCTTTGGGAGGTACCCTGCTCCTCCTGCTCTGTGCTCCTCTCCTGGCACCTGCTGCTGACTGCTGCAAACCAGGAGGTTTCCTGGCTGAGCCTCATGACTCATTTCCATCCCGATGGAACTTTTTTTTTTTTGAAATCACAGCGCTTGGACCAGGTTGGAAATCCTTCAGTCCCCGTGGAGAAAATCTGTCAGCATCCTAGGATCATGAATAATAGTACTTGCTGCCTAATTGCTGTGAATGGCCTGGCTGTTTTCCTGCCAAAAACTTGTCAAGGTGAATTATTATGTATGAGGAATATAATCTTGTCCTGCTTTTGTCTGGGATAGGGCAAGATGCTGTGAGATTTTGAAATGTATCTAGTGTAGATCTAGTGTAGATGAACACAGCCAAATTAATCTCAAAGGATGGATATAGCTGAAGATTATTTTTATCAGCAAATAATAATATTTTATGCCATATCCTAAGAGAAAYAAAACCCAAACCCAGCATMGCACAATCTTTATTTTCCAACCAACCTGGCCAAGTAATTTTCTTATCTATAGCATTGCATTTACTAGCTTGATTGATTGTTCATATTCTTTGCCTCAATAAATACATTTTAAAATACGTATAAAACATYTTACAATATCCAGGTTTTGATAAGATCCAACATGTTGCTATGGAAATGRAGAAGGTCAGCTGAAAAATATTTGGGTTTCTTTATTTGAGGATAATTTTTTTTCTCTTCCTTCATTCATATTGCACTTGGGGAAATTATATTCCTTACTTGAATGGATCAGGCTTTGAGAAAAGTTTTGTTAGTCCGTGATAATTCTGAATCAGCTTTCCTTTAAAAATCTTTGCCATGTTAATACTCCATTCTCTGTGTAACACTTCATTTTCTGTGTAGAAATTCTGTGCAGATCACATGGATGTCTCTGCACTTTCTCAGATCCAGCACAGTTTTCAGTCACAAATTACTTGAGGACTGAAAAAATCTTTTTCTACGTTTATTAACTTTTGCAAAAGATAATAAACATAGAAAAATAATTTATTTAGAAAGACACTTAAATCATGTTAATCACCACTGCTCTAAAAGCTGCTGACTTCAGAAATGAAAAAAAAAATGCTTACAAAATTTCAAAACTAAGTTTAATTCTCACCATTCTCCCTGCCTTCACCTTGTTTGGATTCCTGATGCTTCCATTCCCTTCCTGCCAGTTGAAGAGACATCTTCTGTGAAGCCAGGAGCTTCACAGCTCAAGGTAAAAACACAGGATTGCCTCATGGCAAGCACTGCAGAAAAGAGAATCCTTCAGTGAGCCCAGAAGAATGAAAAATAGAGATATAAACAATAGCTGCCATCTGGCATTGCACTGCTATGCTAATGGGGCACTATGGTTCCACTCAGGGAGAAACCAGAAATATTTAGGTCAGCTCTACAGGAGCAAGACTTCCATCAGCCTTGCCCCAAGGATAAATAATGGAAATAACAAAAACCAAGCTCACAGGTCAGCAGCAGCTGCACCTGGTTGCTGCTGAAGGGAAAGAAGCCTTTGAGACAAGGCCCGTGTCCAGGCCTGCCATGAAACTCTGTGATTTAAGAAAAAATTGTTTCCACGTTTGGAGTTCGGAGGTTTGCGGCTCGGCACAGATGTTACAGCTGAGGGAGAGGAGCAGAAGGGCATCAGCCTTGCTGTGAGGGTTTCTCTGAGCTGCACAGTCAGAGTGAGCCATCCTCCTCCTCCCGTGCCCCTTCCATTCCTTTCTCTTCCCATCCCATTTCTCTTCCATTCATTTTTTTTCCCCATTTTCTTTCCACCTCTCTCTTCCCAGTCCCACAGTACCCAGTGTGCTCAGCCCTGTGGGACTCGATGTGATGCATCCCAGAGTGCCTGTTCATTTGAATTTTTTCAATTTTACAATTTAGAATTTTTTTGGTCTTTTGTTTTCTTTTTGTTGTTGTTGTTGTTGTTGCTTGTTTCTTTGCTTTTTTTTGTTCGTTTTGTTTTGTTTTGTTCTATTTTGTTTTTTCTTTTCTGTTTTTCGACCCACTGAAGTCACTCTGAAGTTAGCTGGGCTTCAGTTCCAATAGCAGTGAGCAACACCTTTGAAAAGAGTTGTGGCCAAACTTCCTGTACTTTTACTACATTTATTCTAGCAGTAAAATGCATTTATTCTAGCTAATCTCTTCCAGCTAATTTTATTCATTCTAGCTAATCTATTCTACTGTATTTATTCTAGCTAAAACTAGAAACAGAAAAACTAGAAACTAAAAACTAAATTCTAGCTAGAATTTATTCTAGCTAAAACTCACTGCACTCACCACCTCACATCCCTCTTCTGTTTGTGGAAAGGGAGATTCTAATCCACCTGTTTTCACCTGGAAACAAAAAAATTTCAGAAAACATCATGGTCAGGTTTTGAGTTTCACAGCCCATCCTGTTCTCTGCTTGGTTTGCTATGTGCAAACAGAATTTGAAATTCACACTTAAAATTCAAACAACCAAGAAAAAGAAAAATCAAGAACTCAGGGTCTTTCAAGCAGAAAATGGAAATTTTTGAAGCATGGTGAAAAAATAAAATATTCTACCATTTTACATGCTTAATTTTTTTTAGTATTTCTAAATCATCCATAAATTGACGTATGGAATGGAGAGATTTGATTTTAAAACTAATTTGAAAATTAGAAAAAATAAGAGTAACTTAGATCRAGAAGGTGCCAAGAAGTAAATTTATCACGTCGAATTTACAGCTATGGCCTGAAGTTTTAGCAAAACTGTTTTCCCATAATTTTATTTGAATAATATTTGTACATTTATTCACTTTTAAGAGCTGCTGTGTTTGGCTAAGTTTTAAGTCATCATACCCACTCTAATGGCAACTCACACACTAATTTTCTACTAAAAACTAGAGTAGATCAAAAGGTTATGTTAATACATTTTCTTGTCTAATTTTTTTTTAAAGGAGAAATATTGAACTTTTAAGACAAATTCAATTTTCACTTTCTTCTACTAAACTGGCAAAATAAAAACCTATTCCTTATTAAGAGTCAATTTTCAAGGGACAAATATTCAACATGACTAAGGAGGAGAAAATTCAGTATTGCTACTTTTCTAATTTTCACAAGCTCTTAGAAATGGAATTAGATATAAATTGTCAGCTCAGAAAGAATGTTTATCTGCTTTTTTTAGCTGTTCAATAATCTAGCTGATGGGTATTTCAGTGCATTTTAAATTCTGTTTTCAGGTGCCTTTTGCAGTCCTATAGGTAAGACTGTATAGTCTCATTATCATCTCTGCATACACACTAAAAAAATTATTGGATTGCAGTTTTGCATAAATATTTGTCTTTATTCCTCCAAGGTAATGAAAAAAATTGATCTTCTGAGGTTTTCTGCAGYTTGCCCAAGCAATTTATTAAATTTGCACCCACTCATGTTGTGGGTAAGCCTCATTGCTTTATGGAAAGTTTTAAAAGGTTGATAAGTTTAACACCTATTAGATGTTTAGATGAAATGCATTCCAGAAGAACCTTCCAAGTTTGTGTTTTGGGGGAAAAAATTGTGSTTGGTGTATTTCTACTGCTTATTTACTTTCTAATTTATCGTTATCTTGAAATGAAGATTCCTCTTCGTCTGKAAAAAAAAAAAAAAAAAAAAAAAAAAAAAAAAAAAAAAAAAAAAAAAAAAGGAAAAACAACCTTTAATTGTATATGCCATCAGAATTATGTAGCAGAAAAGAAATGTACATATTTGGAAGCCTAGCATGAAGCCACATTTGACCCAAATCTGGTGAGTAAGAGTTGAACTTAAAAGAAAGGCACACAAGGGAATAAACAATCCTCCTCCTYTAGGCCTTTATTATACTTCTAAGAGGTTCCAACACAGAAATTCTGGATATAGAGAGCATCTGACAGGTTTTACTCCCACTGAGGTCAAGGAAAATTGTTGCAATAATTTTAGTGAGCTTTTTAGTAATGCTTATCTCCCAGAGCATTGTGATTTCACGGCACATATCTARGGAAAAAGAGAAAATGGCTTTTGAAAGTACAAGCAAGAAGCCAGAATTAACACTGGTGTTTTTACTTTTGTTTCTAAAAGCAGCTCCATGTGTTCCACCCTCATAATGATATGGGATAATAGTAATTGTTGATATTGATTATTGACCAATTATTCTGCTCTGCCTTGGACCCAGCAAAATGAAACATCTATAAATCCAACGTGGATCTTTTCTGCTCACACTAGCTGCATACAGAAACAGAAAAGTCCTTCTAATAATCAGATTTAATTGATTTTTTTGTTTATTTCTTTTATAAACTTTACTGTTTGTGTAGATCCTGAGGTTCAGCAAAAATAAAGGAAAAAAATAAAACAAGGTGGTTATGTGTGGATGTGTCTTCAACACTTCTTAGCAATGCTTTATTCTTGGTAATATGGTAGTCCAAACCTTGGGTTTTTCCTTCTGAGAAACATAAAAAGCTTTCTTGAATAAAAATAATAATGTTCATTAAATATKTTTTTAATGTATTGTTTTTAGAAAAGTGCAATCCGTTGGTAAAATTAGATAATTGTCCAAATATCTAAAAATCATATCTTTTTAAAAGAACCTACAAAATTTCTAGAGTATTTTTTCCTTCTTCTTTCATGTTAATAATTGCTTGTAAAGATGTGCAAGGGGAAATTCCTTATCTGTTGAAATAATCCATAGGCTGCCAAAGCCAAACATGCTTCAGTTGATATTTCTACTTCTCAATATCAACAACTTAAGAAGTGTCCCCTATATCAATAATTGCTGKAGGCAGTTGAAAAAGCATGGTGAAATCTGTTTTCCATCTTGCCAAGTTGAATCTTTACACAACAGCAGCATTATAATTTATAACTATTACCTGAACAGGACACGGTGTTTATCCAGTTTTTGCTACAACTACTAAAATATTCTCAGAAGGATTTTTTCTTCCTTTTCTTCTTTTGTCATTTTTCCATTTTCTTATCCCCAAGAGAATGTGATCTATTAATCAAAAAAAGTTTTATCTTATCCTATTGTTTTCTCCACTTAAATCATGGCTTATTTKCAGAAAAGATATTAGGAACTGATTTAAAAAAAAAAAAAAAAGTTCTCCAAATCATGTCTATTTTTCTCTGCTGCGGTCTCCTGAATATCCTGACAATTTGAAAAATGTCCTTCTTTTTCTTTCATGCTTTGCCCATCTTCCATSCATTACTTTTTATTCTCCTCAATGCAACCATGACATGTACCTGAATTTTATAAAAATTTTTATTCCCTAAGCTGTTCTTCAGGCTTGAATCATCTTCTGGAGGATTTAAAAAATATCCCACCCTGGCAGTGCCTTAGTGCCCCTCTGCTTCTTAGTCTGTTGAGGATGGTTAAGAGATCCAACACTGAGAGCTGAAAATTCTGTGAAATCAAAGTGAATCCTTTCAGAAGAAAAGAAAAAAGAAAAAGAAAAAGAAAAAGAAAAAGAAAAAGAAAAAGAAAAAGAAAAAGAAAAAGAAAAAGAAAAAGAAAAAGAAAAAGATATTTTGTTTTGATCTTCTCTGCATAAGATCAGTGTTTAAGAGGCCCTGCTAAATTGGTAAATTCTCCAGTAAGCTACAGAGGTATCAGTAGAATCATTGAAGTCAAAATAACTAAATAACTAGGATTATGAAGAAAATTATAATATTATTATTGTCATCATAGTTGGTGTAAACACCTGGATCTGACAGGCAGCCACATAAAAACARACAGCTACCCTGGGTGCAAATGTCAGGCAGCTGAGGTGACTTAAACTGAGACAAGAAAGCAGCACCCAGGGTTCCACACCTTTCACAAACATCAGGGGCATGCCATGTGGGTAAAAATAACAATTTCACCATGTCCAAAAAGCCTTGAGGCCATCAGGAAAAAAATATCTATACAAACAGATTTGGGTGAATGCAAATCTTTCACTTCAGTGCCTCTGAATTTTTTTTTTTTTTTTCCCCACCAAAGGCAATTCCTAATTAAACAGTAATATTAGGCTTGTAACTTAAAACAGTTTTAATAGGAAAAATGGTTGTTAACGGCCTTCTGAAGAAATGAAATTATTATATATTTTATTATTTTAATATATTGAAGGGTTTGGTCAAGGAGTGTGGGTGAATGGGTGAATGGGAAGGCATTTCCAGCCTCAGCTGCAGGGAACAAAAAAAAACTGGGAACAGAAATCCTCCTTTAGCATCATAAACATTTTTCTCAATTTTTGCTTCAAGAACTTGCCCCTCTCTTGACTCCTCTAACATGAAACCACACAATTCCTGCTCTGGGGCAGTGTCACTCCAGAATGAGGGTGGAAAATAGAGGACAGGGCATGGAAATGTGTGTSTGCTCCAAAGGTGGCAGATTAACAGCTCTGATCTCTAGACTGGCTCTTAAAAGCAGAGCAACAAAGGAGGGGAAGAAAAAAATTGTTCCTCAGTAGTGTAATCAGAAAAACAAATAAGSAGTATGCAAAAGAGCTGTTTTAGCATACTAAAAATTTATTTAACTCCTTTATTCAGGCACCAGAAAAAATTAAAACTCCCTCAGAATTAAGAGAACACATGGCTTCCAATTGAGGAAATAATTTTCCAAAGGTCCAAATTAYCCCCTTCAATCAACTTGGAATCACACCTTCGAAAGTGTTTTTGTGGCARGGGGATGGATGATGTCTCCAAACAAATATAGAAGTACAAGAATATCTTATTTTGTTATTGATGTTGGGAAAAAAAAAAGCTGAAATATCTAACAAAAATTAAGAATGTTTGTGGAAAAATAATTCTGTTGGATTCCAGCAGCTCAGAGACCCCACACATTGCATGGCACTAAAGTGTAATATCAGAATTAAAATTAACATATTAAAAAAACCCCAAACCAATATTCCTTTCTAATCCAGTCCAATCAAGTTCAAWYAAGCCAACACAGGAAAAGTTAAGTCTGAGCCTAACAAAATTTAATACATGACATATTAAAAGACAGTATTAAAATAATAATTATATATKTATTATTTTAATAGATACACTATATTAAAATCATAAACATATAAAATATAAATATTAGAAAACATATAATAATATTAATATTATTAATGTATTATTATATTATATTATATTATATTATATTATATTATATTATATTATATTATATTATTAAGATTATATATTAAAATATGATCTAATTATTACTATATCATTAAAACAGTGTATATAAAATATGTATAATAATAATTATACAATATATTAAATACAGTATAGTAAAATAAAAGAGTATATATTTAGATATTTCTAATTAATAAATATATTAATATTTAAATATTATATATTAAAAACCTATCAGCAGGGATCAGACACAAACCAGCAGGGGACTGAGGAGCCCCTCTGGTGGCAGTGAGCAGCTCCTGGCTCTGGTCACTGCTGGTGGCATTTTCTATTGAGCTATCTCCGAGGACTTCTGTTGTTCTTTGTGTTTCTAAGCGTTTTCCCTCTTGGGTTTTTGTTGGTTTTTTTTTTTTTTTTTTGCTTGTCTCCTGCACCTTTATTTCTCCAAATTTTCCTACCCTGTCAACAGCAGCCTCTGTCCAGAACTGGCTCTAAAATCTGAGCAGCACTGACAGAACCAGAGGACAGAGTCTCAAGCTGCACCAAGGGAAATACAGGTRGWATATCAGGAAAAATTTTTTTACAGAAAGGGTGAMGAAGTTCTGGAATGTCTGCCTGGAGAGGTGGTGGAGTCCCCATCCCTGAATGTGTTTAACAAAGCCTGGATGTGGCACTGGGTGCCAGGGTTTAGTTGAGGTGTTGGAGCTGGGCTGGACTTAATGATCCTGAAYGTTTCTTCCAACCCTACAGTGATTCTGTGTGATATAAAACTAAATATTTAATTATAGTAATATAATGTGCTGCATTAATATGTTGTGTATTGTGTATTATARATTATWATATTATWMTATWATATTATTGTATTATATTATCACAAATAATATATAATAGAAAATTACATACATTGTAATGCATATTGAAATTCAACAAGAAGCCTAAAGCCATTTTCCAAAGCTCATACTTATATTTTATCCATTGTATAAAATTACTTATGTATCTTGTTAAATATACATATAATATAAAATTGTTATAGATTTATATAATATATATAAACAATTTTTTACAATATAATTACAAAATGATATTAAAAGCTACAACTCCAGAGAGGGGTTGAGGCATGAACATCTATCTGCAATATAGGGTCTGAAAGCTTTGGTCTGGTGCAGCCTTGTGTTTCTCAAGAGATGCCAGCTCCAAAACCATCCCTGCAGAAAYGGGAGTGACAAATATGAATGAGCCCCAGGGATCTGCCAAAAAACTGGGATCTCAGAAGGAAGACAAACCATGTAGCCACCAAACCCAGCCTTTTATGGGTGGTACCACTAGATGGTATCCATTCTCTAACTTTCCCTATTTTTTTTTTAAATTTCTTTTTCCTTTTTTTTTTCTATTTTTCCCCTGTCAGATGCTTTTTCAACCTGCACTGGCACAAAAATATTTATACTGAGTAAACTRAAACAAGTACTTAGGGAGTGCGAGCAAGTGAGTAACTTATTAATTTTTAGTAATAAAGTTGGGTTTTTTTGCTTTTGTTAGACTTCATCCTCATGACAATTCGCACAAGAGGGGTTGGATGAACACACCCACCACCTCTATTTCACCTGTTTGCAGCAGAGATCACCAGCCAGGAAGAGAAATATTGGTTTTTAAGTCAGSCAATGGATTGATTGAGGAGTTATCACCCAGCTGGCAATCACACTGCCTAGCTTGTGATGTTTTGGCTGATCTAGCAACAGGTGGAATCTGTTTATTTTTACATTCTTTTAAGGGGAGATGCTGTTTGAAATCAGCTGCAAYTTGCATTAATGTGCTGAGCTTCTCCAGCTTTTATGGTTTTACTTGGAAAGCTGCTCTTTAAAGCCCCTCAGCACGAGCAGCACCAGGAGAAAATCTGTGTTTCCCAGAGATTACACAAGTCTGTTTCCACTCCCAGAGTGCTTCTCCAGAACTGCATCACACAAGASCACTTGCCCACAAAATGACAGAGTGCACATTTTCTGCAAAATGCAGCTTCAGTAGCTCTTTTATCTTCTTGTAGATGTATTTTTGAGCTCTCTCTTCCCCATGCCCAGGAGTGATTTTTTTTTTTTTAATCCTGTTCTTTCCTTTTCCTTCATTGATGGGAAACCCTGCAGCCTGACAATAATTTGCTTCAGAAATGTGTGTTTCTCATAACAGACACAATGGAAGGGGTTAATCAATCAGGTATCCTGGCAATAAAATGCAGGTTTATTCCACCTTCACTGTATTTTCAGCTCTGCCCCTCTCATCTGAGCTTTAGCAAGGAAAAAGGGAAAGTAACTTTGGTAGAAAAAARTGGTGCGGCCCTGCTACAGCCTCCCAAACCTGAGGATTGTGCACTCAACCACACTTCAATCTGCTTTTTTTTTTTTTATTTTTGTTTTCTTTCAAATACAGTTGCTCAGTGGAAGCATTTTTTAAATTCCTGAGAGCCAGTGTCACAGCCTACACAGTATTCCTCCTGATCTCACTTGCTTACCCAACTGATCATTCCCTCTGGAATAATCAGCTTTTCCCAGTGCATCTTCCCAAATGGAAGAATAATTTATGAAGGGAATTTGGATCTTTATTTGGGAATTTGGATCTTCCCAAATCCAAAACAATTTATGAAGCAAATATGACTTGCAGAGTTCTAGCATAGCCAGGTGCATGGGAAGTGTGCAAACAGGCACAGATTTTTTTTTCCATTTGCTGATGGGAGAGAAGATGAGAATTTAAACCATTCATTCATTGTATCAAAAGGAAGTTGACAGTTCAAAGGAGGTTTTGCAAATAACTTGTACTGGAAGAGGTTTTTCATGTTTCATGAAGAATACTATAAGCTATCAAAAATACAATTTTTTTGTGAGGTGTRCAGGACACGTGGATTTATTATTAACCAGCTGAAATCATCCTTTGGACTTCTTTGCAGGACATATACACCTCATCCTGGGACCTGAAGGAGGAAAAAATAAGTAAAAATTAAACTGAAACTAATCAATATAAGGTACCATCTTCTAAGCAGTTCTGACAAAATCTTTTTTTGCTTGCAAGCCTCAGCTGATTTCTCACTGTCTAATAACATGCAGGCTGCAGCTAGACCTTTTCCTGCAGCTGTATTACATATGAAATATGCTTTCTTGGACTTATTTTTTTTTTCTCTGACACCTAAGAAGTGCAACTACTTACTTTGGGAGGTAWTATTTGTCACACGTATTTCTCCCTCCAGCTGCTGAGCTTCATAAAATTTTAAGAACTCTGCATCTGCAAGAGTTTTTTCTCTTTATGTCAAGTTGGCCTGAAATTGGTTGGTAGGTCAATGAGGGTGTGAAGTGACACACAGCAAGACAGACAGACACATGCAGTACATTGCAATTTTRCCACTGGTTTTGGGATGAAATGCTGAGTTCAGGCTGCCATTAGAGAGAAAAKTACAAGTAAACCCCATTTTTTAAAATTTGGGGGTTAACCAAGGCCCCAGCAGAACTGCAGGGCTGTGGTGACTTGGAGCTGGCTGCTGGGCAGGTGAAAACATTTTCTTGGCATGTGGGGCCAGGCTTTGGTGAAAATGTAGCCCAGATGGTGCAGAGTCAGAAATAATAAACTGCAGTTGATGCAAGGCAAGGAACAGTCCTGCCAAAAATTTATTTTTTTTTCTTGCAGGAAGAGAGGAACAAGAAGGAAGTTAGAAATTCCTTTTCTCCTGGATGGGACAGCTATGCCTACATCTCTGTGTTAAAACACAGCTGGTCTCCTTCTGTTTCTCTAAGCTCTGATTACCAACATAGTTCAGCTTCTGCAAAAATCATATTCATCTGGACAGGTGAGGATTTTAAACTCTAATTCAATTTATTCAATGCCAGTCATTCCAGAACCTAACTAAGCAATGTGTCTTGAATACTTATGGAATTAACAGGATTTAGGAAAAGATGATATACAAGATTCTACAAATTTGGATTGATTTTAGAGACCATTAAAAATAAATAAAATTAGAGAACTCTACTCAAAGTAGGGTTTGGGGTAAGCTATCCTTCAAAGTAACCAAGGGATTTCCTACATCTGTGGGAGCTAAATTCATTCATTTGGCATTGATCTGACCTGTGGATTGCAAGATTCCATACAGCAAATTTGCATCAAACCCAGCAGAAAGAGCAAAACTATGATATCTGCCACTGCTCAGAATCCTCTGTTAGCTCCTTTTCCACCAGTAAGCTATGGCTAAAGAAAATGGAATTATACACAGGAAAAAGGAATTATGTAAATAATTTCTGATTCTTTAGTCCATATGTACTTTGTYGGAAGATTCACTGACTTGCTCCAGAATTGGAGGTTCCAGTGCATTTTATGTATTTCTGAAAGTTTTTTGTTCCAAGCCAGAAGATCAAAGTGCCCAGAGGAAGTCCTTGGCCACTTACCACTTGCATTTCTCGAGGGTAAATAATACTGCTGGGGGATCCAGGGCTTCCAACATGGAAACAATTTGTTTGTTGTGCTTTGTAAGGGAGCTGAGTGTATGCCAGAAACAAATAATCTGTATTTATTTGATGTGTTACTCCTCCTGGTTAACCTGACATAGCTCAGAAAAAAAAAAAAAATTAATAACATGGACCACACAGGCTTTAAAAAGTCAGTTTGTACTCTTCCTCCCTCTGAACAAAGGTGGGATATCTCCTCTCAACATGCTTCAACCCTGTGCCAAAATGTTTTACTTGGCCATATTTGCCCTAAACATCTTGTGGTTGTCACCTGTGGGTCTTACGGAGAATATTCTCCCAGTGCTCATTTGGTTGTTCATGATTTTTGGGATGGAATGTCCAATCTGACCACAGCCACAATTAGAGGGAAAACAGCCTGGAAAAGGTGAAATTTGAAAAGCTGCTAAAGCCAGAGCAATCCATGAATTCCAACAAATTCCAAACTCCAGTTGTGGTGTGTGACACAGCTTACATGAAAACCTGGAGGAGATCTGATTTGTGTATTTCAATAAAAAAGAAGATTGAGAGGTAATTTTGACCAGTTTTGTGAAAGAGGACATTACTTCTATTCCCGTTCTGCTTTATTCAGAAACTGGTCAAGGCCTGATTTTATCTGACTTTACAACACATACAACTGTATGTKAGTCAGGTCTGCATTCTGTTCACACAAATTTGTATACCTGTTCATTCAAGTTTTCCTGAAGCTTCAACATCTTGTTTTCTTAGGCACTTTTGGCACCATTAGATTTTAATTTTGTGTCAGGAAACATAAAGCTTACTGGAGTGCTTCATGACKTGAGTGGAAATGTAATATACTGGTACAAAAAAAAAGAACTTAGATTTTGTGTTTGATATGCCCTGGGCCATGGTGGCTTGCCTTGGACATGTGACATAATCCTCCTTTKTTAATTATCCTTGCATTTTCATGTTTAGGTGATTGTGAACATTGCAAATATACTCTTCTTAGCAGCTGTAACAGTTTAAAATAGAAGAAGAACCCAAAAGAAACCCACAAGGAAACAAGTCCACAAAGTCTGCAAAAGGGGTGGTGGTGTCTTTCACTTGCCAGCTTCCATCACTGGAAACAAATAAATGAATTTTCAGGCACAGAAGTCTTGCACTTCCCATGTGTAAACAATTTAAATTATACCATTTGCCAGCACTGAAAGAGATCTAGATATGGATTCTCACACAAAATCCCTCTTGAATACTTTTCCTGAACACCATAAAATGTTTGGGAAAATAATTTTGTGTGGAAATAGGGGACTTGACAGAAAGGACCAGACCTTCAATGGGCATTAACCCTCACCCTTAACTTTTATTATCAATAACTGGGTTCAATATATTTACTCAGAGCTGTTCCAGCAGGCCTTCCTGAACTGCTGGATGCACGTGGATGTGTTTACACAACACTGCCCCAGTCTCTCCAAGGGAATATTCCAAATTAACTGCACAGACTTGTTCTAACAGAGCCCTTTGAAAACTCCAGGAAAGGCTTTCCTGAAGAGGCACCACACAGTATTTCATCCAGGCAGATTTTTATTGTGCTAGAGGTGCTTTTTTTTTTTTTGCAAAATTTTTCATTTTCAGACTCTTTGCATTGTTGGAATTACATCTTTAAATGCCATACTTATAAGCTTGACCTTCATGGAGACAACAGAACTCCTCTGTTGGATTAGATTTTCCATTTAAAGAACGACCACACTAGAAGAGAAGCCTGAAAACTGAAGTGAACACCTTTTATTATTGTTACAGTGCAAGAACAGAGGTGATAGAAGTTCTGTGTGCTGAAGAACAGAAGGGATGCATAGAAGGGAGGAGACAGCAAAAAGGAAACCAAAAGTTACTTTTRTTTTTGTTTTGTTGTATCTACTGTACCACTTCCTCAGAATTTTGTGGGTATCCAACCTAGCCTGTATCCCAAGGAGCTGTAGTGTCTCAGCAGAATAGGGTCATGAAATTTTGTAATTTCTCCCTGTGGAGCGCTCACCCTTAATTTTTCCTGATGGGATTTGCCCTGCAGCAAGAGGTGTACTCGTTCTGAAGGAATGAATTTCCCTCACTGTGACCCAAGAAGAACATGGATCCATTCATTTACGCTCTCCCTGCTAGATTTCATGAATCCCACTTGTAGTACTCTCTAAATGCAACTCTGTGTGGGTGAATTTCTATACTTCATTAAGATGAATCACCGCCACAGGGATAAATGAAGCTCTGGGGGAGCTTAATTTCATGATTTCCCATCCACTCTGTTATAGCACATGGTGATGCCTCCCTGGACAGCTGGGCTGACCAGGATGGCCTGTGCAGAACCTGAGAAAAAGGGCTCAAGATGCTCAGTGCTTGCACCTGTGTCCATAAAAGGGTGACTCACAACTATTTAATCTKATTTTTGCAGTCACACCAGATATTTATTTTCATCTGGCACCACTCTTGGCTGTCATTGCAGCAATTGTGGCAGACTTCTGCTGCAAATTTAGGTCTGGTCAACCCATGTCCCAACACTCCCTGGAATTCCCATGTCCTTAAAACTTTAAATAAAACCCTCTACTACTGCATTTCTTCTTGGCTTTCTCTCCAGCTGTATTTTCTTCCTCATGACTTCAGGGGCCACTGCTTTTCTTCAAAACCCAACCATCAAAGAGAAAAACTCCAATATACAAAATTTATAATTTTTTTTTGCTGGGGCTTTTCAGTGCTTTGGCTCTTATTTGCTTCTGGAGCTCTTCTTTTTGTTCTCCTTTCAAACACTGACCCCTCAGCAGCAGGAGTGGAGGTTCCTGCTCTTACCTTGGTGCTGCTCTACTCCCTCTCTCTGCTCTGGGTGCTTCAAACAGCTCAGCTCCATCCCATCCTCCACAAAAGCARTGCCACAGGAACAAACAGAGCCTCYGGGGCRYCAGAGGCCAAGGTGAGGTCTGTGCTCTGTTCCCAGCCCTTTGGATGTCATTTTATTGCCGTGGCTCTTTCAGAAGGAGGGATGGAATTGGGAGCGGCTGTGGCAGCGGATCTCAGCCTGAATCCCGCCCTCTCTTACAGGGCTAGGAGATGATTCCCTTGGGATTTTGGCTATTTCTTCAGTCTTCCCTTCCTATTCAGAGGTGTGCATTCTAGGGATGTAGCTAGCCTTGGTGGCAGCCAAGAGGGAGGTATTTTTGTGTGTGTTTTTCCAGCCAAGCTAACCTGGTTCGAAACGCCCTGCTTGGATCAGTGCTTCACATGCACACCCTAAATGTCCTCAGGACAGGCTGAGCACTTAAAAAGTTTTTTTTCACTGAAAACACTGAAGAAAGAATATTTTCCACGATTTTTGTTTTCTTCCTTACCAGAGGGACCTCTACCATCTTCCCAGTGTGCATCCTTCCCTTTTTGTCTGCACTGCAAAATGAAGTCAGAACACATTGTCAGCTGCTCTCCAGTAAAAAGAGCATTTTTTTTCATTTGGGTTTGGGTTTTTTTATTGTTTTGTTTGTGATTTTTTGTTTGTTTTGAGTTTTGGTTTTTTTAGTTTGTTTGGTTTTTGTTTTGGTTTTTTGTGTGTGTTTTTTTTTTTTTTCTTTTTTTGGTTTTTGTTTTTGTTTTTTTGTTTTTGTTTTTTATGTGAAATGCATTCCTCTTTTACCTAAACCAGGTAACCATTAAGCACTGACAAAAACTTCCAAGATATGCCTCCATTCTTTTGTTTMTTATTCACCACAGGTATGAGCTCCTCCAGAGACTCATAGTGTTCTTTCACCTGTCTGGAAGACATGGATATGGGAATTAAGGCCAGCTCCAGAGCCTGGTGGAGAAGAGAAATCACACACATGCATATTTTAGTAAAATCCTAAATTTTTTGTTTTGAAGCTGAGTAGATAGAGCCTGGCCCACCCACAGATAATTTTTCAGCTTGTCTCTAGRAGCATGCAAACTCTTTTTGCCAGAAAAATACGTGAAAATGTGAAATGAAATATGTGGGGTGAAGGAATTCTCTGGAGACCCCAGGCAACACAGGAGCCTGTATGAGCTTTTATTCACTTTCTTTGACACCTCACTCACAGTGCCTTGCTGCTCTGGCCCCACACTTGCTTTTCCTGATGTTTTCTCTTTTCATTTAGAGTTATTATTTTCATTTTATGTAGGGTTTTTGCCATGAGTAGAAGWAGTATGGGGGGAAAAAGGGGCAATATGTGTCTCAGGAGTAAGTCTGGCAGTAATTTAATGGTCTTGAACCATCCATGCACTCCTGTTGCTGTTGGGATGTATGGAGACAGTCAGCTCTAGGACACAGCAGGTGATGCTCTGGCTCCTGAGAGAAATAAAAAGAATTAATATGGAGCTGTACATAATTTTTCTACTGTTGGCATTTCTCAAGCCACAGGGGTGAATTTAGAGGCAGTCTAGAGGCGCTGGTTAAAGCTCACATGAGAGCCCAGTGAGCTCTGGTGTTTACTTCACACCCTGAAGGGCAGCCCCCAGCATAAAATGCTCTATTTTTCACTCCCAAAGTTCACAACATTCAGGGTCTAACGGTGTGCATTGGTGGAACCCAGATCAACAGCATAGGAGAGTAGGAGACAGCAAAAATTGCAGCTCTGCTCAGAAGGAAAGGCACAATTGTGTTAAAGGAAGAGAGGTCAGGGTTTGTTTCCTAAGAGTGCACAAAATGAAGATGTGTGGGACCAGTGTGAGTTACCCTGAAGAGCAGTCTGTCAAATCTTCACACTGAATCAATTTTTTTTTTCAAAAAGAGGAATTTAATTGATTATCAAAACAATGTAAGATCTGACACTCATTTCCAGTTCCCTCACTTCCAAAAAAATCAATGATCGACTGAGACTGTAAATCAGCACAGAAAAGGAGCAAGAATAGCAAGATTTCCTTTTTCTTATATCCAAACCAGGATATATCCCTATATCCCATCAACTACAGCTCAGCGTAGAAAGCTCTGGAAAACTCAGTCTTGCACAAAACACAAAACAGAGCCTCAAGTGTTATTTCTTACAATGGTAAAATTCAGTTTCTAGGCTTTTTTTTTTTTTCTCCCCCTTTCTTTTCTTTTTGGATTTGTTTATTTCCGTAGCATTCCACTGTTTCAGAAATAGTCATAAATTGTCATGGCCCAAAACCATGCCTGGGGCTGATTCTAGCCACAGAACATGAAAGCCCACTTCTCCAAGTGCTGTGATTTCTCAGGAATGCTGGCCTTGTACTGGTCAATGATGGCTGTAGGGAAAAAATAAAACAAAAAAAAAAACCCCCCCCCCCCCCAAAAAAAAAAAAAATTAAAAATAAAGACAAATTATAACGCAGATGGACCCAAGCCTGGAAAAGCTAAATCTTTCATTCTTTGAAGCAAACAAATGATCTCCTTCCATGATGTTGACTTGTGTTGATTGCAACAGCCACCCAGACCATCCTCAAATATATTTGAACAAATTATACTTGGTAATGATGAAGCAGTTGAAAAAAGAAAAAGAAAAGAGCAAACAACAAAAAAACGCCAAAAAAGTGATAGAATTTTAGAATTTACTCCCCTGGCATACAGTGCTAATTATTTTTGCTCATATGCATCTCAGAGAAATATATTTAATGTTAAAGAGACACTGTGGATAAAAGACATGATTATATCTAAAAAGGCAAAATATAGAAGGAAGGAATCATGAGTGCCTTGGCTAGTGAGAGAAGATCATCTATCACAGGACTCACAGCTCAGCCAAGATATTTGTGCCAGCTATTCTGCTGCTTTATAATTAACAAAGGAAGAAATAGATTGAGGGTTTGGCTCAGAGTTGTTATCTTTCATATGTTAACAATTTCAGGGATTCTTTCCTTTTTTTCTCGTCTGTTCTTTAGGGGATGGAGAGGGAAGGGGTGCTAGAGCATGGAGAAGGCAGCACTGTTCTCTGGACCAGCTCAGACCCTTGGAATCCATCCCAGCAATATCAGTTTGGATCAGTGGGTGACTTTTCCAAAAGCACAGCCTTGACAGAATTTGGCAAGAACAAAATGCATTCAGCAGAGAATTTCTGGAGCATTTTGCCATTGATGCCTAAGCCCCATCACAGTGAAATGCCAAATAATGATGGCAAGGTGCTCGTGGCCACTAAGATTGGCTCGTGGCATTTGGGAACACWGTGGGCAAGAACACAACTTTGCATCCTCACGGTCACTGAAAGATTTTCACACTAAATAATGATTTTTTAAAAAAAATTTATTTTGTGAGCACTAAAGAAAAGTACATCTATGTCCTTAGAGGCCATGAGCATGCTTGTCTTTGAGCACAAGTCACTTAAATGATTTTAAAATGGCCAGTTGATAATGATTTCCCAWGGAGGAGCCTATATTTTCTGTAATTTCAGACTTCTAGGCAAGGCAAAATTTTCATAAAGTTTGGTAGGAAAGTTGGTCTAGGAAATACAGGTCTCTGCATCAAGTAAATGTCCAGCTTGCTCAAATAGAACACCCCAAAAAAGCACCTAACCAACAGAATATAATAAATTGTAAGATACACTGAATGTTATTATCATCCTAACAAACAAACCATTTAATTTTAGTAACTATTTAAAAAGAAAAACAAAGAAAAAACAGGATTAGCTTGTGGACAGTGAACACAGATATTGTCTTTCATACATAAACTGAGGATAATTTTTTCACTGATGTAAGTCATCTGTTCTTTGAAACAATGAGATTATTCAAGATCTAATTCTCCCTTTACCTGCATAAAGTAGAATTGTCTCAAAATTTAAACCCTGTGCATCTCCCTGATCCCTGCTGCCTCACAGCCTCATGGATTTGTTGCKACAATGCTTCTTGCATACCAAAAGAAAGAATTTCACAGTTTTCAGTGAAAGGGGAAAARCTTAATGAGTTTTGTACAGAAAAATATTTGGACTCTGATGCCAGTAGAGACGTGGAGCTGCAGATAAACAGGCTCTGCTTTCTTGGGCTGATTGACCCATACAAAGTAATGGCAAAAAAAAAATATTCTGTATAAAACTGACAGGCRATTCTTTGCTGCACATTGCTAAAACACCCACAATATTGTTGATGGGGAAAAAACCCCACAGTTTTGGGCAAAAAAGCCCCAATCCCACAGTAGGTGGAATATATATTTTTGAACAAACAGCCTGATATTTAAGGGGTTTGAACTTTTGATACCAGGCAAAATAAGTTTGCTATTATCTTCACTTTCTTTTATGTCCTGAGACTGATCTGCTTTTTTAAGTCCATTCAGTAAGAGAGGACAGAACTTGTATTATTAGGTTTCCAAGTTGTAGTCATCTGATTTTACTAGTTGTTGTGTGTTTTCCTTTGTGATTTGTTTTTGTTTCTTTGGTTTTTGTTTTGTTTTGTTTTTATTTCTTTGTGGGTTTTCTCGGTGAGTTTTTTGTTGTTGRTGTTTTTGGTGTGGGGTGAGATTTCTTTGGTGGGGTGGGGAAGGGGGCTAATCATCACCTTTTCTTAAATTACCATCAACTTAATTAACACTATTTTAAAATGTCATAGAATGTTTATTTGCCTGGGTTGAAAGAGATGTTTTTTCCTTACTGGGCGATGGAAACATCTGCCCAGTTCTCAAAATCCAATCCTTTTCCTTTTCCTTTRCCTTRTCCTTCTCCTTTTTTRCCTTTTCCTTTCCTCCTGTAGAACCAGGGAGAAAATTTGCTTTCACTTGGGATCAGAATAGTTTAAATATTAATAAATATTATAATAAATAAACATTTTGTTTGGACGCAGCTATGCTGTCACTCAGGATCAAGTACAAAAACAGGTTTTGTGCTACTCCTCCTAAGTCATAGTGAGCTAATATTTCATCTGGTTCAGCTCTGCCTTTCAAGCACACCCAAGATTTTTCTCCCTRATATTTTCAAATTTGAAAAATATTGCAAACATTCCTGAAATAAATTGGGAATTTTAAAATATAGAGCTTATGTATCAACAAGTTTTGTGGCTCTTTTTGCACAGAAAGAAAAAATAAGAGTCAGAAAGAATTTTTTTGTTTTTTTTTTTTTTTTAATAATGTGAATATTGACTGCATGTATTTTTCTAGTCCTTTCTGTCCTTCTCTGTGCTGATAAAGTGCACCACCACGCTCATAGTGGGCAGTGTTTTCATCTTGTTTGGGTGGACAGAGAAATTAAGATGTCTTGTTCATTTCCTGTGCAAAAGGATGTAGAAATGTGAAAAAATTCTGTGTTAGAAAGAAGTCTGAGTGCTCGCAAAGACTTTTCATTTAAAAAACATTGAAGGAAAATCGCTAAACTTACACTATCCTCCAGTAAACTCTTGTTAAAAAATGTAGACAAATTTTTTTTAACTTTTCACCTAGGTTGGTTACACTGTTTTGTGTTGGTATGCATGTATTCAATTTTGTTTCCTATTGTAGTTTATTCCTGGTAAGAAGCCAAAAAAGCCTGTGTTGTTTTCTGCCTGTTGTGCATAATTTTCTGTGCTGATGAGTACCTGGGGTTTGAGGTCTAATTCAAACGTGGCTGTGGTTAAATTTCTGTCCACTATTTAAAGGTTTGAATACAAGCTTTATTCCAAGTGCTTCAATTAATCTTTGTACATATTTTTATCAGCTAAATTGCTTCTGAAAATCAGTTATGTTAAACAACATTAAAAGAGGAAACTTACATTAAAAAAGGAGGAAAACTACAAAAGTAACAAAATTTGCAAGTTTGCAAAATATAATTGAGAATCTTGCTTTCATTATATGCTAACATTTTATCACATTTACTCCTCTGATTTGCTCTACAGAATTTGGCTTCAGTTAASACATGGGGTTAGCAGTGGGGAATCTAAGTTTAAAAAAAAAAAAAAAGAAACCAGGTAAATTTAAAAACACCAGTGCATAGAGRGCAAGGAAATCTCTCCAAAATGGATGAGAGCCATAAAATTTTGTGTATCTTGCTTGTGTCTTCTGTTCAAGAGCACATAATGGCTCTGTGTTCCTGMTTTTGATGTATAGATTTAAGTCAGATTGCACTTGTGTCAACTGCCCTGATTTATGCTCYTGACATTACTTGGGAGTAATCTTGCTCGTATCAGTGATTGTTCRAATGATCATCTGAATTATTGCAGGCAGATAAAGATGTCCCTGAAGATAATTTCCTTCCAGCTGGGSCTGTAAGGAGCAACTCACAGGTCTTGGGAATTGTATTTTGAGAAATAAAGTAATTCACATGTGCCTCACACTGATTAAGAGCCTGGCTTTTGGYTTTTAAAGGAATTTGGCTTATTTCATTAGCTTGCATAGCACAACAATTACAGATTTATAACAATAGCATTGACAAAAATGCATTTCAACCTTTAAAAAAAAWTTTTAGTATAAAAACTGTGGACAAATCATAGCTGCTCATGAGAGTAAAAACATTATCTAGAGTTTAAGGGGGAAATCCAWCCTTTTTGACTATAGAGCCAGGAATGATCCCCCTAAAATTCCAAAGATGRGTCATCAATCTACCCCTCCAAGACACAAAACTTGTGCTGACACTGCAGCCCTGGGTGGATTTTCAGGGATAATTTGATGTCCCTCTTCATGGAATGATGGCTGTGATGTCCCTGTTGAAAAAAATGCAGGAAAYAAACCCCAGCAAAAAGGCAAAATCTCCATCAGAGAACCAGAGACTGATCCTCAGGGGCCAGAGAAGGACTTAATTTCATTATTTTACTGCTTTCTGTACTATCAGAGTGGCTTTAAGGTGGCTGCCTGATACAAACAAAAATCAGGATATTTGGGGGATCTCACAATAGTTTAAAAATGGTTTCTCCCCACCTTTGTTCTCTGTCATAGTTGTTAGCTCTGGTTCTTTGGCTCTCCCAGGACTGTAAAAACCTTGAATTGACTAGGAATGATGTCTGCACACACTGAAAACTTAATATTTCTGCAGAACAACACCAGTTAGGCTGAGCTGCAGTCAAGATTACAACAGGAAGGTGTTTACTTGTTTTTTTTCCTGCACCTGCCAGATTTAAAAGACAGTTTTCCCTCCATCAGCTTGGTCACTTTTAATGGCTCTGTAAAACTACTGAAATTTTAACAGTCAGAAACATGTCATTCATGTTCCAAAAACAACCTGAGCTTCTGCTTGGGGTAGTGGTGAATATATATAAAATTTATTCAAAAGCTGTAAATTCAGATATGTTTCTCTAGAACTTTATCAACATCACTTGCCACTTGTGCTTCTGGTATTATTTGGCTCCTTGTTCTGTGGACCTTGCTTTCATTTTGCTTGGGAAATGAGGCTTGTGGTTAAGATGGTTAAATTAAAAGAGATGAAAACCTGGTTTACTTCCCACAATCACCATTCACTGCCTTGGTGGATATCCAGGTTGCTCTAAACTCATTTATTTCATGCTGTAGCCAGGGCGTTCTTTATCTTCACCTGACAAGGGAAGGCTGCCTTCCATCCCCAAGGTCACTGCCTTTGTAGCACAAAATAACTGCATTTTCCTTTCCACCTTCTTCAGGGGGTTTCACTAATGGTGGATAAACATCTGCCCTTGTACACCAAAGATGATTTCAGAGGAACCTGTGGCAGTCCTACAAAGGGATCTCTCCACTTCCAATCAATAGCCCACTAAATTTTTCATTCTGAGGTCCCCTGTTGAGTCACCAGTGATGGCTGGGGAAGGCAGCTATTTCACATTTATTTTACAGCTATTTTACCTGTGCACATCTTTTTCCTCCTGCCATCTCTTCATTCCTTGGGATATTTTTGGTTTCTTGCCTTGGGAACAAACACATCAGTTCTTTACACATCTCCTAGAGGTTTTTTCTCTTCTTTTAAGAAAATTGATTTTCTTTTTTAAAAGCATTGTTAAGGTCGTGTCAGGCTGCTATCTTGTACTTGTTACTTCACAAAATACAATCTCTGGGCCATACAAAATAGTCTAAAAGCTTTCTGGGGGCTGGAAAATGGGAACATTCTGAGTGTTTTTTTCCAATACCATTCTACTAATGGCGCTGTTAGGCCTAGAAAATAATATCCATTTCCCTTTGCAAGCAATCTGCACTTACATAAAAGCCTTCTCCACTGTTTTTTTTTTCTCTTCTTTGTTGTTTTGTTGGGMTTTTTTACCCTAGAGGAAAGCCASAGCTTCTGGGTGTTTTACATTGAGAGCTCCTTGTACTCCTTGAACAACGCAGCAGAGATTTTTATGATGAGAGTGAATATGAAGTACTCACCAAAAGGTGTGCCAGATTCATACCAAGCATTTTATTACCTTGAGATTTTAATGGCATAAAGCCTCTTTCCTTTTGAGATAATTGTAAAATCTTGGGAAAAAAAAATTAACTCCAACTTTGAGAAAGACGGGGGCGGAAAATCCTTTTTCTTACACGTATGACAAATTCTACAGGAATAGACGTCTTCCTCCTCTTTCTCCCTTCAAAGGTGAAACAAACAAACGTGAATAGGGATTACCTCACRATCTGACATTTGAAGCTGGACACTGTTTCACAAGAGCAGACGTCCCCTGTGCCAGGCTGTGAGCTCAGCTGTGGGGAGCAGGAGCACAGAGGCGGCAGCGGTCACTGAGTCAGGAGAGCTGTGCTGGGACAGCCACAAGCAGCAGTGCCAAATTTTGGCATCTGTGCCCTCACAAACAGCATTTTATTTGGATATCTGTAGCATTGTGTGTTTTATYCGGGRTTTATTGTAAAGTTGGCTATTTTTTATAAGTTAAGATTATGGTTCGACCCTCAGTTCCCCCCATGTTCTCCCTCATAATGGTTTGTTCCTGAGTTGTTTGTCCCTTGTTTTCCCGCCAGTGACCTGTCCATCATTGTAACCACCCCCCCCTTTATTTCGAGAATTTTCTATGTCAATCATCCCTTACTTAACATATGATTTGTCCCCTGAGCCTTTTCCCTCCCCTGGGCCATTCCTATTGGTTCAGTTGTGTCCCTCGCTCCTCCCCTGGGCTTCGTTCATTGGTCCCTCGTGTCTCCTCACGTCATGCCCATCCCCTTTATCAGTGCCTCCGCAAGGGGTTTTCTCTGATGCCGTTACTGGCCCTGCCTGGGTCAATAAAGTGCCTTGGCACCTATACGTGTGTCCGCTCCTTCCTTCACCTCAGTGCTTCGCAGTCCTGCTCTTGCCTGCGTCACCACGCCGCAGACGGAGCCACTGCTCGGGGTTCTGGCTGAGAACCTGGGAGTGGCGGGATTCGTGGTCTCCACCGGTCACTCCGGGAGCAGCTAACCGGCACCCGTCAGCTCCTGTGGCCGCGGGACGAGACTGCAGATATCTGATGGTCCAGCAATGCTCTATCCTCTCTGTCCTTCACCAGTGTGCCCCTCTCTGAAAATACAGATCACACTGGTGAGGGCACGCCTCGAGTGCTGTGTCCAATTCTGGGTTTTCAGTTTGGGCAGGAATTTGGGACACTGGAGSATGTCCAGAGGGGGCAACGAGGCTGGAGAGGGGCTGGGAACGCAAACCATGTGAGGAACCKCTGAGGGAGCTGGGGGTGCCCAGCCTGGAGAAAAGGAGACTCAGGGGTGCCCTCATCACRCTCTGCAGSTCRTGAAAGGTGCCTGTGCTCAGCTGCGGCTGGGCTCTTTCTCCAYGCAGCACTGACASAACCAGAGCACACAGCCTCAAGCTGCACCAAGGGAAATATAGATTGGATATTAGGAAAAAGCTTTCTACTGAAGGAGTGATAAAGTTCTGGAATGGCTGCCCAGGAAGGTGYTGGAGTCACCATCCCTGGGTGTGTTTAACAAAGCCTGGATGTGGCARTGGGTGCCAGGGTTGAGTTGAGGTGTTGGGGATGGGTTGGACTTAGTGATCTTGAAGGTCTCTTCCAGCCCAGTGATTCTGTGAATTCAGTGAATTCTGTGATTATCATTGATCTGCTGATTTCCTCTGCTGAAGCTGACAGTACACACTCCTTGGATTAAGGGAGCTCAGGATCAGCCCTCCCTCGCTCACCCCTCAAACACCTGAACCCAGCAGAGGTGTTTGGGACACATCTAGATGTGTATAACTCCTTGGATTAAGGGAGCTCAGGATCAGCCCTCCCTCGCTCACCCCTCAAACACCTGAACCCAGCAGAGGTGTTTGGGGTGTTGGTTTTGGCTTGTTTTTATTTTTCTTCTGTGTTCYGCCTACAGTGAGAGCCAGCCTTGCAGGTGGGATGGACAAACAGACCTTCAGCAGGAAGAAAGGACTTTAAAAAATGTGACTCACTGGCTGCTTGACAGCCTTGGATGGTGGCGGTGAGGGGAAYGAAGGCAAATARGTACCATGTAGATGAAAAAAAGAAATGTCATGTATGAGATTGACCCGRTCCATGCAGGCAAGGTAAGGCCAGAATCAATATTGGCATCAGGCAATAATGAGATATCTCTCATGGAACTGTGCTAGTTTAGTTAAGGACTGGTAACATCAAATTGTACGTGAACTTGTGAACACTCCAGTGTGCAGGAACCTGGTTTATTGTGACACACTCCTGGATGGCTGGAGAGGATATCCTTACAGTGGGACAACAACATTTCCCCCCTCCTCTCCTGTGGTATTCAAAATTTTCCTTTCCCTGTGATTTATTCTGTCACAAAATCTCCCTAAAAGGCCAATGTGGTTTCTGTTTTTTGATGGTGACAGAACTGTGAGGAAAGAAAACTGCCCCATCAGCCTCTCCAGCAGGGCATCAGAGAGGGAACAAGAAGCAAATACATTGAAAATATGTTGTGGAACCATTTGGAAGCCCCAGTGGTACCAAGGTCAGTTTCTCTAATCACATTTCTGCCACACCAGCACCAGCCTGAAGTGCAGCCTACCTACTTCTGCTCCCAAAATCTCKTCACAGCTCAGGTGAGATGAACATTGTGCTACAGGGACTTGGGCTGGCTGYCGTTTAGAAGAGAATGGGAAACAGCTTCAAAAAGGCATTTATGAAGTACTTAGCCCTTCACATGAAGAGAAGAAATTTGGCTATTTTTGTAGGAGAGGATGCAAAGTTCATTATAGTAATTTTCTCTCACAGAAAGTTWAGGTCTGAGTAACCCCACAAACTTTATTTGAATATTTTTTTTCCCTTAGAGTGAGCTTTCTTCCACACAATGAGAGCCTTAGATGGGTGTTGCAATTCTTCAAGTCCCTTTCCAGCAGGATTAAGTGTTCTCTTCATACAAAACTCAAACTGGGGCCAAAAAAACAAATGAGAGGAGCACCACCCCTGTGAGCTGCCCATGATGCAGCATTCCTACTCCTCCTGCTGTGATCTCAGAAATCCCTTTCTTTCAGATGCACCAGGTCCCCCCWTGGTGATCTTTCTTTCAGCAGATGGGTGCCACACCAGCTTCATCCACTGACCTTGCCAGGGATGGAGAAAGCATCTCTGAAGCTAAAAACTCATAGCTGGTCTTGAGTTCAGCCAGTGGGCAAAGATTTGGCTGTAGATTGGCCATTGTTTTAAATTTCCTGTGGCCAGCTATTTGGCTGTAGTTGGGGAAAAAAGCCACCACTCTSTAGAATTTTCCACGTTCCTGTTGTACAGAGCCTTTCCAAGAGCCTGGCCAAAATCCTGGTGGAACCCAGAGGGTTTTCCTGGGCAGAGGACAGATCACCCTGAGTTCAGGCAGATTTCTGGGTGAATTTTTMGATCACTTGGCTCACCTCAGGCCTGTGCAGATGGCTGAAGGACAAGACAAGCCCGAGGGGCAGCTCCTGACCAGCAGGAACACCTGATCCAAGTTCAGGGAAGTTCTGGGAGGAGAAGTTGTTCTGCTTGTGGCACTCACCCACACATCACACTCTGTCGGCCTGCTGAACTGGCCCCTTCACTCCTGCTCYGCTCTGGGTGTTGCAATTGTGTCTGTCATTTGTTCTTTCAAGCTAATTAGCATTGGTTAACTTCATGTTTAATGACCTGTCCCAAGCTGTTGCAACCAGTAGTAGAAAACTCATTAAACCCAGTTGTCATTTTTACCACACACAGATTTATACACACACACCGCTGTGCCTTCATTCAYTAAAGCTTTCTGTTGCTGTTTGAAGTAATTAATCCTTTTGTTTTTATTGTATTAGCATGTAGATAGAAACTACCATGTTATCTTCCCCCTGATTTAATTCAACCCATGTTTAAAACATGAAACTGAGGGCAGAATAATCCATCCTGGCAATGGAAAGCCAAGTTTGGCTTCCTTTCCTCTCTTGAAAATGGAGCAATGGTTTCGAGTAACAAGGATGTCATCTTTTAGAGGGAGACATTTTTCCATCAAAATATTTCATTTTTGAAACCAGAATATATTAAGGAAAAAGACAGTTATTTCAATAAAACCTTCTGGAAATGTAATTTTTGTTAAGGTGCGTGGAAACAGCTTTTCTTCAACAACACAATGATTTTTTCTGTTCTTTTATGTTTAATTTTACAAGCATATATTTATCTGGACTTTTACAGTGCAATGTTATGAAAAGAGTCCAGCAATTAAATAKAATTAATTCAGGAATTCAAGCAAAATAAAGTTATTTGATGAGATTTCAGAAAAAAATTAAACCCTCAATCCAGATGCAGTTGCTCTGGTTCTTAGTTTGAAGAAATGGGCATATTTTTTAGGAAAATGCCCCTAGACAAAAAGCTGCTTCCTAGATATCCATTATTCTTGTTTTCAAGCAGGACATATTGAACAGTTTTAGACTCAGCACTTTATCTTCTTCCCCCTGCAAAACAGCAAAAGGATTTTTATAGTACAGGGTTGCAAAATAGATTTTGTTTGTGAACTCTGAATGATTCTARAAATTGAGGGAGTCATAGTCTTCTGAATACACTTCTATTGTGTTGAGGGATTATGGTAGAAATGTCCCAAAAACTTCAAACAAATATTCGTGTCAAGCCTCAGAGGCCCAGGAAAATAGATTTTATTATAAATACCACCAAATATTTAATCAGTAAGGCAATATAAACACATATCTTATTTTCTCAAACTTGCACTGRAGCCTTGGCCCTGTCTTTAGAGAAGTGCAAACAGAAACCCTGTTTGCTACTGTACCTTATCACAATGTCATCATTCATGGGAGAAACCACTCAGAGCAACTGCTAAAAATACAAGAGACATCCTCCTCCCAGCCACATGGCATGGCCTGATTTCCTCTCTCCCACATAATTATCCACCTGCTGACCCCTGTTTCCACAAAAATCCAGATTCAGTCTGATTCAGACCCCATGCTAAAGAGATCTGGGAGAGTTGAATCAGGGGGATCCAGCAAAACCCCCTTTAGTCTCCTCTGTGACCATCCCAGTGAAGAAAAAGCAAGAATTTCCCAAATTTCAAGACCTCAGGAACACAAAGCTGCTGTACAGAGCTCCATCAGGGACACCAAAATCTGCAGAAAAGTCCCAGCAGATCTTTCCAAGAAGCACAGCTCAGCTTGGAGGGTGGAAGGGCTGCTGGAAKTGTTGATCCCATCCCAGGTTTAGCTTCTGCCTCCCCTGCATGCCCTCTGCCTCTCCACAGCACCATCCCCTGCACAGCCTTGGCCATCTCCTCACCACAGTCATGGCCAAAGCTCAAATGCTTTTATGAAGCTCAAAGGATGAAGGAGAATAAACCCCCCCCCAACCCCCCCCCCTTTTTTTTTTCTTCAAAAGAAAGCGGTTTCATTCTTTTTTTTTTCAAAAATTTTCAAAACTTTTAACCAAAAATTCAAAATTCCTTTCTTTTCTTTCTTTTCTTTTTCTTTTCTTTTCTTTTCTTTTCTTTTCTTTCTTTCTTTTCTTCTTTCTTTTCTTTTCTTTTCTTTTCCTTTTCTTCTTTTCTTTTCTTTTCCTTTTCTTTTCTTTATTTCTTTTCTTTCTTTCTTTCTTTCTTATCTTTCTTATCGTTTCTTCTTTCTATCTTCTTTCTTTCTTTCTTTCTTTCTTCTCTTTCTTTCTTTTCTTCTTTTCTTCTTTTCTTTCTTTTCTTCGCCTGCGCTGCAAACTCTTCATGTGTTTTTTTTTAGCATCATGGCCAGTTGGAAAGCAGTGACATTTATACTTGCGGGCAGTGTATTGGGGTTATGAATGGAAATAGGTCAAAAAACAGAATTAGGTTTATTAATWAAGGAACTGCAGTGCTTAGGACACATTACTTTTCCTTAAAATATTTAGATCACCTGTTTTGTTGTTGCTTTTTTTTTCTTAAATACTAGTTTAAACATTAAGCTACTGTTATATGCTGGTAAGGAAGAAAAAAAAAAAAAAACTAACAATGAAAGCATAAACACACTGAAACTTTAAACTGCTCTTGACTGTAAGCCAAAGAGAGCCTTGGTGAGATGGACTGCTCCGTCTCTGCAGAGAAAACTTTCAGGGGGTGGAAAATTGGATTTGCTCACAGGGACCTGGTGTCTGCAGCAGGGTGATGCTCACCTGTGCTGGCTGTGGATCCCAGCAGGTGGATGCACACAGCACCAGCACCTTCCAGCAGGCAGCTGGCACCTCCAGAAAATATTCTGTGTCACTGCACAAAATGCAGAGATGACCACAAGGATGCGCAGCATGTGCTGAGCTGAGATCTGATTTAAGTCTCCAAGGCAAAGGGAAGCTCCACGGAGCCTGCTGAGGACAGGCAGGGCACAAAGCAGCTTTTGGCTCCTCTGTGACTCAGGGGAAAGCCCAGGACAGCCTCTGAGAGCCGTGGAAAGGTCACTTCTAAAAATGGATTTCCCCATTCCGCCTCTCACTTTTCTTTGCTMGGCAGCCCTTCCTCTAAAATCAGCAAAGATTCTTCCTGCACCCCAGGCCCTGTGATGCTGCCACCCTGATCTGCCCCACTATCAGGAATATCCCCCTGGCAGGCTGCACTCAGCAGATCAGGGCTCTGAGGGGAAGGTGAGGCACTGACAGCAACTGTACATTGTCCCAAAATGTCCCAAAATTAGCAGCCTGACTGTGGTTTCCATGCTCAGGCCAGCTCCAGTAACAAGGATGTCATCTTTCAGAGGGAGACATTTTTCCATCAAAGAGCATTTTTACACAGAGCTGGACTAGGGCAGGAGRTGCTCTGTGAATCTGAACAGCATCTGCAAGGAAAAATGCTGCTAAATGTGTATAAATCAAGATCCAGAGGCATGCCTGGGCCTCTTCCAACTGCCCATTCACTTGTTCTACACAGGATCTCTGTGATCCCTGGAAAACACACTAAGGCATGTATACTGAGACTGGAGTTCCTGCCTTTTGAATGTTTGAGTATAAATCTCATGTAACTGAGAAGCTGGCTACATTTTTTTTGCTTAATCCTGCACTACCTTCTTTAGTTTGTGTAAGCAAAAGGAAGAAACAACCAGATAAGGATTAATTTTACCACTGCTCCTCCAGTTTTCCCCTTTTCTCACTAAACCCACAGTTTTCAGGGCTGCTCTCTGGCACAGTCAAGCTCAAGGCATCCAAGGGCAATTTGTGCTACAGCAATTCCAAGCCAAGGAATTCCATCTGCGAGGAACTGAGGTAGGCAGTGGCCCAAGAAGGCGGGATTGAAACCAGGACCAAAAATGTGCTTTTGTCAGAGCCTCTCTTCTGATGCTTAGGCTGTAACAGGAGCTGTGGGTGTGCTCCAGACTCTTCCCCTAAGCACAGTTGCTCCCTTCTCACTCAGGATTTTGCTGCAGAGCTGCACAGGTCTGCTCGTGGCGGGTGAAAATGGGGCCCAGGCTCATTTTCATCATGGGATGAGTACAAAGAGAGCAGAAGGGCATTGTGGTGTCACTGTGATGCCTTGTGGCCTAGAACAGAGGCTGGATGGAGTTAAAAAATAAAGCAGGGATTTATTAAAAGGYTCTCCTCAATGGATGCACCTTGGGCAGGACAAGAGCCCAGCCAGGGCTGCACCCAAGATGGACCAAAATGGTCACAAAAATGGACAACCAGTCACGGGGTCTCTCACTTTTATAAGTTCTGCTCCATTTGCATATTGGGGTTAATTGTCCAATTCCAGCTTTAGCCCATGCAGTCCCATCCTTCTTGTTTTTCTCTCTTCATTCCACTGCTGTTGATGCTCTTGGGCCTGAGATTTGGATCATTTGTCCTTGGTCCCCAGCTGGAGCAGGAATTGTTTTGTCTCCCTGCTCTGTGCAGAGAGCTCACCATCCCCTGATATGAAGCCCAGACCCACTCACTAAAGCAGCACAGAATGTGAAAAATATAAAAGCCAAAACCTGAGGCATCAGCCAAAACCTGCACTCCAGCCTGGGTGCTGATCTCATATTCAACTCCCAGGTGACAGTGCCCTCAGCCCTGTTCCTTTATTGGCTTTTTCAGCCCTCTTTTTGTCATTTTCTGAGCTGGTTTTTGGCTCTGCTGTTGTAGAATTCTATATTCAGACTTGACTGGCCAGCAGAATGGGGGCTGAATTAAAAAACTGAGCTGACTCTTAATATCTAGATATGCTTGTGCTTTGTGATAAAAGAGAAGCTGCAAGAATCAGTCAATTTAAGTCAATGATAAGGGTAAATTTGTTCCCCTCACACAGACCTTGAACAAAACATTCCCAGACATCTCTCACCATCAAAGATACCACTCCTGGAAGAAATTGACCTACAAATTAAGGCTGAGGAGTAAATCACACCAAATATGGGGAGGCTTGTAATCCAAGGGACTGRGCATTATTTTTCTCAAGGAAGCAAACTTGAAGAAGTTTGTAACTTGAAGAAAGTTACAAACTCTTTCCTCTCTTTCAAAGCACATAATAAAAGAAGTATGATCACAATACACAGATTTGTTRTGCTCTATCTGAGATATTGGTTGTTTTTTTCCCCCAGGAAGTCATSAGATCATGGCATTGGGTCTGTTTTGCTTAACAGGCTCACAATAGGGCATACTTCCATACTTCCAACTTCACTTTTAGTCAAAGAAAGGAAAGAGATTTCTATATACCACCTACAGGTAGGCTGTGGGTTTTTGTCAGCACCACCAGAATAATTTCAGACCACYACCAGCAAGACTAGTGCACCATTTTAGACAGACCCTCCAAACCCACAAAAATTGGTAGAAGATCAGATTGCAAATTCCACAGAGTTTCACCAGATCTCATGCAAATTCTATCTGTATTGCAGCCTATTTGTTTGTCTAAAATAGGTTATGGCTTGAAATAATCTTGCCAAGACTGTCAAGTGATGAAATCTAAATATTTTGACCATGATGACTGGACTYCTAACATATACTCACTTTCTAATGGTTTCTTGAATTTCATTATCTTCAATATATGCTGCAGGGAGCAATACTGTATTGCTAATGGAAGTTACATGAGGAACTATTTCTTTAGGACAGTCTTCATCTCATATTTCTAATATTCCAAATGGAGATTGTTTTAATCTGTTGGAGACTCCGTCCTGTGCTTTGTAATAGTAAAACTTGTGTTATTTTTGGTGGAGCCAAAAATCAAARAAACAAAATTCTTCCCAATTTGATTTTATAACTTCTAAATCTTCGGGGGAAAAGGAGAAAGGAGGAAAAAGAGAAATGAAAAGAGAAAGAAAAATGTTTATGAAGTAACTACTGAAAGCCTCCATATGGGAGCAATGATGTTGCAAAAAACATTGTTTTACTGAATCAATCACTCTTGTTAAACACAACAGAAATGCTGGCTCAGTGTAATTGAAAACTRGCAGTTGCTTAGCTCATCTCTGCATATTTTCCTACTATCCAGTAGATATTCTAGTTAGCCCTTCCAAATTTCTGGATTTGTGGTGATGCATGCACCAGAATGAGAGAGGAACCATTATTCAGCGCCTGCTCTACCTGATCAGTGCAGGTTTGGAAATAGATCTGTTGGAAGCACAGTTTTTCCAATCCTCCTAAAGGTTTATACCTTCTATGTATAGTTTTTACAGGCAGCAGTTTTCAATTTTCATGGCTTAATTCACTTGTAAATCAGGTAAACATTCTGGCCATTTTGCCCAATGCAATCTTGCAGCTACAGCCTCACTTGAGTCAGCTCAATATTTACTCTGAAATGAACATTTTTCGCTATCAATGAATGTTTCCTCATGGGTAACAGTCATCTCAAGGTGTGAATTTGCCTACTTTTTCCATGTTAGAAGCATAATTATAGCTGCAGAATTCAAAGTGGTTCTTCATTCATCTTGTYTAGGCAAGTGGAGGAAGAATTTGGCCAAAGCTTGCAATTACTGGCTAATTATTATTTCAGTTAGGTTTGGAAGGTTGTTGTTGTTGTTTTGGTATTTCTTATTTTTTTGTGTTTATTTTGGGAGGGGTTTTGGTTCTAGGGGTTTTTTCTTCACTTTGTTTGTTTTTTTGGTTTTTTGGTTTTTTTTTTTTTGGTTGTTTGGCTTGTTTTCATTGGGTTTTGTTCGTTTGTTTGTTTTTTAAAATTTAATCTTGTCATCACACAGAATATTCTTGTGGCATCCAGAGACAATATTAACAGTTAGCTTCTCAACTTTAAGCTTTAAAAGACTGTGACCTGATTTGAAATGTCTGCAGATAAGCAAATGACATTTGCCAACCACCAGTCATTACCACTGACAATTTAACATAGTTGGGAAAATTGTCTGGTTATCTGGGTATTTTTAGTAAGGAGCTGCTTGCAAAAATTTATGTCTGATTTAGCCCAAATTCTAGCAATCAATGAGCTACAGCAAAATTTCTGCTCATTCTCCTTTGGAGGCTCAGATGGAAAAAATAAACTGGTTTTGGAAAGCAGCTGCTTGGGGATTTTTGTGTGAGCTTTTGTGTTTGTGTGTGGGGTGAATGTATGGTTTTTGTTTTTGYTTTTGTTTTTTTTTTTTACTGATGTACAAGCAACTAGAATTAATGCACCAATGTCTGCTTGAGGAAAGCAGGGTCACCATCTTACAGCAGAAAAAGTCTTTAATAATACCCAGTTATGACAATATGTAGAGTTGATTTGAAGGTGTGTATCCCATTTTTTCCCCTTTGTTTTTTTCTTTTCCTTTTCTACACTGATTTTCTTATTTGCATTTTTCTCCTGAAAATTCAGATGTGAATGTATGCCAAAAGCCAAGGCAAAGAATATTTATGTCYGACTAAAGAAACAGCAAAATAATGCTTTGCTTTCTCTTGCCACATATCACATATCAAAAAGAAATAAAATGCCGTAAGAAGAGAATCATAAACTGATTGGAATGCAGAGACCCYTTTTCATGTTGGCTCATTTTGGAGGCTCCATTGCAAAGACAAGAGCTCTGGGTTTTTTTGTTTATGTATGCCTTCTCCTCTGTAAGCAGMCATTTTACTGCTGTTTGCAGTGACAGATTGGATCAGATAATGAGTACCTAATAGCAGCTGGATAGATTTACATGAAATGTCATATACATTCACAGAAAATGAGGCAGTTCACTGTTGCACTGTATTATTGGACATGTTTTTAAAAAAATCAGAATAYTTTCAATGAAAAACCTCTGCTTTTCATCTTGACTATTCTTGAATAATTTTACAGTCTATATATGTTAAAATTTTAAAGGAGGTACCATATATCAAAAGTATTCGTATCATAATTTCAACTGAAGTTTTAAAATAGTATAAAATTGTGTAAAAATATTTTTAATTTTTTACCAAGTCGGCCTTCCTTCCTTCTTCCTTCTGCTTCCTTCCATTCCTTCCTTCCGCCTTCCTTCTTCCTTCCTTCCTTCCTTCCTTGCGCTTCCACTTCCTTCTTCCTTCTCCTTCCTTCCTTCCTTCTTCCTTCCCTTCCTTCCTTCCCCCTTCCTTCCTTCTCCTTCCGCCTTCCTTCCTTCCTTCCTTCTTCCTTCCTCCTTCTTCCCTCCTTCCTTCCTTCCTTCCTTTCCTTCCTTCCTTCCTTCCTTCCTTCCTTCCTGCTTCCTTCCTTCCTTCCTTCCTTCCTTCCTTCCTTCCTTCCTTCCTTCCTTCCTTCCTTCCTTCCTTCCTTCCTTCCTTCCTTCCTTCCTTTCCTTCCTTCCTTCCTTCTTCCTTCCTTCCTTCCTTCCTTCTTCCTTCCTTCTTCCTTCCTCCTTCTTCCTTCTCGTTCCTTCCTTCCTCCTTCTTCTTTCCGCCACTGTCTTCCGCCAGCTCTCCTCCTCCGCACTTCCTCCGCACTTGCCTTCCGCCATTCTTCCTTCCGCCACTTGTCTTCTTCCGCCACTCCTTCCTTTCCGCCACTTCCTTCCTTCCGCCACTTCCTTCCGCCACTTCCTTCCGCCACTTCCTTCTCCTTCCCTTCCTTCCGTCCTTCCTTCCTTCCTTCCTTTCCTTCCTTCTTCCTTCCTTCCTTCCTTCCTTCCTTCCTTTCCGCCGCCACTCCTTCCTTCCGCCGACTTCCTTACTTCCTTCCTTCGCCACGTTCCTTCCTTCCTTCCTTCCTTCCTTCCTTCTTCCTTCTTTCCTTCCTTCCTTTCACTTCCGCCACTTCCTTCCTTCATTCCGCCACTTCCTCTCCTTCCTTACCTTCCCCCCACTTCCTTCCTTCCTTCTTCCCGCCACTTCATTCCGCCACTTCCTTCGCCACTTCCTTCCGCCACTTCCTTCCGCACTTCCGTCGCTTCCTTCCTTCGCCTACTTGCCTTCTTCCTTCCTTCCGCCCACTTCCTTCCGCTCACGTTCCTTCCCACTCCTTCCGCCACTTCCTTCCGCCACTTCTCCTTCCCACTCCTTCGCCACTTCTTCTGCCCACTTCCTTCCTTCCTTCCGCCACTTCCTTCCTTCCTTTCTCATTCCTTCCTCCCCACTTCCTTCCTCCTTACGCCACTTCTTTCTTCCGCCACTTCCTTCTCCTTCCGCCACTTCCTTCCTTCCGCCACTTCCTTCTTTCCTTCCTTCCTTCTCTCCCTCCCTCCTTTCCATGATTAAAATGGTTATAAAGAAGGATTTATAAGCCTCAACTCTCCACAGATCTGTTCTCCATTGGCAGGTTTCTATCAATTTTTGGATTTTGCTCCCAGGAATAAGCACAGCAGATTTGCCAGCTGAGTTCCCACAGAGATAGGAACCTGATTTGGAACACGCCACTCGCCCTGCCTGTTCCTGTGTTTTCCACGTGCTGAGCAACAGCTTCAACAMCTCATTTCCTCAACCCTGCTTGAAACCCTTTCAGCCTCCTGGCTGGTGAACCAAACCAGGAAAAWGAATGTGGAACTGGGGAGCTGCACTTTGAAGCAGGCAGCAGAAGGAAGTTTGGTCATCAAGGTCCCTGCAGCCCAAACCATTCCATGATTCTGTGAAAGAGGGAAGCAAACTGGTAAAAAAAAAAAATCATGACCCTTTAAAACCAAAAACACGAATGCCACACACTCACATGTTTTAATAAGTGAATGATATTTCTTTTAGGAATAAAATTGGTTAGTGATTTTCATGCCTGGCTGGTAAAAAGAGCAAAGACTTTTTTTTTTAAACTTTATTTCCAGGTCATGAACTCTAAAAATTTCATCAGCAGGCACTACAAACTGGGATTTCCTGAAGGAAGAAGGAACACACAACATTTCCTCAGAGCTGCAATTTGTTTCACTTGGTGCACAGCTAAACTTTACTGGAAATGAGAGTCACCATCTATCCCTTYAAAGTGTCTTGTTCTTTAGGGGAGGTGTTATTTGATTTGGTGTTTCTTTAGCCATGAGGAATTTTTATTCATTGTCAGGAGAGTGGGAATAAATATTTCCCATGGGAGTTGGAATGCACCTGCAAGTTGCCAAGTAATGGGAATGATTCAGGATTCTGAACTAACAGATGTTAACAGTGAAGAAAAGCTAAAAATGGATGTTGAGCACTCAACCTGCCACTTGACAGAGAGGAAGATCATCTTGATTCATATTTTCCTGTAGGGACTTTCTAAAATTCTCCATCATGAAACTCCACAGTCTTTTAATTTAATTACTTATTGCTGTACAYTTTTCCTGTAAAACTGTTAATGAAAAGCACAATTCTGAAGGTTCATGTACAATGACATTTGTAAACTAGAAATACTGYCATTTTCACATTTCAGAAGTGACATCTGGGAAAAAAAAAGCTGAAGCTGTCCTTCCATATCTATCAAAACATATGAAACATGCATTTTTTTTATATTTTATTATATTTTAACTAGTTGTTTTCCTAGTGGTTAAGCAGGTGTGGCCCAGAACAAAATGAAACACAAAGTTGTTGGCCTCAGCAAGCAGTGATTTTGTGTTAACAATGATGAGATTAACAGCAAGAGAATCAGAGGTGGAGCTTTTTGAAAGCTTGTCAGATTTTTGTTTCACATAAGCAAAACAATGTGTGGGTGGCAAAGAAAAAAAAAAAACATTCCTTGCTACGGGCYAACTTGAGAAATTCACCTCTGGAGTTAAAGATCAGGTTGGGTTTTTTTTTTTTTTTTTTTGGTCATATCTGTAGTATTTTGATTGACTAAACAAGAGCAAGAGGCAGATAATCTGTTTGTGGATAAAGGATGCACTCGTGGCTTAAATCAACAAGGAAATCCCAAGCTGGCTGACACTGACTGCTTACAAGCTCCTCATCTCTTCCACAGCTCAACTCCCCAGGCTCTGTCACAACACTGGCAAGGTCAAGACATCACTGGTGTGTTCATGACATCACTAATGCTTTTTAATTAAGCAGAAGTAATTCTGCCCTTAGACTGCACTTGATTTCAATTAATTTTTGCAATTCACAAAGGGAGTCCTGGAAGTGTTTGCTAATGCTGTGTTTCCTCAYTGGAAATAATGATGGTTTCCCAAACTGTTAACAGGGGGTTGACACAGCTAATTATAAACCTAAAGAGATTTCTCTAAAGCAAACGGCTTAACATTTGTTTGAAGCTTGAGGTAAGGGTCTGTGGTGATTTTTATTTCTTCTGAAATTAATGACCCAACTTTAATTCATTTTCTRAACAGCTTTGCTAGAAATTTAATATATTTATTTCAGTCGTAGATGTTGCTGGTTCTTGAGGGCTCTTTCAAGTTCCTGCACTTCAGTAATTCACTGGAACTCAACATTAGTGGGTCTTAACCTTAGCAAGAATTATTCTTGAGYCATCTTAATAATAAGCCAAATAATTTTACAAAGAGCCAATAAACTGGTGGTTATGGTACACTTCAGCAAGATAGTGTTAAAAAGACAGACATTGTCCCAGACATCCCTTAAAAAAAGAATGCATCCCCAAAACCCCAAACTGCCTGCAGAGTGGCAGCTGTTCCATGCAGAGCTGAGACCTGGGACTTCCAGTARTGAATATTTAATTAAATGGGGATGCATCTCCCAGCACACTCACAGTAGCAGCTCAGTTTCTCTCATTTAATCCTGTATCCCTGTTTCCTTAGGTGCAACACACGTCCCAGGACAAAGCAAACCTGTCTGGGTCAGGTTTGTAGGCAGCAGAACCAGCTTATTTAAATCAGAGCCACCGCAGTGCCCATCAGCAGCCCTGCAACACAACAGCCCTGAATTACCTTACACGTGGCACTTCTGTGTAGGATTTGCCCAGGCTGTTCCCTGTTCAATACAATCAACACGTTTAATTAATTAGCATTTATACACAGGGCCRGAAGCCTTAATTAACATTCCTCTCTGATTAAACTGCTGCTGAGGATTCCAAGTCTCAGGTGAAACTGAGTGTCGGAAGTTTTTCGCGCTTGATCTTCCACCCCCCTGTCTCCCAGGACTTCAAAGTGAGCACGAGGTCAATTTCTCAAATCCAGTGGAGCTTTGCCATGCCCTTTTCCTCCTCTGGCAATGTGTCTCCTGCGGCAAAAATCACACACTTGGAAGTTTTGCCTGGTTCCCAGTCCCTTGATGTCACCAGGCCATGAGTTTGAGYAAAGACTCAAGATGCTAGACCATTACTGTTCAATGATAAAATGTCACTGGGTTTATTTCTCTRATGTTTCATAAAGATAAGGAAAGAAAGCCTCACACCAACTTGAGCAYACAATATTCATTGTAAATTTTTGCTATCCTGTCTGTAAAAGTAATTTTCCTTGTCTTAAAAATGCCACTACTGTGTCACACAGTTTGTATCTCCTGTTGTATTTCTGTAACCTCTCTCCCAAATGGAGAGAGGTTGCAAAAGCTCTCTCTCTCAACCCCTGAGAAGATAACCAGCATCCAGATAAATCTATATTTGTAACAGGCTGTCTCCTCAAAATCAACATGGTTTTACACAGCCAAAAATTAAATGAAAATGAAAAAAACTTCTAAATTATGACAGAAAATCACATGGTGTGCAGTACCCTGCATCTTGCTAAAACCTGTACATTTTTTTTCAAAAATGACATTAGATATAATCCTGCCCAGCCACCTCATGTGATAAAAATMGTGTCCAAGTATTGGATGAACTGGAAAACTACCAGGCTGAGGTGATTTGTAGTGACAAAAGAGGCCTTCACTCCGTTTTTATCAAACTTCTTTCTTTCTAAAAGAGCATGAAGACTTGATAGCTCACCTCAAGCTCTAAAGCCCAAYTGATTAATTAATTTTGTTGTGTAATCACCTCCTCCAAGGGGAGCAGCTTAGGGTAAAAATCAACATACTGGGTCCCTTACATCAAACRATCAGAGATGCTGAAGTAACAGAAGCATCCAGAGTTTTCTCACTTTTATGTGGCCATATTCAACAGAAAAGTCTAATTTCAGCTKCCCAAGCTGAAAAGATTTCCAGTAATGGAGTTTTCTTTTCTACAAAATAAAAACAATAGCATATCTTTATCACTTAGATAAAATGTGTGTTGAGAAATATGATTGGGTACTCCAGAGAATCAGTTACAGATATGCAAAGGTTTTTGTGCAAAGGTTTTTGTTGCCTTAGTAAATGATARATCATATAAAGAAAACTAATTTGGTATAGATATTAACTTCTGCTGATTTGCAACTTGCAAATATTGAGATTTTGATTCTACTCTTTGAAACTATAAAAAAAATTGTTTCAAGATCTTGTAAATTTGCATAAGGTGTGGAGACAAATTTCCTTCTCAACTTCTTTGCTTATCTCTARCTCCAAGTGAATTGTCATTCACCTTTTAGCTCAACTGTGTTCTACATGTGTTTCTTTTTCATCTTTTTATAGGTCTTTACAGGTATCCAAGCTTAATAAATTTCARCAGAGCTTGCAATGGCAGCTCTGTATCAAAAGGAAAACAAGTGTATACGTTTAGCAATTAGTAGATTGCATCAGAGAGAGGGAAAGTAGCAACTCATTGCAAAAGCTGGCTGAAAAACCAGACCATACCTCCCACTTGACATGGTATCAGTGAGAATTAGAATTGGAAAATAACTTCGTAAAGGGTGTATTTTCTCAGAAAGTGGGGGGTTTTAGTTGTTTTTCTGGGCGTTTTTTTGGGTTTTTAGTGGTTTTTTTTCTTTGTGTTGGTTTTGTTAGTATTTTTTGTTTGCTTTTTGTTTATTTTGGGTTTGTTTTTTTCTTTTTTGAAGGAGATGGATTTAAAAAAAAACCCAGAACTTCTAGGAAAGACAGGAGACTGAGCATGTTTTGTACACCTGTTTAAATCTTCCTGAGGGATAAAAATAGCCTTCAAGCAAGCATTCTCCTCCACCCTTGGGTGGATCATGGGGAGCACTTTCCACTGCTCACCTCCTCATTACGCTCTAGCATAAAAGAAATATTSTTTGGGAAGCAAATATGGCAAAGGGGAGAGGATGCAAAGTGGTTTCCCGAGGCAGGAGGGACAATGTGTGAAACAGACGGATGGCTCCTCATCGCCAGGAGGTTCTGATGCTGTTTTGTGGTCTGAGTTTGGCGAAGGGCTGCGGTGTGAGGAGCAGATGGAGGCATCCATCCCCTGGTTTTTATCTGCAGCCTGCCACAGAGCCAGGAGCTACTGCTCACTCAGCAAACAAAGACAAGCCCGGGTGCTGCTGCCTCCTTCGTACTGACCTAAGATGTTTGACGTTTGATGTGAAAGAAATGCTGGGCTCAGGAGACTCAAATGGGCTTTCCCCAGTGGGTTTGGGCGGGTTAACCTCTTGTTTTCAATAGGGCTCTGCAGCTCTGCCTGCTCTGTTTGGATAATCCCCACCTATCAAGCACTCKTGACTGATTTTTCAGTACAGTTAGAGCTATTTGTCACAATTATCCACCAGTTTCCAGGGCAGAATGCAGTGAATCACCTCTTACAGTAAATATTTCTTTAAGAGGCTTGGGGTGCAAACTGGGACCTGTTTGACACGTTCAGGTTAAGCCTCTGTGTTGGTGAGGTTGACAGATGAGTCCTCAAAGAAGGGCACAGATCCCTGCCCCTCCTTCAGGAGCCCTGCCTACGTGATTGATKATTGAGTCAGTGTTATGCTAAAAAAGTTGCCTTAGCTACAGACCTTGGCTCACAGAGCTCATCCATCACTGGCCAGGAGCATTTTGCTATCTATCTATGGGTGTTTGAATGCAAAATACTCCTGCTTCATTGCCCTGGTTAGTTCTGACTGCAGCCAAGGGCAGGCAGTATCTCTCATTGTCAGAAATTGATTTATGCTTGCCTCACAGAGAGTCACAGCTGGGTTAGGGAAGTGCTGGAAAACTTCCCAATGAGAAAGCACCTAAAAAGCAGTGTCAGGAGCAGGACCAGCAGTTAAAGCAGGTGACTGAAACCAGCAGGAGAGTTCTCCAGCCACTTGTGGATGAGAAAGAAAGCAAAATATGGTCAAGCTCCATCCATGGCAGTGTTAAGGTCACAGCACACCAGGATCTAGTGGGTGGCACCCCTGTCCGTGCTGTGGGGGGCTGGAATTGGATGATCTCCATGGTCCCTTCCAACTCAACGTGTCCTGTGATTCCATGCTAAGACCACACATTCTTTGTCCTTCTTTGGGGGTTGATGCCTCAGTGCACAGCTGCCAAACATCTGGTAGCTTTATGCCATGCCAAAGTCACTGCAGGCAAGGTGGATACCCTCTAGGATAAGGAAAGGGYAAAAAAACCAAATTCTGATCCTCTGTTCTGTACCTTCCCTGCTGAGGCTTATGGGAAAAGGCTACACATTTTCTATGGAATGACCACTGGGATAAGAGATTTATTTTTTAGMMTTTTTTTTCTTTTTTTGGTCTGTCTGAAGCATTTATCTGTCCTGCTGCCACTRGTTGGCAAGCACCTTGGTTTGACAGGAGCAGGCACTGATGAGATGCTGAAACACATCCACAAATGTCTTCCTAGGTGAGCAAATATTTCTTTTGGACACTGTGATGCAGCAATAGGATGGGTCCCATCTGTGACACCATCCTTGCCTGTACATGGGCAAGTATGAGTCTAATCCAAGTAATCCAAGCCTTTGACAGGGACTCAGTCTTTTCAAATTCACACAATGTGTGAAAACAAGGAAAGCTACGTGCCAGACCAACCAACCCTGAGTTCTCTGGAAGTCCCCAGGTTCCAGCCCTCAAAAGTTAATTTCCTTTTGCCCCTTAAGTCTCTTTTCCATGTTGCAACATGACCTGCATGCATATTCCGTCTGTTTTACCCTTTTATTTCTCTGTTCCTTTGCCACGCATCTCAGATATTCCCCAGTTGATTACCAGGAAACCAACAGGTGTCTGACAGATGGCAATTTGCCTGGTATTAATTGCTGGGAAACTGCTCACTCAGAGATCTTATCCCTTCATATTCTGCTCCTTATACTAATTGGCATTCTTGATAGGCGATAAAGGGAGAATAATAATTAGATACAGGCAGAGCATTTTTGACTGATGCAATCTGCACAGCAAATACCTGAGCAGCAGCAATCACAACTGCTCAGGAGCTGGCAGGAAGCTCTTCAGAGAGGCAGAATGCTGGGGAATTACTGCCTCTCTTCCCACAGCTTGGATATCCATGAGAGYCATCACAGTGGAAGGTGTTAGACCACTCTCCAGCACCTTGGGGAGAAGGAAGCTTCCGAAGGCCTTGAAGCAAATCAAGCAGGCCGRTCCTGGAGGCAGGTGGCTTTTAGCAGCATGAGATCACAGCTCCCAGCACTTTTCCCTGGAGAGGAGCAGCCCCTGACATGCCCTGGGTGCTGTTTTGGTGCTGGGCTCTGCAGGTGCCAGCCCCTGGCACCTGCTCTGGGCTGTGCCTGGCAATGCCCAGTGGTGCTTCCAGCAGCAGTGACCAATTTCACAGTCCCTGGTGTGTCACAGACATCTTTTATGAAAAATCCTTTCCTGAGGATTTTTTCTCCTGAGAAGCTGAGAGGCCTCAGGAACAAAATGTAAACCATGGTTATCTGCTGCTGTGGGATGCAACAGGTGCATCTGTGATTGGTCTCATGTTGTTGTTTCTAATTAATGGCCAATCACAGTCAGCTGGCTCAGACAGAGAGCCTGAGCCACAAACCTTTGTTATTTATTCTTTCCTATTCTATTCTTAGCTAGCCTTCTGATGAAATCCTTTTTTCTATTCTTTTAGTATAGTTTTAATGTAATATATATCAAAAAATAATAAATCAGCCTTCTGAATCATGGAGTGAGATCCGCGTCTCTTCCCTCATCCTGGGACCCCTGTGAACACAGTCACACCTGGTGCACATCTGCTCACAGGACTCACCACAGGAGAGCCCAGCAGAAAAGGAACAGATGGGGCTGTTCAGYAAAAGAAATGTTTCCAAGCAAGAGCCATCAGAAATATTTATTTTATGAGCAAAGATTAATATCTTTAATTTTTTTTATGGAGGGAAAAAAACAAAAAAAAAAAAGCAAACAGAGAAATATTGTTGTGCTGGGTAACTGTATCAGATTTGTCTGCTGTGATAAATGTGTGATGAATAAATATCTGGAYCTGGGCTGGCCTGACAAGGGAAGGTTCCTGAGTGCTGACCATTGGSAATTTAATGAAAATGGGAGCGGAATGTATTTAAAGGTAACAACAATGTGAAAGTGGAATAGCAGCCTCCAGGTSTGCAGGCTGAGAGATCTGCCTCAGGTTTGCTCATTCACACTTTCAAATCAGACCCTTTTTGTATATTCACACCCCTTTTGTTTTGATTTCTGTGCCTTGCTCTCTGAGCAGTATTGCTGACAGCAGCAACAACCCCTAAAAATCCCAGTTGTGTGGGGGTTTCAGTAAAACATCAGTCAACATCCAGAAATCCTCTCCCAAGGAGGCTGGGAGCATGCCTCAGCTCATTTAAAAACAGAAATATATTGTGTTACACACAAGTTCCCATCAAACCAGGATAGGTACCAAATATCAGGACATGTTTATAGACAAATTACAAAGGAACCAAAAAAAAAAAAAAAAAAAAAAGAAAGAGAAAAAGAAAAAAGGAAAAAAAATAAAGAAAAAGGTATCTGAATGAAATACATGACCATTTGAAAGTAAATGAAAGGACAAAGTTCTTCTAACAATCTCCAGAGAAACCATTTAGGGATGATAACAACCCTTCACCTTCTTTCTTTGGCTGTTTTTTTTTTCCTTCCCCTCTTTGCAGCCTTGAATCTGATGTGAGGAGNAAAAAGGAAAAAAAAAAAAAAGAAAAAGGTATCTGAATGAAATACATGACCATTTGAAAGCAAATGAAAGGACAAAGTTCTTCTAGCAATCTCCAGAGAAACCATTTAGGGATGATAACAACCCTTCACCTTCTTTCTTTGGCTGTTTTTTTTTTCCTTCCCCTCTTTGCAGCCTTGAATCTGATGTGAGGAGCTGGTCTGAATCCTGGAGTCATAGGCCCACTGCCAAAACAAGCAAGCAGTATGTTCACAAGATGTTACAATCAGCTGCAACAAGCAACCAATTTTTCTTGCAGCAATTGGACCTAACAGAGGGTGAGGATATGASTTACTTTGTTCCTCCTTATTTGTTTTTTAGCATTCTTTTATTCCTCCTTTGTTTTTCTTCCACGAAAATACATTCCATGCACTGCTAAAAGCTGAGTATTCCTTTTTTTATCTTTTTTTTTATRCTCAAATTTGATTCATATATAAGGACAGTTTGAGAAAAAATACCTATATTTCTTGAGACCACATGTTACAGAAATGTCTGCTTGGATCTGAACTGTGAAAAACTCCTTGAGATGAGGACTTTTCTACTTGATAAATCCCAACTTTGGGTCATATTTCATGTAGTAGCCCCTGGAGGATTCATTCAGCCTSAAAGGTGATGACAGAAGTCATGTGGCTACTACTGAAAAACAAGAGAAAGTGAAAKCAAAACACAAGTTTGAGGAGAATTTGATAGCCCATCAGATAATGAGGTCCTACATCTGTGTGTGGTCCCGTGCCACGGAAGAGCCCAAAGTTTGACCCCTGTCATCTTAAAGGATTTAAAATGAAAACAGGCAGGAGGGAAATTCACAGTGAAGCAGACAGACATGGAGATGTGCAGCTCCTTTCAGGGGAAATAAATCTGCTTAGCTTCTTGTGACACCTCCATTTGGTCTCAGAYTTTTTTACCTTCTTCTTGCATACACCCGGAACTCAACCTCACTTCTTCTGTGGCGATCCATCTAAACTGGAGAGAAACCACTGCTAGAAAAAACGAGAGATGCATCCCCTCAGTGGTATTGGGAGTGCTGCTGCATTTGAAGCTTCTGACCTGAGTGTTTTTCCACCTTTATTTTTGAGGGTCCCTTAATCCCATCCTTCACAACAGCTTCATCTTGCCTTCCCCACGTGAGCATTCCATCCAAATGTTTGTGCTTGGCCTTTCTGAATTCCTTCTTTCCATGAAAAAAGGAGGCCACAGGAAAAGAGAAAACTTTTTTATCCAGGTTTCTGCTGCTCAGGATGTGGCCGTGGTGCCAGGATGTGAGTGGCACAGCTTGCTCTCCCAACAAACTCAAGGAAAATCAGGTTTTTCCCCTTCCTGCTCATTCTTTATTGAATTCACTTGTTTGCTTGGACAAGAAAGAGTCATTGATCTCTTCTGTGTGCAATAGTACGAGGACTTGGTTTCATTCCAGACCTCAAGCCACAGAAAAATCTAAACATTGAGAGTGCCCAAGACCTTACAGAGTGAAGATTTATATATAACCCTATATTTACTATTTCAGACACACAGTGCTCCAGAGTTGMTTTTTTCTCCAGCTCAGATCAGTCTTTAACTTGAACAGAGTTTTCAAAGAGCCTGGCTCCTGGCCTAATGCTAGTCCAGGGGAAATGAGATGATCACAGTGGTAATAATTTGTATGTTGGGCTTTAAGTCAGATGTGGTTGTTCTATTCTCAGTTTATCTCTCCATATGGACTTTCAAAGAGGAGAAAGCAGCGTGGTAACAATTTACTTGAAAAGGCCTCTGATTTCTTAGTCAGAAGTTTTAGGGGATTGTTCAACTTTCATTTAAATGTWAAAAAAAAAAWTTTAAAAATTGCCAACCAGTGAAATATTAATCACCTCTGACTGGATGTTGTATTGGTGGTGTAGCCAGGCACATGCTTGTGTTGCAAAGTCCAGTTTWCTTTCAATTCCCTTTTGATTGCATAAGTCAGGGCCAGTCCCCMCTGTGGCTGTGCTGGCAGCAGCAGGCTTTTCAGGGAAATTCCCCATTCTGTGTGACCTGGCCACTATGACATGGYAACACTTTTGCCAGGTGAATATTCACACATCCCTCACCCATCCTGTGCCCAGTGCTGAGCCCAGCTCAGAGGGAGGATGAGCCGGGATGTGGGATGGGGCTTGGACAGTACAAGGAGATCCAGATTTATTCCTCCTCCCTCCCAAGTTCTGCAGGAAGGAGCTAATKTGCTTTTGAAGGAGAAGAAGAAGGGACCTGGTCCTGCATGGTTGTGATTTGCCAGACTCAATTATTTCTAGTGATGATGTGGTTCAAGCGCAGCGGGATGTACTCGTGTTGGCTTTTCCAYCACAAGAAGTTGCTGTGTTGATCCACTTTAGCCTCTGAATCACAGAATATTCTGAGTTGGGAGTTGAAAGGGGGCCCAGAAGGATCATCAGGTCCAATTCTGAAGTGAGTGGCCCACACCATGCTGTGACCAGCTCAGGCAACCTGAAAGACCTTAAAAGAGAAGCCAAGAGGAACCCGATCAATCCAGACACAGCAATTCACTCATTTACACAACGCTTTTGATTTTCAGCCATGAAAACACATTAAACTGACAGAATTGACCAAAATACCTTTTAGTTTCCCTGATCAAGAAATTTAATAAAATGGTAATTCTGATTTATTTTCTTCTCCCCAAAATTTACTTAGTTTCCACATCTTCTGTGTTCACTTTCCACATGCACTCATAACAATCAGCTTTGCAGTCACAAGCAGGCATGGAAGTTTTTGCAAGGTCTAAGCCTGCATGAAGTTTYACAATATTTAAAAAAAAATCCTAATCACACACTGTTTTTCACCTTTTTGTGGATAATCATTGTTTCTAGAATGATTATCTAGTCTAGAATGATTTCTATTTCACCCTCAGTCTTAGAAAGTATTTCGTATCTGGAAGTCATTTCCTCAGTTTGTAATTATGTTTCTCTATTAAAATTCATAACTTGTTTTGTTTTTTTTTTAATTTGGATATCCCTAATAATAAAACTCAGGAAGCAGTTTTTAAATATATTCAGCATCCAACTTTTTCTTTCTCACGTAGATTTTATATGGAACAGAAATTGCTGTTCCACAAAGATCTCTGCTGACTACTGTGGTTATTTGCTACCATATTGATGATATAAAAATACAAGCACATTCAGGCAGCATAAAAATGATACTGAAAAAGTTTAGTGATGATTTTGCCCCATGTTGTGGTTTCACTGACATCTGCACAATTCACTGAACAGCTGCATTGGGGTCCTCTCAATGAGAGGGTTTTTTCCCCACTTTAGTGAGGCTGAAGGTAGAAACCCAAAAATCAGATTTCCTGTGAAGGAGCACCTGAAATGGCTTTGGGAATCTCTCCCTTTAGCACCAGGAGCACAGCTCTGACCCAACAAGTACCAGCAGTCAGAGAGGCTCATTAGGGCAGGCAATTTATGCAAAACATGTTTTCACTTTCCATCCCTGAAACAAAATCACATCCGTGGGTTTCGTACTTTAAAGCACTAAAAAGTAGTGGCGGCTTTATTTTTGCTCTTTGGTGGATAGCATAGTGTTCTGATTTAGTCAGGGAAGAACTTATATATTAAATGCAAATGCAGATAGTATGAAGGAGAGTGGATCAAATCCATGCTGCTTTTAAAGCTCATTTATGGATGCATAAAAACATATATGTTTTATGCATATACTTCATAAAAATCTCCTTCCTCCTCTCTATGGCTTAGTTTTCCATACCTTTGTCTCCAAGTCTTTGAAGTTTTGTCCAGATACAGACCTGGTGCTACAAGAATCTTAGATGCTGGATTGTTTCATTAAAAAATATAATCATAAGGGGGCTCAACCCTTGAGCAAATCACTGATCTATTGCAATACAAATTCATTTCAGCTAATCTAGCTGTTCTCTTAGCTTTGCTGGTTTTTCATCTCTTTCAGTGAAAAAGAAAAGAAAAAAATGGAGGAATATATTTTCTTCTGCATATCAGCTGAGGGAGAAGATGATTGCACCTGTCTCTAAGCTTCATGGATAGCTCCTTTTTCTGATTGAATCCTATAGTTTAAAGAAATTGACTACTAGCCCCTTGAATGGTCTGTCTTCCAAACCCTTTTCTTCTCTTGTAGATGTTACTAAACCTGACAGAACAACATAACATAGAAGAAGTGAGGCTGGTGCTGATAATTTACAGGCAATAAAGACTCTGAACCAAAACCTGGTAACAAAAAGATTTTTCTACCCCCACRCCCTGACATTCTCTGACAAAATCCTATTGAGAAAGCAGCTGCCAATCTCTTTAACACAACCTCAGATTTATTTCAGTATTTTTTCTGAACAATTTCAGCCAAATTTTGCACCTTGCACCTAATTAATTTTATGTTTGTCACTGGTGGCATGTAAGTAACTGATCATGTGGGGATGAGTATTTCTTCAGTGGGTAAAATTACTACCCATTTTCATTCCATTTACAAAGTTCAGTGGAAGTTGTGAAAGGTGTTAATTTTGGAGGAACCCAGGGGAATCTTTTAGGGTTTTGCAGAACAGCTGCACCTTTGCACTWGCAGCAGGAGATGGAGGGCAGGACAAGCTTCATGTGACAGCAAACCAACTGCTGCCACTTTCTGTGAAAGAGTGCAAGTGCTTCAAGGTTTCATTTTTCATTAGTGGGTACTGCCTCCCTCATTAAAATATCAAGATTGCTTTAAAATTAAAGAGGAGGTCAAAAAATTTAGCAAATTGCTTTCAACTGTGGGCTGAACTCAGAACCTCTCCTTTAAACTGAGTCGATCAGGAGCCTTCCTCAGTCTGGAGACACCAGTGACTCAGAATGTTGCTTTGATCCCAAAACACAGGAAACAAAGGTGGGAGGAAGTGTTTTGCTCTTGTACTTCTTGTTTCCTAACTTGCCCAGGACTAGGAAGGATGGAAAGAGGTGTAGTGATAACAGATGCTTTAACAAGTCTGCAAAAGCTACTCCCTCCTTTCAGGAMCTTTCCCCTCCCTCCATCTCTTGACTCTTTACATACCTGGCAATTTATTCCATCTCTCCACAGGCCCATTAGGCTTTGTAATACCTGAAATTCATCACACTTGGCCAGCTCACGGAATTATCTGATGAAATAAACTCTACATGCTGAAATGCGGGGAGAAGAGGCTTCCAGTGTGAGGCTTAGCAATATAAGATCATGAAAAAAGGAAAACACATTTGTTGGCAAGGATCAGGTGGCTGTGACATAGGAAAGGAATGAAGCATTGTAGCTGTCCAGTTTTGTGCTGTTTACCATAATGATAGTCTCTGGACAGACACTTAGCTTTATTGAAAGCCCTGGCACGATTTTTCAAGTGACCACAATCTGAATAATGTCTTCTCTTATTGCTGCAATGARATGCAGAATTCACAGCTAATGCCTGTGATTTGTTATCACATAGGTGGATCTGGAGGTTTCTAAGGCTTCTCCTATCTACAATTAATTTTTCCCATTGCGACAATCTCAATCCTCCCAAACACAAACAGTTTTGCACATAATTAATTTCAAGCCCTGGAGTTTACAGTCATCTCACTGTGAACGAAGTGAAGCACAAATGTAATTGTGGGGCTGGACCTGGGCCATTTTTTGCCTAAAAAATCCCTGATTTGCTGCAGGGGAGCCCAGAGCGTGACCACTTTGGCCAAAGCACAAATATTTTGGCTGGGAATGTGGCTGGYTGTTCCCCAGCCTGCTCCTGCTCCCCTCTGCACTGCAGCCTGGACTGGGGAGTTCCAGGTATGGTCTGCTAGGAAAGGGTGAGGGGGGATTTGTGTTGGTGGTATCACTCCTGAATATCTGGAGAGCAAAGCCCAGCCCTGCTGGAAAAGTGAGAACAAACAACCAGGAAATCATGGCAGCAGGACCAAGGGCAAAACCAGTTATTTCTTAACTACTTATTTTATTTACTTAATCACACTCTTGATTTTGGTCAAGAATCTTCAAAACAAACACAACCCCACCACAAAAAAGCCCACTTAGAAATTAAATTTCTTTGTCTGGGGGAATTATTGTGATGCTGCTTCTTAAAACAGAGGAGAAACAGCAATGAAACCTCCCCATTTTGTTAAAACACTGTGCTCAGTCTGAAAACCAAAATGAAACCATCTCCCAGAACTCTGTTTAAGCATGATTTCTCTTCTAGGCCTGCTAGTTACAACTGTTTGCACTCCAGTTATTTACCTCGTGTCACTAATCAGATAATCACAATATTTCACAAGGACAAGCAACGAGTCTTAGACCCCACCTAATCCAGACAGGTGATGTCAGAGGATGTGGTAATCTCAGGCCATCATCCACCATCCATCTGATTATTCAATTACCCAAGCCTACTACTTTGTCAGCTGGGTTTGTGCAACACAAATCAAAACCTACTTGGAAAACAGAATCCGCGCCTGATTCAGGGCTGGAGTGTGGAAAACTGGGGATGTGGAAGGTGGGTGAAGGAAGAGGATAAATGTGGGAGAGGGTGGAAGGGTTGTTGTGCTTGTCTTTGGGCTCCAGGAAAGCTTTTAGAGGTTTCTCTCTGTCAGGCAAGTCAGGCAGGGATTTCTGCCAAGGGTGCCACCACTCTGAAAGGCAAAGTGGCCACAGTGCTGTCTCATACTCAGCAATGACAAAAATCCCACTAGGAGAAATTCCACTTAACCCAGTCCTCCTCTTATTTGTCATTTCTTAAAAGGCAGGCAGTTAACYCGTCCAGGGAAGTCCACATTGCATCTGCTTAAATTTAGCTTTCTCCCCACCCTTTTTTTTTTTAGCTAAGGACAGAAACTATGTCATTTATGTGCCTTTATAGGAAATTCTACATTGTAGAGCACAAATCTCAAGCTGATCCTGAATCTTCCTGCTGTGCAGCCATAGGACATAAGAGYTCCAGCCAAAGAAGTTGACTGCAAATGAGAAAATAGTGTGAACACTTCAGCTAGGTTTTTTAAGTGAGGTAGAGAAAGTGCAGGAGAAAATGCAGTAATCACATTGATGACTATTTTTAAGCACCAAATAATTTGAAGAATYAGGAATAATAATAATAGTTTGCATAAATTAAGTTATTTACATCACCATAGTAGTGGGCAGAAGGACTAGCACTAGCAATGTCATCTTCTGTCTTATGTCTCTAACTGACCTGCTTTTCKTTGCTGCAGAGGAGACCTGAGCAACAGGGACTCCTAAATATTTTCAGGTTTGGGGCAGTCCTCCCAAAGTTAATGGAAACAGAAATTGTGCATCAGTTTTAATGCTCCAGCTCACAGGGACCAGACCTCAGTTCTCCCTGCACTGCACAGCTCTGAGAAATTTGCAAAAAGGCACAGAAAGCAGTGATTTCCCAATGTGCTCAGCATTGCAGCCTGGGAGTTGCACATCCCCTGCCCATTATCAAAGCTTTAACTCTGGGGGTTTMCTTTGCATGGAAATTCTCAAATGAAGAAAACCTGAACCACTACCCAGCAATAAATCAGGTTAGGTTTATACATTTTAGATGATTAATAGCCAAAAAAGAATTTCAGTGCAGCCAAAACTGTAATGATTTCTGTTTTACACTCACTGATAAAGCTGACATGAATCTTCTAGCAAAGGYATATCTCTTAGCACTTCTCCACAGGAAATATGACAAAACCCCCAAATATTCCACCTAATTTCCAGCAGACACAAAAAAAAGTATAAGTTTTTCCCAGCACTGGGAAGCTGCAAAGATGGTGGTGTAAAAATGAAGCTGTAAAGAAATAATTGGTGCCACAAAAGGCTGCCAGTGCAAGGATGGGATCAGTCATCTCCCCTTCCCAATGTGTGCTCTGTGTGTTGGGAATCCATCCCTCTCCTCCCTGTGTTGGACCAGGGGGTGGCTCCAGACCACTCACAGATCCAAGGCTGCCCTGACACCAGCATGTCACCTCATCCTGAAACATTCCTAGACTTGGTAGGATGCTGCTTTCCCTGGAAATCTTGGGAATGTGTCAGAGATTTTGTGAGAGCAGGAGGATGGAAAATGTTTGAGGCCTGTTTGAGAAATCCAACAGAGTATCCTGATGAGAGGATCTACTGCTCTGATGCAGGAGGACATTCTTAATACATTAAATCTAGCATATTTCAACCTGTTTATGTTGAAATTATTTCATTGTCTTGAAACTGGCTTCAGTGCCTTACAAAACACTTACAGTAGATAGGTCTTATGTCAGCCACAAAAAATGCATGTAGGCTCAGCTGAGATAACAATACATATTTTCAGATGCTAATTCATGTTTCAGACAGTTCAGACCTGGGCTTTCTGTCAGTCATTACCTCTGCAGCTGCACCTTTCAAAAGTGTAAAGCTTGACAGAAATAGAAAAAGAAGGGGGGAAAAAAAGGAGAAATATGGCAACAGCATTTGGATTTTATTTGCTCAGACTAGTATTATTTCTTCACCTTTGGTCACCATTTTACTCTTCTAAACAGGTGAAATTCACAGAAGAAACTAGATCCARGTCCAGATTATTAATACATGTTGTAAACTGTAATTCATTGTTTTTAAATAATAAATAATTACATGAAAATGGAATGCTGTCCAAAAAATTCCAATGATAAATTGATTTGAATTTTTTTTCTCCCTAACCTAACAAATATTTGTATATTTTTGTGGCATTTCCATTCAACCTGCCTTTAGAAAAAAAAAAAGAGAAAAAAAAAGGGGGGCAGAGGGGAAAGCTACGGAAGAATACTTCTGCTAAACAAGGTGCTACTAAAATAGTAATAATAATAACAGCAGTAATAGTAATGCATTCCACAGTTATGATTGCTGTGCCTGCATTGTTAAGTCCTGACATTTTCAGAAAGGAGGAGGAATGCAAACGAAATTTCTGGTGGGGCAGAGTGTGCTTCTGGCACTGAAAGCATCTGGACTAACCTGAAATCTGYGGACGAGTTGTTTAAAAACAGAAAAGGAACTGAAGGTTGCAGGTCAGCTTCAGAGCTGTTGACTTTTCACAAAGAGCCCTCAGAAACAGACTCAGAAATGAGCTGCAAACAGCACAATTACAATTTCTGCTGTTTTCAGAGGGGTGTAGAGCACCTAAAACGTGGTCCTGGGACCCCTGTAAATCTCAGAAGCAGGCTCTGGATGTGGCAATCTCAGGCCACCYTCCCCAGCCCCACAGCCCCATCAGGTGGGTTGTGAATGAGAATCTCCATGGATTCCCTCTTTGAGGGAGCTGTTCCCGTGTCCAGCTGGGTGCTCAGGTGTTTCTACACTCGTGTGGAATTTTCTGTGTTTCACTGTTTCTGTGTTTCACTTTTTGTGTTCACTGCCTGTTGTCCTTCCCTGGACGCCACTGAGAAGGATCCAGCTCTGCTTTGCACACTCCCACCACCAACTTTCACACATGATTACACTTTAAGTTCACATTTCATCCCCTACCAAGACACAAATTCCCTTTTTGCTGCTCCTTCAGCAAGCCCCCATCAAAGGAGCAATATCTGMAGCTTTGCTGAGTGCACTCAGTGGAGGAGCACTTGCAGGAACAGATGGTTTTTATCATCCTGCTCCTGGCAGGCTTTTACAGTGGGGGTTTRATCTCGTGCACATGCTGGAATACCCCTGTGGATTGGTTTGTGTGGGCACAGGCAGCTGCCAATTCAAACAGTGTGCAGCAGAAATGCAGAGGTCTTTATCCCAGGGATGATGAGGAACGTCCCGTGGCAGTCTGTCTCTGGCTTTGTTCCACCAAGATGTTTCCACTCACAGAGTTAACTGGAAATTAAAAAGTCATGTAATCATATTGTGAGAACAAAGATGATCCAGGTGCTTTAAAGTGCTGTTCTGGAAGAGGATATGATTCTAATAAAGAAAATTTTGTTTTGTCCAACCATTTGTTTTTTTTTTTTTTAATTCACCTTGTCTTTCTTCTCCACAAAAAAAAGAAAAAAAAGAAGAAAATATAGTTAAAGAAATTTTCTTCTTCCCTTTTCTGTGTTGCTAATTTTTGTTTSTTGGTTTGTTGGGTTTTTCCCTTTTGTTTGTTTGGTTTGGTTTCTCCTGGTAGGTCTTTCACATAGAAAACCCAATTCAGTTCTAAGAAAAATTGAGTTATGTAGAACAACAGTGAACAGCTCAGCTCCAACAGGAGACTCCTTTATTTTTCCCAGAGGAAGAATCAGCTGTATCTAAGAACACAGTTAATTCCCTAGACTGATCCTCAAGGTCTCCAATACCAGAAAAATTACCGGTAATTCTTGTATTTATTACAAAGTTGGTTTTCTTTTTTTGTAGCAGCAAAGCTGCTGCCTGGCTCTGTGCACACAYTCACCCTGACAAATTTTGGGAGAGGTTCTGCCTGGTCCCACAGCTCTTCTCTGATCCTCCTTTGGTCTGCACGAGCAGATCATGCATGCTGCCCCAAAAAACCCCAATGCCATTGATAAAAATGATATTATTTTTACCTCTTTAGTCCTGCAGTACCAGTCTGTAACATTACAGTTGGGCAAATTCCAGCTAAAGGCCGTGGTTAATGGTTTGCTTGGAAGGCTGAGTGCAGTGTTAAAGGAGAYGATTCTGCATGAACATTCTCACACCATTCCAGGGCTCACAGCTTCCTCCTTCTCCAGGATCAACCCCAGGTTACCCATAAAAATCTCAGGCATCAGGTTTACCAAAAAAAATAATAAATAGTTTAATAGAGTGGTACAGCAGCAAGTTTCTGACTAATCTCTGCTAGACCACCAATAACTCTCAAAAAACTCTCAAAAAACAAAACACCTCCCACTCTGATTTTCTCCTTCCCTTTAATTTGCTGTGAATTGTATTTGCCTTCTTCACATCTTTATATTCCTTTTGCCTGTTGGAGGCCAAGAACAGCAGCACTAACAACTGTTTTTCTTTTCACCCTGGATGCCCAAACTCTGCCTAGTCTTGGGCATCACAAAGATGCTTTGAGCTTGTTATGAAATAAACAGTCAAAATATCTGGGTTTAAACCATCAGCACACAAAACTTCAGCTTCACAAACCACTCCTACCCAGAAGGATGCTCAATGAATAATCCTCACAATTCCAGACAATTATCAATTGAAAGCACCAGCTGTGGCCTTGTTCATGGGTACCAGTGGCAGTCTGCAGGCCAAAAATATGTAAATTATGTTTATATTATATTACATTATATTATATTAATTATATTATACTATACTATATTATGTACACTTATATATAATATATAATATGTATCATATAGTATAATATATAAAAATATCTATGATATATAATATATAACAATATATATACTATATTATATATATTATATATCAGTTTTATAAGTTTATATATAATATATATATATATAATATATATAATATATACTGTATATAATATATATATTATATATAAGATATATATATATATATATATGTGTGTATATATATATATATATATTAAAAAAATAAATTGGAAGTACCTCAAGCTTTAATTGTTGTTTCTGTTTTTGTATCCACGTTGTGCAAGACACATCCAACACATGGCATTTGCAGCTTGCAGCCAAACTGGGTTCAGTTTAAAACTAGCACATATTTCTTAAAAACTGAACTGCTCTTAACACAGTTGCACAATAGATTMGGGTTGTTTTTTCCTTTGTTAGTTAATGGTTTTATTGAAAACATATTTCCATAGTTGAAAAATAAAAACCCAAACCGAAAAAAAAAACCAAAACAAAAAGTAAAATAAAAAAACCCACAAAACCAAAAAACAAAGCCAAGAGATCATATTCTTATCTGAGCTCTTGCAGAAGATGTGCTTATGAAAATCACATCTTTCACGAACAAATTAAAAAAAAATATATCACMGATGGGATTTTTAATCCCTTCAGTAAGGTATTTGCAGTTATACAGAACAAAATGGGATATATCAGAGGAGACATCACAGCTAAACAGAGATCTCTTTGTAAAGCAAAGTGTCCCAATATGCTCATTTTATGCTGATAGTCTTAGAAATAAAAATAATAGTCATTATTATAGTGCAGATAGTGGTGTACATGATTCCTGGTTCAGGCTTAAGAACATATGTCTTCCAATAAAAATTAACAAATATGTTGCTTTAGCATGCCCCTTTTMTCCCCCTTTTTCTCCAATGATGAAAATTTTGCATCTTGTTTAAAAAAAACCCAACAATCTGTGAGATTTTTCAGAAGCATTAATTTTTGGCTTTTCTGAATATTAAGAGCAGTTAATACATCCCAAGGAAGGATCAATTAAAGCAGGAGTAAATTATTTCTGATTGTTTGCCTTGCCCTAATGACAATTTTTAGATGTCAGGATTTGCACCAAAGCACTTGGGGAAGGGGAAAAACCCTATTTTGGGTGCATTAATTATACAGGGCAAAGSAACATGAGCTCACTGCTTCTTCATAAGCAAGCAAGAACTTAATGAAGAATTCRTCAGAATTATCCAAAGCACTGAGAGAAATACAGGGCAATTTCTGAAGGGCTTCAGAGATCAAAATGTTCTAGCAGAGATTAGAACTTTCTAGCAAGCACTCAAAGTTGAGCAGGACTTCAGCTTTCAAGCAAAAAAAACTTATTGACAAAATAGCAGAATGACTGACATCAAAACATTAATAATATCTGGACACTGTATTTAAAACAGCATTAGAAATTGTCTAATGCTGGGCATTTAGCTTATTTCTGTTTTCAAACTTGAGCTTTTTTCCTTTGTAGGTGACACTTACATAGAATTAATAGTAGAAAAAATGAAAAAAAACACTTCAATCATATATAAAAGCCAAGTATGGGTAAGAGATAATTAAAAAAAAAAGAGTCAGTCACTGTTATTACAAATGAGACAGAATAAAATTAAGCAGCAATAATCCAGTCACCTGAGAAATTCAAAGTTCGTAATTAAATAGGAAAAAAAAAGTTTATTCCTTACCTTTAAGAATAAGAAATATTTTACCTAGGTGTAGTCATTGTTATTGTTGGTACAACAAATTTTCCTTTTCTCAGGGCCTATGCAACACCATCATTGGTGCACAGATATTATCCAATCCTGCAATCATGGTCATCAGTGCCAGAGCTTGAACTGGCACTGGAATGGGAACAGCCAGGAAGTCAGAAATAAATCCAAATGATACATGGACACTCCTGAGCACTCATCAAGTGCTGCAGTTTCTCACGGGTCTTTCAAAGCAGTTGAASTGATTTTTTTTTGACCACATGTCTTTCCTTCCTGTCCACCATTGTGCAGTGTCCCCCCSTCCAAATGTATTTCTCTTTTATTTTGGCTAGGAAAAGCATTTTTGGACCTCGAATTGAAATTATTTTTTTCCTCTTAGCTGGAAAAGACCCAGCCACCACCACCATCTGAAATCCCCATAGCACTGTGGGCTCTAATAGGTAACATTAATATTAATTATCTTACACAGAAGAGCAAATACCAGTTTGGGGCTTTTTTTTTCACAACAAGGTGGTTAATGTATACTTTAAAGGAWTTTTTTGGTGGTTTTGTTTGAGAAAATAAAGAGGGCTTTGACCAATGTCTGTTTGTGACAGAGAGCAGAGAATGTGATTGTATGACAGACAGTAGAACATTAAGTCTGCTTTTACTCTTCAAAATCAAGTCTTTCCAAGCTTTCTTATTATGTTTTTCCTATTTGTTTTATTGTTTTAATAGAAAAATTGAAGGGGGTAATAAAAGTAACTTCCTGTGATGTTTTATATTTGTTCTACTACTTTAAAATTCAGTTGATGAGGTGCTACTGAAACTTGCCCAGTCACTTGGCTTGGACCTCAGATGCATAAAATTTAATTTTAAGTTTTTTGTCTACCACTGAGGGTTTTTTTTCACAGCCAGGCATACTTTGGGTTTAGTATCTTAATAAACAAGATGCATTTCGAATTAGTCTCATAATTTTTTTACAGTGCGGGAGTGGGGAGGACTRGTTTGAGTTTGATGTAATGTTTTGAGTCAACACAAAACATTTTTTGTTGTTTTGCCAAAAAAAAAAATRATATTCAGCTGTGAGTCAAGGCAAGCCAGAACCTCCCAACTATTTTATTCTGGCTGTTACACTGAAAAAAATTCATTAATCACTCAGAGGTATGTTGCTATACCACAGGATGAGTGGCCATTTGTTTTTGTGCTTTTTTGGGTACAGTGGGAGAGTGCATTGCTCCTCCATGTAATTTTCTCTCATTTTTGTTTGTTTGTTTGTTTTTGTTTATTTAAGCACACTGTTATTGACACCTGCCCAAACCAGAGGCYTCAGGATCACAGGATCATAGTGTCAAAAGAGTTTTTCTACATCCTGCCCTTCATTCCCTATTCAAACTAAATTACCAAAGGAATTGCAGTTCAAAGTATTTGCAGTTGTAGGTCATGGCTCCTGCTTTTCTGTGCTTGACACTCAAATGTTTAACCCCAATGCTCAACCATTCTTTAGAATTTCCAAAGTTTTACAGTGTTGCAGAAATCACACTTAAAAACCTCACAGTTTTTTCCAAAATTCATTTTCTGGCCTCAGAGCAGCACTGCTCATTTCCACTGTTGTGAAGTGATTTTAACTCCATGGTTGTGGGATTTTTATGCCTGTTTTGCACAGGTGCGACTGATGATACTGAATGTGCAGTAGTGGAAAATCACATCTGATGAATTCTGCATCATCTCCATAAAAGATGAAGGCAGAAAACTAAGTAARGAACCCTAATTTTTGGGTTAGCAAACCTGAAAGAGCTGAGTCGCATCCCGATTTCTGGTGTGACAGTGTGAAGTAAAAGAGATCACACAGCCTTAAAAACAGTATCATGGCATTTGTGGCAGATCAAATTCACAATTCTTTGTGGTGAAGGTAGCACCCAGAGGAAAATTCAGGACTTAATTCACCAACTCCCCACAACTTCAAACACCACTGGAATCAAACTGAATGTCCTACCTCAATTAGAAATGGAAAACAATGTTTTTAATGAGTCACCATGCAATTTGTTAAACTACTGAGARATTGCTCACCTCTACATTCATTTAGATTGCACCAATTTTCTTGAAAAATTTTCTTTGCCTTTTCTGACCTGATTTCATGATCTGGAGTCTGATGGAAGAATAAGACAACCCAAAAATCAGAAATCAAACAAATRCTGAGGAAGAAATTACCTTTTCCATCTGTAAGACTCAAGTAAGAGCTACTATAATATCTCCCCAGTGAGAACAGCCTGGTGTGGTCAGCTAAGAGACAAGTTTTAAAGAGTTTATAATTRATAATTATAATCAGGAGTTTATAATTGTCATAGCTTGCTTTCTTTTTTGACTAATCTAGAGATTGAACACTGCAGTTTATTAGGAAACTAAATGCYAAGAATTAAGAGCTTGATGGATGTAATATTCTCTGCAATTACTGAGTGAAGAAAAGCCAAAAGAAAAACGTGAAAASGCCAGAAATTTAGATTAGGTAAAAACATCTAAGGCAGCACACATRCACCATTCCTTTGGATGATCATACAATTACATTTCTGTGGATTTTGGGCTGGGTTTTGTTTGTTTGTTTGCCTGTTTTTGGTTTGTTTGTCTGTTTTTGTTTTGTTTGCATTTGGTTTTTGTTTGTTTGGGGGTTTTATTATTGGTTTGGGATTTTTGGTTGGTTGGTTCGTTCACTGCCTTGGGTTTTTTGTGATCAGATTTTGTCTTTCCAGAAAACATCTCCACATGCATGCGTGCTTCCCACTCCACTCCATGATTTTTCTGGACAATTATTTCCTTTACTTTTCCTGATCCTTATGCTTGCATTTATCATTCCCTCCTACTTCCCAAGCTTTAGTTTCCTYCAGGATGGTTGCTTTGTTGTCTGATTAAACATTTCTGGGCCACTTTGGACACAGGGACAGCTTTCCAGTGGGATGGATCTTCAGGGACTCTCACTMTACAGGCCTGCAAACACAAGTTGCTTTCCCTGAAGAGTGGAAAAAAAGCCCAAGAGACACAGCTAAAGCCTTTTAGATGTCAAGCATTGTTCCCTGCCTCTTTTTAGCTTTTCACATTGTTTCCCAGCACCACTTCCCTCCAGCATCCACACATGTGCAGTGGGTTTTCTCATGCCAACAAGAAATTTAAAACTCTGGCTTTGACACACAGACGCAACTTGAACTCTTGTCACTTTCAGATGTTACCGTGCCTTTTTCCTTTTTGGGAAAATCAGATTAATTACCATCTCTTACATGATCCTATCTCCTGTTAGATGGTGCTCACCTTCCCAGGCTCATGTGCTTGTTTTCCTCACAGCTGTGAGTATCTAATGTCCCCTGTCCCCCCACCTGCCTGCAGTTTGGTCSTCCTCTGTTGCAGTAAGGTAGAAAAATCTTAAAGAAAGGCTTCATAAAGTCAAGGCTGCTCTCCTGGAATCAGTGGCTGGRCTTGTCAAAACCAGCATTTTGCAGGTTCCCATGTGAAAGCAATCCTGTTGTGAGCAGTTAGTTAGCATAACAATCTATTCCAGGGTAAAAAAAKCAACTCACACCTGTATAAACTGATTTTACACTATTAGAAGAATGAAAACTYTCTCTCACAAACKACTTTCCTGCATGTATGCACTGAGAGTTTAACCAATCAATACAGAATAACAATTTGTTACTAACCAATAAAGTAGGTGGCAAGAAAGCTACTGACTGATTGGAGTCACACATGAGGTCTATAAACTGTATAAAAATCAGTCATGTAAATAAAGAAGGGGCTTTTTCTACCATGAAGAAAATGGAGTCTGTGTGATTTATTCCCATGCTCCTCCACTCAAACGACCAGGATTCTGTCCCCTTTCCTCTTTTCTGGCTAAGGTTGGTGGGTGAAAGGACACACCTGTGACTGGGATCCTTCCAGGAAAACCCCTGCAGCAAAAYGAGATGCTGCCTCCTAAAGGTCTCCCCATCTCCACCTTCCTGTGCCATAGAGAGAAAAGTGGAGGGATGTGAATACTTCCAGCTCCATCTCCAGCATCAGGATATGAAAAAAACCCAGGCTTGGCAACTCTTTGCAATGTTGTTTTTGCCAGGTGAGGCTGAAATCCTTGAGACTTCAGCTCTACTTGTTGCCACAACATGGTTTCCAGTTTTGGGGGAAAAAAAACCCTTCATGTGGAGCTCCTGAGGTGGCAATGTTGTTTCTGCTGTTCCTCCACACTTTGCCCAGGGGAAGCAAACTGATAATTCATCATCTTGCTTTAGCTGTTGCAGAGAAGACAAGATGATCCTGGTGTGTATTTTGCCATTTTGTAGCTCACACGAAATCCTTCAAAGGTAGTTTTCCCATCTAAAGACATGCCACAGTGCCCACGCATCAGACAGACATGGTGATAAGAGGTTCTCCCATCATCACCAGCCTCTAGACCCCAGGAGGGGTCCAGGAGGAGAAGATTTTATCATCATGCCCTACCAGTTCCACAAACAGAAAGCTTCATTCAATGCTGCTTTAAACCTGTCTCTTTTCCAGAGCAATCATTTTTGAGCAAAATAAAACCAAACCCAAAAGACAGCCCAGAAAAAAAAAAAAATAAAAAGAAGAAACATTATCTCACTTAGTTTTGAGTCAGACTCTCCAGAGTCCTTAGGGAGCAGAAGAGCAAACAAGACTGTGTTCAGAATGTTCCTGCTCATGAGCTAAGCTCAAACAAATGCACCAGAGCAAATAAAAACACACTCGAAATGAATCCAAAAGCTATTCCCTGAAGGCCAGGACACTGACTGGGGCTACAAGGGAGCCAGAAAAAAGCAGAAGTGGGTGTTCTGGGAATGGAGGACACCCACACTGTGACATGGAGACCAGGAGAAGAACTTTGACCCTCACCACTGTATTAATGTGGAAAACTGTAAGAAAAAAACCAGAATTTGCTGACTSCCTTGCAAATTCTGAGGCTGACTCAAAAATGTTTTTCTTTGTGCAGGGAAAGCTAACCAGGCATGTTATCTGTCTGGGTATTTTAGTATTTCACACAATGGACTTGCAGTCAGCTTGTTCAGCTCTCATCCATCTCTTCTAGGTCATGTTGGAAGGGGATGTGAAATGGCAGTGGAAGTTCCAGAGAGGATGAAAGAGCTGTTTTTGACTTGCACTAGCTAAGGATATTTCATGGCCCAACAGGAAGGAAGYAGGTGTGGGATATGATGCTCACAGTTTAGTCTCCAGAGCCATAGCAGCTTCAGTAAATCTTTCAGCAGCTTCCCTTCCACCACTTAATCCYCTTTCATTTAATTTTATGAAATATCAGTAAGTGATAATTAATTTTAAGAGATGTTTTTCTCTCTTCAGGATCATGGCATGCATGCAAATGCAGAAAAATGGACTGCAACAGCCCTCCTGAGTACGGCGTGGTTTGTTATGGAAAAACAATTAACAAGAAGCAATGAAATCCAATTTCCTTAATCTATGCTGTGATGAAAGCTCCCCTGATGTGTACTTGTCTTTCTGGAAGCACTCAGGGCTGCCACTAATCCTTTGCATTCTTCAGAGAATGCTCATTGATTTAACTACCATCAAATGTAATTATATTGTCCACAGGTATGTTTGTCATGCACTTACACTGACGTACCTTTGAGGCCATTGAGTAATTTCTCCTGAACATAGAAGGGATCATTTAAATCTGTGTTTCTGCAGCCTCCTAGATGCCTCTGACCTCACCTTTCTGCAGCACAGGTTTAGTACTCACATGGAGGCAGGTCAAAACAAACACTCTTCTGACACCTTGTTGGTCTTGCATCTAAATTTAAAAATAAGCACAACTGCACTACAAGGCTGAGGATTTGAAATGTTAATCTTAATTCTGCTTAATTAGACTAAAACTAGGTGTTGGCAATGTGTATCTGACATCTAGTTTGCTCATGGGTGTTAGAATAGAATGAATTAAAAGTATAATTGAATGGCTTTGTTTGTAAGCAACCCTAAAGATCCTCCTTTGCCATGGGCAGGGACACCTTCCACTAGACCAGGCTGGTCAGGGGGGCCCCATCCAAACTGTCCTGGAACACTTCCAGGGATGGAGCATCCCAAAATTCTCTAGGCAATCTGTTCCAGTGCCTCACTGCCCTCAAATTAAATAAACTCTTCCTGACACCTAATCCAAACCTCCTCCCTTTTGGTTTAAAACCATTTTTGCCACATCCTGACACTGTCTGCCTGGTAAAATGTTCCTCTCCCTCCTCTTTATAAACCACCTTCAGGTACTGGGAAGCTGCAGTGAGGTCTCCCTGAAGCRTTCTCTTCTCCAGGTTGAACCCAACAGTCTCAGCCTGTTTTCATGGAAGAGGGGCTCCAGCTCTTTGGCTCATGTCCACCTTTATATCCACCAGAAGAACCCCCAAATCCTTCTCCTCCTTCTCAATGAATTCTTCTCCCGACCTCATATCTGGGATTTCCCTGACCCTGGTGAAGCACTTTGCACTTGAGTTCCCATTCACATCTTCTATCTTGCAATAAATAAGTCTTAAGAGGCCCCTCAATGAGTAAGAATGATAAAAATAAGTCCTTTTCTTTCTYAATTAAGTGCCAAAGATGCCTGGATTTCAAAGAGGCTGTAATCCTAACACTATTTGGAAGGAAAGCTAAGAAAGATCTGCCCTTAGCAGACTGGAAAACCCTTGTTCAGCATAACAACCTCTCCACAGGTGGTAGTGCAATTCCCTCTCTGTCAGGAACTCAGGAACAGATGGAATTGATAGGAGGAGAGTCCAATCCCACTCTCTCCATGGTTTATCCTGGTGCAAGGAAATGAGAACCTGTTGCTACTATCATTTACCTGACCACATAAACAATGCTGCTGGATTTCTTTGGGGATGTTTTGCACCTGCAAAGGACAGCTCTGCCCCTCTGAGGTCAGATTATATATATATATATATATATATATATATATATATAAATACATATTTCAGGCAGATAATCTCTCCACTCAGAGATTATGCACAGTGGATAATTGCAATATTGAAACCAAGCTGGAGATTCAGGTTGCCCTGCACTGGTCATCCCTGGAGGAGCTGTGTGCCCTTTTTCTTTCACCCTGCTGGCTGCAAAGCATTTTTCCTGTGCTTTTTWGGATGACTCAACCATGGTCTTCAACCACTGACACATCCAGCAGAGAAACCCTTCTGGACCAGTGGTCATGTGAAGATATGTCTTCAAGTCTTCTGCACAATGCTTTGGACCAAGGGTGGCTACCTGGGGCAAAGCATTTTTAGAAATCCAACCACACATTTTTACACATCACAGCAGGCTCTGTGTGAATGTTGCAGCTCTGGAGCCTGTTTTTGTATTATTTTCTATAAACAGAGCAGGTGCTGCCTGTAAGATGAAGGTCTTCCAGTTTGAAACTGAGATCATTCAAATCTGAGCTTTCATGGCTCTTCCAAAAGCTCCTTGGGAGGTCAGGATGGTGTGTATTTTCAAGGTAACTGAAGCARGTTTACAAGTTTATGGCATGATGTACCTGTTGTGCAGGTAAATAAATGATTTTAATAACTGGCCCAGCTGCTTCTCTGTACATTAAAAGAAGGTGTAAAACTTATTTTTTTAATGAGGTCCATCATCATGTAAAGACAGCTATGACCTTATTTCCATGTGAACATAACAGTCTGCTTTTTAGCATATACTGATCAAGGTGTTTGTTCTGACATAAACATGTCCTTCCCACACTGAAATGTCATTTCAGTCCCACAGTAGGATCAAAGGAAAGCAAAATTATCTGTAAACTGAGAAATGCTGAATTGTTGTTGTGTACTAAGCCATCTTCTTTATCAGCATAGTAGAAACTAATGGAAAAATGGCACAAATTTTTCTGATATTTCACTCCTTCCAACAGCAGCTTTTGCTTTGCAGTTATTGACCTGCCCAGCTGTCACCAGCACAAATTATTTAAGTTTTTCAAAATGCCATTTGGATTTCACATCCATCCCTCCCCCACCGAGCCTTTTCAAAAATGCTCTTAAGTAAAGCAATATTTTGCCAAAATGGGAACCATATGATTTTCTCTGCAATGCAACCAGTAAAAATTGCAGGGATGGTGCATATGGTCAGTGAAATAGCAAACAAGAAGGAGGAGGGATATGTGCACATGAAAAAACAAGGAAACTGCAGTAAAGAGAAGTGATAAGGACTGTTCTGCTGTACTTGTTTGCCCTTTGCCAAGCAGAACCAGGAGGATGCAGGCACAATTCAAGCATGCAGCCTGGGAAGGCCCTCTGAAATTCCTGGCCATGCAGTTTTSTGGTGCCTTCATAATTATGTTGTGGAACAGACTCTGCTGGGACATCACAGCAAGTCACAACATTGAGCAACCCGTAATTTCCAACATTATAATGGCAATGCAACTGCATGATGAAAAAGCTTTGTGGACCCACTGGTAAGAACTGATTCATTGCTGAAGTCAGACGTTTTCATTAAAGTTTAGATCAGGAAAACAATGTGTGGGTAACTGCTTCAGTCAACAGGAGTAAGAGGTGAAACTGTTGCTGCTGCAGAGAAATTTGATTGCTGAGTWACTGCCCAAAGCCTTTCATTCAGCAAACAAACAGCCAAATTATTTGCTCTTTAGTGTTAAGCTGTTTCTGTTAGAAGAAATTAACTGTCCCCACAGAGCTGAAAAAATCAGGGTAGGGAGCAAGTCAGCAGATGGGCCTAAAGCTGCAAATTGACCTAACTGCTAGGAAGGTGGCTGTTTGCACCTAAGCTTTACATAAAAGGAAAGAAAGCTAATTCAAAGGTCTCTGTTTTCAGAGATGCAGTTTAACTGCATACTCTGGCCCTACTGTAGCTCCTGTGAGGCACCCCACTAATATTTTCAACCCTGAAGACTTCAGCCAAAATTTTACAGCACTGGGATTTTCACAAAGGTGTGCACAAAAATTAAATTCACACAGAAAGGAAAGAAAAAAAKCAACAACCAAAAACCACAAAAACKCACAACTTATAYCACCACATGATGTTTAYAATTCTTTCAGGGGCCCCCAGCAGGCAAAAAGAAACATGTCTGTAAGATCTGATCTGTACCTCGTTCAGCTCCCACGTTGCCTGGGGATGCAGTGAGAATTATGAACCTTGATGTTTCATTAAAAGATTAGCAGCAGCATCAACTGGCTGCACTGGAGAGCAAGTGAAAGCTGAGATATTCCATGATGCTGAGATAAGAGCACAACTCTCCTGCCTGCCACAAGCAGTTGTGCTCTCCACAGCCTCTTCCATCAGGAGGGAGGGAATTTTTACAGTGCGAACCCAGTCCCTGATTAATGTCTGACACTAATGGTGCCTTAAGATTTTAGCTTCTGTATTGTTCATATAGTTGTAATCCTGCAGTTCTTTAGTGTATAACTCRWAATTCCTCATAGAGGTTTGAATATTGCTTTCCCATTTTGGGCAGACACAACAATTCCTCTCCAGGCCTGGGAGTCAAGGACACCTCACTGCCTCRGGCCTGAGAGATGGAAAAAAAAGTTAGTTGGAGGGAGGAAAACTGGGGTAAATGACTTCATTACCCAAAGCTGTAATTGGAAGATTAACCCCAATATGCAAATGGACCAAAATTATAAAAGTGTTTGTCCATTTTGGGTGTAGGCCCTGAGGGGACTTCATCTGCCCAAAATGTACCTGAAGGCCCTTCAATAAACACAACCACTTTTTATTCCCTTAGTTTTGTCTGMTTTTAGGTAGTCCCAACAAGGCACCACTGAAACCCATCTGGGGCACACTGGAGGCCCCCTCAGCTGCCTGAATTCTCAGTTTCTGCCATGCTYGTGGGCAGGGGAGGAGAAAAGGAGCTGCCCCAGCAGAGGAGGAGATCTCGAAGGATGCGGAGCTGTGGCTGGATGAGCTGCAGGCTGAGGAGCCAGAGCTGTCCTGCAGGAGTGCTTCCAGCTGGCACCAGATAAAGCAGCCCTGTAGCTATTCTGATTTTCACAGGGCAGGTGGCTCTGAGCCAGGTGTTGGGTCTGAAGAGGCCTGAACCCAGCAAGTTGAGTGTCAAGCCRGTCATGGTAAAGAGGAAAGCAAAGCAAAGGTGCTCATCCAAGTTTAACTCAGAATATTGGGCCATAAAATGAGCTCCGTATAGCACTTAGCTAAAAGAGAATACCTGAGGGATTATAAATCTTTTCCCTTGAATTGCAGCATGTTGGCATGGACAGCAAATGCTGTTGTGGAAGAGTTATTTCATTGCATGACAATTTAAATGAATGTTGTGGAAGCACTTACACATGTTTCTTTGGATGTTACCATTCCCTCTGCTTTGATAAGATGCAGGCAAAATAGCTTTCATAACTTTAAAAATCCCTTTTCTCTTGTATTTCATATAAGTCCTGTAAAATTGAGAGTACAATATGTTGCTCACTGCAATCAATCTCTCTTATACATGTCTGTGGATAGAAATACACAGAAACACCTGGTTTGCTATTCTGGGATCGCACATTTAGGCTGATATCTTGCCACCATTTTCCACCAGTTTAATATCCTTTTTTTAAACACACACACATGTATATGTATGTTAGTATAAATATACTTAAATATACTTAAATTGCCTGAAATTTCAATATCAGTTTGGATAAAATAAAAATACAYAAGCTACTCTTTTTTAGTTATCTATTACAGGGTTTGCTACAAGAAATACAATAAGCATAATAAAATATTTTTAGGAGTAAACCATTACTAGAATTAGTACATTAATTTGTTTTGGGCTTTTAGGAACTCATTTAGTATCTTATTTACTAATAAAACTGTGAATTTTATGAATTTCATTGGTGAATGGCAAAATGTGGCTGAGGAATGAGCTGAGAGCCTCTCTCCTTCTGGCTGGGTTGATTTGAAATTTATCTCAAAGAATTTAACCACACTATAAATAGAACTAGTCAAACTTCTTCTGAATAGTTTCCCTGATGGGAGACAGCTTTTTTTTTTTTTTGAGAAAAGATTTTCATAAATATATTTACATTTTTTTAAATGAAGATAGGGAGTGATTTGGTTAGCAAAATGTATGTTGGAAGGAAAAAAATGAAAACATTCTTGCTTTCATCTCCATTCTTCATGCTGAGGAGATGATCCTCTCCCACCTAATTCTAATCACAGTGTGAAGCACTGTTAGAGCCTCCAGGCTTCACCTCATTCCCAAAGCCCACAGGAACCTTAAAAAAATTAGATATACCAACAGGACTTCTCCACCTTGTCCTCCTCTTTTGTCAGGCCACACAACTAGAAACAAAAAAAGTATTATTTTTTTCTCTTTTAACCTAAAATTCCACTGGTATTTTGCACAAGAAGATTATCCTGTGATGAAAATTTTCTTRTGAGGGAAAAGAAATCTTTGTGGGGTGCAGCCAAATCCAGTTCTTCAGCATTGCTGGTGTATGATTTCCCATGAAGCTGGTAGCAAATGCTTTCTCTGCTTCTCAGATATACAATATGCATTTTTAGCAACCCATTTTTCAGCTTTTGGACTCCCAGGAAGACACAAAAAAATATCAGCTGGTATTACAGAACCAATTTTTCCTTTTCATTTTCCTCATAAGAAAAGATGACATGGTCAATATTCTTAATTWATACATTATTTCACATTGCTTAGAAATTTGTCTTCCCTCTAACAATGAGCTCAAGACCACAAATTCATATAGGCCTCAGGATTTTGTATAATCCAGAAAATTAGAGTAAAATGAAAAAAAGACCACCTAAACCAAACGAAAGGAAAACAAAAACCAGCTTTGGAGATCTTCTGAACATAAAAAGCCATCTYTAAATTTAAAGATTAAAGAATATGACTTATGACTAACTGAGCTTTGAAAGCCAGACTTTTCAGGTAAAGAAAAAATAAAATTCTTCTGCAATTAGGCATAAATAAGCAAATAAATGGTAATTTTGAGATGGCCAAAACTCCAGAATACTCAGCAGGTCATGGTTCATAATTTTTCTCTTGTTGCCATCAACATTCTGCTGGAGAAACAGATGTTAAAGACATCATAACTTGTCAAGTACTGCTTGTTTGAGAGAAGCAAAATGTCCTCATCTATGCTGGATTTTATTTGGAGGTACAAGTCCTCCCTGAGAACTGGCAAACTGAATCATGCCTGCAAAATCCATACATGCCAGACCTCAAGAAAAATACAGTGAGAGAGTTTCCTTAACTTTTGAGGCTTGGTGGCACTTGGAAGTGAAATCCCAAACCCAGCTTCTGAGCTAAGCTAATGTCTTGTCTGAACACAGAGTGAAAGGTAAATGCATCCTTGAATCCCATAATTTATATGGTAATTTAGCCTTTTGTCTTCTCCTGTGAGAAGGACACTCAAGTCAGCCTCCAATTTAACAAATGCATTGATAATTTTGAATTTTTTTCAAAGATGGGGTGAGTTTGGTGCCTGATCTGCAAGAAATTCATTCCAGGAGTTTTCCATCCTTCCCCATGTCAACTGGTCATCTGGTATTTCTGCTTCCATACCATAGCAAGAATTTCACAGAAATGAGGTCAAAAACCCTCCTAGTGGAAGAGGTGCCTGTAAAAAAGTGTGAAAAGGTGGCCTGAACATAATGGGATCTCTGGAGCTTGATGGGATGTACAGTTCAGTCAAGAAGAGAATAATTGAAGGATGGGGCAAGCCAGGCACAAATCCCATGAGGCACTCTAATATAAAACTTCCAAGAACCAATTTGCTTGTCTGTCAAGATAATTCATTAGATAATTCATTAGAAGTGTTATAAAAATTATATCTTATTTTCAAAAATGATATTGAGGACAAAGCTCTTTTTTTAACGTTTGGGTTGAGGGTTTTTTTTAATTAATTTTCCTCTGCTCAATGAGCATTAAAAAATGCTCCATAAAGAGTTTCCTTTCTAGTTCAGTGTCCAAAGTAAAAAAGAGCAGAAAACCAAAGATCAGCTTGATCCAAATTAAAAAAAAAAAAATCCTTCCTTGAAGTGAATACTTGCCAAAAAACATTCTTTACCTAATAAACATTTTGTTAAATTCCAAGAAATAAAAAATTACATTTGGCAAATCTAGCCTCACTTTCTTAGAAGTTAAAAATCCCACTTTATTTCCTGTAACAAAATCTTCCTGTAAACCTGAAGAGTTTTATCCTGGAATTATCAAAGGAAACATTTTGATTTTCCTGATGAACCTTCCTCCCACATCAATCATCTCATCCCACATCATCCTCTCCACCACCTTCACTCATAAACTCTTCCCTCAGTTTCATCCATAACAACATAAATGTTATTACTGGAAAATTATAGTTTTGGAGCATAAGAAAGAAGGTATGGGAAGGAAAGACAGAAGAAGCAATTAATAACAGAAATATTTACATAGTTTACAATATTTTATGAACCCACCCAGTCATATTTTTCACTGCCCATGAATGCTAGCTACTTAAGAGAAAATGAACATAAGGATGATTCTCCAAAGTCTCTTGAAGTCAACCTAAAGACTCCAAATTACTTCACTAGGCACTGGATCAGGCTCTCTGGCATCTGGAGTTGGAGAGATTCATTGCTCTTTTTGCCAGTTCTGACAAAAGTTATTTGAATCAAATGTTGTATATCCAAGTGAACAGCAAATAACTGATCAGGAAAGAAAAAAAAAAAAGGAAAGGATAGGTTTTCATTTAAATTGTATTGCTTAGGTCGTCTCCACAGATTTATATCATTCTCGATTTTGCCAAGTTGGCATTTATACTTGTTCAAATAGTGAGTGCATCCACTCACTGTTTGAGAGTTCCAAAAGAATTAGAAACAGATTGGGGTTTTTTTAAATATTTAGAAATTTGCAAATCCAAAGACGTCACCAGCTACCCCAACTCTCTGTAGTTTTTCTCTCTTTATTTCCTGTAACACTTTCATGATGACAAACATGAGCCTGCCACAATTTCTGCTAAAGCTCAGAACAAGATAGTGGGACTGAACCACAGCAGAGGAAACAGTTCAGTATTACCTGATCTCCAGTGCTTCATTAGCAGTTTTCTCATTATTTGAAGAATGAAAGTGACTATTTCTGTTTATATTAAACACCCTGAGCCCTGTGAGAAACAGGTAGCAGGTATCTGCCTTCATTTCAGGACAACAAACAGTTTTTTGCTGTGCAAAAAGATCTCAGTGCCCTTTGGGTGTGAAGCCAAAATTTGGACTTCACCCACATCCACAGGCATGTGAAACTGCCCCACTTGTGATCACACCAAATCCTGCCCATCAAAGCCAGAAACACTCTGAGAACTGTCACTGCACCAATTCAACACACTTTTTAAATTCCCAGCATCTCACAGAGCTGCTCTGAACAGCCAAGAGGGAGATGTGGAAGTTTCAAGCAAAGYTTCAGAACTTTTAAAAGAAACCACACAAGCCACTGAAGCAAGCACAAGGTTTTACTGGCTGGGATTAACTGGGACACCTATACAGCTTTGATCAGGGGTCTTTTTGGGTTTATATTTGTTTCATGTTTAGCAAAAGTTTTGGCTGTGGCAGGACTGAAACCCTGCATGACCACAGATCATGAATTTTAGCATTAGTCACAAAACAGAGTAGTGTGCTGTAAAGCATTATCAAGTTGATTTGGTTTAAGGTTTTCTGTGGGAAAGGACAGTCTTGATCTTTCTGAAAATTGGTAATAAATTTATCCTGGGTTTTTTTCAGCTTAAATATTCTCACTTTCAATRCCCCTGATTTAGCATCTGTGTTTGAAAACAGTTGAAGACTCAGGCTATGCCCTCAAGGATGTGATGTTGCTGGTGAAGGGCATCAGACATCACGGGGACTTCTTTCTGCTGTTGCACACACCTCAGAAAAAGAAAAAGAGAGAAAGTTTTCAAAACACTTACTAGCAGCAGCCTCATTTCCTTCACTGCATTCTTTTAGAAAAGGGAGTCTCACATTTGTTCAGAACAGCACTATAAGCTGTGCTGAACCATGTTTTGTTGATGTCTGGYTGCTGCCCTGAGGCAGAGGGAGAAGGACCACACCTGGAAGGCTGCAGAGCTGTCTCCCTGCTGTCCTGAGCCCTGTGTTTATGGCTTTGCTGACGGTCAGCTCAGTGAAAGTTGCTCCCAAAGGCTGGGTGAGGCCTGCTCCAAGGTCACTGAGGTACCTTGATGTGATGGGAAGTCTCTGAAGGTGGACAYCAGGGGCAGAGCTGCTGGCTGACCCACAGCACAAACACTGGGTCAGCTCCTCCCACGCCAGAGAGCTCCTCAGCAGTTTTCCCCAGCTTTGTGCACTTTGTGTATTCCCAAAACACATCCCCTCAGGGCTGCAGATTCTCCTTCCCCCTCCCAAGGCCTGTATTCAATGGAAGTTTGCTTATCCTTCACACTTTGAAGGATTAAATGCGCTCCAAGGCATTGAGCCCCTATCTGCCTTCTGCAGAGCATCCTCAGAGTGGTTTATGGAGCCAGCCMAACTCAGCTTCCTCACCATCATCTTCCTCCTACCTCCTGGTGAAATTTCAGGAGCACCTGAACTGGGAAGTGGGAGTTTGGATGGTCAGAGTGGGCTTGGATTCCTACCAGGAGGTGGAGCAGTGCCAGCACCCAAAAGCAGGAATCYCAGCCAAGTTATGTCCGTGCTGCAGCCGGAGGAAAAGTGGGAAAGCTGTTGCCTCCCTGGCTCCCAAATTTCCCTGGCTGTGACAGGAGGAGAAGGGCTGAGACCCAAAGATTGAACTGAGTGGAGCTGGAGCCCTCTCCTGCTGTACTGTGAGAGCTGGCTTTGCATCTTTGGTGGAGAAATGCCAATTTTCCTTCTCCACTGCGTGCTACGCAGGAGTTTCCCAGGAGGGAAACCCTTACAACCATGTCAGCACCTGCTGGGACAGGAGAATGCTCTTAATCCCAGGCTCTAGGGGCTGACACTAAGTCACCCAAAGAAACAGAAGAAGGGAGCATGTCAGAAAACCAGAGTGCACTGGGAGAAAAAAACAGATTTGAACAGGATTAGGGGCAGGTTTAGCAGCKGGGTTGGTGAATCACTGTATGCTCACCATGCCAGAGCATGTTTAAACATTAGATAAATGTTGCTAGTAGTGCACATGCCAGTTGCTGTTGGGCACAGTGGAGTGGGAAAGTGGCATCTTCACAGCACCAACGACAATACAGACAACCAGGGAAATGATCTTGTGCAGAACCCTGTCCTGCAAGAAGAACTGGCACCTGGAGAAGCACCATGGTGCTGAGTTAGTGAAAAACTAACTCAGGGTTATTTTGTCCTGCTGTCATGGCACCAGGGAAAGATTTTCCACTCAGAGATGGGAAAGAAAGAGCTGGAGAGAAAATTCACTCAGAACTGGATGCTCAGGCTGGGTTCATATGCCACTTTTCTATTTTTTTATTTTTTTTTTCTTTTCAGGTCTGTACGCTATAAGGGAGGGAAGGCAGAGCAGAGGGGAGGAGAGGTCAAAGAAGATCCCAGCAATGGTGAGTCACCAAGGGCTGACACTTATTTAGCAAGGAGCATGCATGCAATTACTGCAGAGGCAATAGCTGCTGTCAAACAGCGTGAGACAGCGTGCTTTTCATCGAGCTCAGCAGGGTGAGCAGTAAAAGCTCAGCTGGGGAATGTGGTTATACACTGACCTGCTCCCATCCTGCRTCTTCGTGCTGCAGAGGGGGAGAAATACAGCCTGGCACCCACAGGCTGGTTGGATGTGTGCGTGTCTTTCTGCTCATCTGCCTCCCCAAATCCTGACAGGTTCTGAAGGCAAGCCTCAGAAACAAAAAAGAAAAAAAACAACCCCCCCCCAAAAAAAACCAAAAAAACCCAAAACAAAACAAAGACTGCTAGTAATCCAGTCCAATTTAATAACTGAGAATTAAYCTACTTCTCTTTTCCTTTGACCTGACTTGCTCAGAATCCATTTGTTCCTCTCCTGAAAGAAGATGCCATCAACCAGTGCCAGCACTGTTTCCTGATGAGCCTGCTGCTCTTTCTCCCAGGGCTGGCAGGCTGGTGCTGTTGGGAGCCACATGGTAACAGGAACACCTCTGAAACAAACAGCTTTTGGGGCCCACAGGTGTACAAACCACACACATGTACAAATCCACAAGAAATAGAAACGCCGTGTTCTGTCAGCACTGGCTAACACTGTTGCCTAGAGCCTGGTTTTCAAATAAACAGAGCGTTTGTTTTCGTAGCTGGAAGTGTAAAGTGAGCCACAAAAGGATCAGGCATAAGACTCCCTCTCTTGCTGGGTCACAAAAAAATCTGTGCTCTTTGTGAGTTTGGCAGAAGATGCTGACATGGTGACTGTGAAATACAGAGATCAAAGAAGATGGCACAAACACACGACCTCCTCAAGAGAAAACAGGAGAAAACCCTCCTACCTCCCTTCTGCTTCARTCACATCTGTCTGCAGGACCAAATGGGCTTCCAGCCACTGAGAATGCCTGTGTCAGCATCCTTCTTTAAATTATGAGCACCGCCACCTCTCCAGTCAATGCCAAGGCCTGTCAGCTTATAGAAATAAAACTGTTCTGTGAAAGAGCTTGCTGTTTWATTACTTCTTTGCCTGCTGTGACAAAATTTCCCTTCCTATTTACGCAGTTTCTCATAAGCAGGTTGTCGAGGTGATGTGCTGCCCCTCTCTAATTCCTCTGCTCTCTGCACTTTTCACATCCTGGACCTCAAGATATGTCTCAAATATTAATCAGTGAGAGTYTCACTCTCTGAAGAGCTAGGCAGTAAGGAAAACGATGTTTGAGAGGGAACACTTGGATGCAGACAAAATGGATCCTGCACAAGTACACTTAGTTATCCTAAATTCTGTCCTATATCCACAGCAATAAGAACCAATTGATCAAAAAATTGTCCTTTTGGTCCTTGTGTGTTCAGGTAACTCAAAGTGTCTCCTGAGGCTCCTCCTAGGTTAACTCAGCTTAGGTGAACTACATTAACTTGCCTTTAGCAATTCTTTTCAAGCTGAAGRAGCTCCAGATGTTCAAGCTAAGCCCAGCATTTATTTAGAGTGTGATCCAAGGGCTGATGCTTTCAAAARGCTCTTAGGTTTGTATTAGTACCCTATAAAAAACAAAACCCAATCATCAGCTTCTCAGAAATCCATGCTATAGTGTAGGATATATATGCTGACTGCATGCRGACATTAAAATTTTTAGCAAGCTCCAAAGAGATCTCCAGGATCCTCTTGCCTTGCCAAGAGCCTCACCCAGCCATTTCTGCATGAGGCATAAAAACTTCTATGTGAGCTATACTGTATCTTATTTTTAAAGATACTGATCTTGATTTAAAGATTGGAGAATTCCCCGTGCCTCTAAGGTAAGTTATTCTAATAGGTAATTATGCTTTCCAAAAAGAAAAAAAAAAAATCCAATGATAAAATACATACAAAACCAAACCAAACTGAACAAAAAGAAAAAAAAAAAAAGAAAGAAAAAAATCCCTTTATTACTTTTCTAAATCTGTCTAGCTGCAGCTTCCAAGTGTTGCATTGCATGCTGCCATTTATTGGTTTAAGACTATTTTGTGTCAGAAATCTCTTCCCCATGTAGGTACTTGCATGATATAATTATGTCAGTTCTTCATATTTCTGGATGAAGGAAATAGATTTAGCTCCTTAAAGTTTTTTACTGTAATTCAGATTTTTTCCCAGCCTCAAATTGTTCCTGAAGCTCTTTCCTGCACCCGCTCAGATTTTCCAAAATCTACTGGGCTGTAGGATTAGGAGCAGTGCTCTGGTGCTAGTCTTGTTTTTACAGTCCTAATCCCAGCTCCTCATGCCTATGGATGCAAGGACCATATTTTCTGTCTTAATTACAGCATCACTCTGGGAACACTTGTTCACAGGGGTTACCCACCATACCTCAGCTCTGTCAGGAGTCAATCAGCTCCAGGTTRCAGCAGTCCCTGTTAAAATTCCACACATCACTTTAGCATTTAATTTTTTGGCAGTGTTGGATTTGGCTGCATGGAAAGATTCTCTGATTGTGAGAGTCTGACAGACCAAAAAAGTCACATAGATCTCCACAGGTTAATTCTCTCACCAGAAGCTCTTGTCACCTGAAGGTTGATGAAGGAGTTATTTTGCTTTTAATTTGTTGTTATTGTTTTTATCTAACAACATTAATCAGCAACATCTGTTTTCTGTTAAATATGCATTTCCTTGCCATACTCKTTATTAGCACTTGTAAACAAGGAACAGACTAGAAGGCAATTTCAAGGAAAAGTTATATATATAATATAAACCTTCTATCCATTTTTCCTTTTTCCTTTTTTTTTGTTGGGGTTWTTTTTGGTGTTTTTTGTTTGTTTGTTTGTTTTTCCTCTTTTTGTTTGTTTCCCTCCATGAATTATTTGGTGGCTGTTGTTTAAAAATATAACAATATTTTACGAAATATTGTCARGTGCTTTGTCTCTGGGGAGTTCAGAATAGTAGTAACAAATAAACTGATTTGGATAAGATATAACAAGGAAGGATTGATCTTAATTTTCTTATCACAYCAGGACTGAGTACCAAATTGAGTACGTTTGTGAGCATGTGAAAGTATGATTGAAAAACAGTTATAATCTTTCTTACCAATTCTAATGCCACGTGTTTGAAACCTCTAAACTTCTTTTTAGCCAATCTCTGAGCTTTATATCTAGATTAAATGACAATGTGAGTTCTAGCACATGCTATCATTGCCTTTCCTCATATTGCTGAGGAAAGACTGAACTCAACCCTAATAGACCTTAAACAAGACACTGAAACCCCTCTGCCACCTAGAATTATGCTCTAGAAAAAGTTACAGGAGAACATTTTAATTCACAAAACTCAGCACTGCTTSTCATGCAATGGCACTGTCCTTCACAGGGACATCAGCTACAATGGTTTCAGAACTTTGATCCTCGAGGTCTCCCCTGGCTTCTAGAATTTATTTCTCACCCYGAGGGAAACAGCAGAAGATATTTGAAGCCCCAGATTTAAGGCATCTGAGGATGTGGATACTCAATATCCTTGAGGTGAAAAACTGGGTCWCTTTGCTTATTGCACTTATGTTCTAGTTTTATTGCCTCAATTTCCACAGAGTTGTTTACTTGAAAATTGCTTCTCCAACTTCACACTGGAAGAGGTTGTGAAGGCATGTGCCCACTCATGAGGAGCTTTCCTGCTTTGTAGTGCCCAGAATTTTCCATGCCAGAACTCCAGTGCAAAAGGAAAAGACAGAAATTTCCCAAGGAAGATAGAGAAATATGTGTTACAGTGATACGAAACTGCAGCATCTGCTCTCATCAGGATCCCAAAATAATGTTCTCCTGGCTGAGGTCCTAGGATACTGGACAGACATCATTACAGAAATCTGGAGGAACAGTGCTGGGTCGTTGCAAAAATCAGTGTGGCAAGAAGAAGAGCTGATCACAGCAAGGCAGTCCCTCCCCTTCACCAAAATATGTTGGGTGCTGAGTCTCAGTAACTTTTCTGCCCATTTTCATTATTGAAACAATTCTTCTGGAGCTAGGAAAGGCTTGTTGAATTGCTGGCTTGGAAATCAGAGCAGTTATGAACCCTGTGGAGCTTTATCTGCAAGATGACCACATATGGAAAATGACCAGGTGCTGACCAACACTGACCTTTCTTCATGGAGCCATTTTTCAGAGTGGTTGAACATATCAAAATAGGAGGAAACTTTTAGACCTTCTGCACAAAACCCTAAGAAATAAATTGCTTGGCATCCTTGGAAACACACATCTCAATGGAATTTGGCAGGAAACTGGAGGGATGACCTTCTTCTATCTACACATGCAAAAACACCTCTTCTGCAAGTATGTTTCATAAAATTAAATCGTGGTATAGCTTTAGCAGTTGCTTTTGTGTTGATTAAAGAAGAAATTTTAATTTTGGGCATGTGGAATTTTGAAATATTCCAGACCATCAAGACTTCAGTCTCAATAAATACACATAATGTCTCTGGCACTATTTGCAATAGATGACATAAAGCAGGTATTTTAAAATAGTCATCTTGAAGTGAAAATTAAAAGTGGGATATAAAATGTGAAGCTCTACTGAGGAAGGACTTGGAAGCCAAGCTAATCTCTGTTCAAATATTTATAGAATTGGAAGCAATAAATTCTATCTTCCCTCTCCTTCTAGTAGTGTGATTAAAGCAAGGAAAAAACCACCCATGAAAAAATAACTTCAAGGCTGTTTTTCAAGGTTTACTCAGTCTTTCAGAAGTGAAAACTTTGCAATACACAAAGGATTTTTCTGGGGCCACCTCTGGAACACCAGACAATCAGAATCGTTCTTCCCTCCAATACAATTTTCTGTAAAGTACAAAGCAAAATAAGTAGGATTGACAAAGATACTGTAAACCTTGCACATTTTATGATGTTATGTGTTCTTCTGCTTACACATTTTGAGTGAAAAAAGAGTATTATGCTAAGACTAAGCACATATTCACACTTATCCAACATGCTTCATGGATGCAGTTGAATTACGGCTAATTCCATTAGGACTGTAAACACTGTTCACACATCCCTTTTGTTTCAGCAATTTCTCTTCATGGCTCTTCTTTGTCACAAAAAAGTGAGGCCCCATGACCTAATTTMATTCTTGGAACAGCAGATGGCCATCCCATCCTGATAATTCAAAACATCACGCTGTCAAAATACCTTTCCMTTTCTTCAGAACTCCTTAGAGGTTCTTTAGTGGCTCTCAAGGTAGAAAATAGATGAGTTAAGACCAGATTGTGTCCAGATATCTCAGTTTGGGTTACCTATGCATGATGCTAATGAACATGGTGAATGTTGAGGGATCATTGGCAWTCTCCCAGGCAGATGGAACACAAAAAGCCTGGCACCACCCAATTCATCCAGAAATACTCTGTTTTCCTGCCATCATTTCTTATCAAAGAATGTTTGCCTTTAACTTAGGTGGGTGGGAAGGCAGCCCTTTGATTTGCTCCTATGAAATAATCCTCCTCCTAGTGCACATTTTTGGTGGAACAAGATTGAGACAAAGCCTTCGATAAAAACATTGGCCACATTTGGCTCAGTTTAATTTCATTTAAAGACGTGGCTTCAGCATGCTGATGCAAACAGAAATCTGACACAAAGCAAGAGGATGGGTCTTGTATGAAGATTAGGGTACCTGAGGGAAGATGGGATTGCTTGTGTTTGAGGAAGAGATGTTTGAGCAGGTGATCCTTTAGATAAAATGGTTTCAAGCATCATCTACTCCCTCTGCCTGTGAATTTGACAATTGTGCTGTGGCCTGTGCCAGACCACAGAAACCAAGAGAGTCCAAAGATGAATGCAGCCCAAAGTTTCTCAGGGAACAGATATCAACAGGATTTCATTGTAAGGTGAACTGATGTTGCAGATAACCAGCGTGGCTGACTTGCAAAGCACAAAGGAGAGAAACCAGCATAGTTTGTTGCAGCTGTCCATCCAAACAGCTCTCAAAACCATGARTTTAATCCAACATCCATCCATAACTTTACAGTCCCATAAATCAATCACCAAGGCTCGTTAATAGCAGTGAGAATATGGCAGACATTTATTCAAGCTGCACTAAAAATTAGTATTTTCACAATGCTGCGTTTGAAGCCACAGGCACAGCTACACAAACTTTTCACCAAGAAAAATTTTTGCCTTAAAAAATATTTTGAAGATGTGAACAATCTTTCTAAAGTTTAAAGGTTTCAAACGACCATGCAAATATAATGGAACCAAAAGTATTTGGGAGGGAGAGGATGGTATAGGAATTTTGATCTATTCTTTTCAATTTAAATTGTATTTGTATTGTGTTTTTTCTTAGATTATACACACACATAATGTTTGTGCACATAAATAAACACATGGTTAAATTAATATTTAAACATGTCTGTGTGTTTATATATACCCATGTGTGTACATGTAGACATATATAAATGCATACCTCCATTAAATCATAACATGGACTATTTTATGGAAAAAATACTTTAATTGTTTTACCCTGATTTTAGAATCATTAAAAGCATTCTGGTGTTTTTTATTTTTTAAATAAAASCATAAATCTTCAAAGRGCAGTGAAAGTCRGGCGAGGAATGCACAAGCAATTAAACCTGATCTTGCTTTTATTGCAGCTCTCATGACAGAGACAGGATTAAGCAGTTATCATTTATATACATCATTTGCAGCCAATAAACCTTAGGAATATTTATTGTTTCACATAGCAATAGCTCTTTGCTGTCTCACAGCCAGCATGTCACCATTCTGCTTTTACGAGAGGTTTTCCTCAAAGTCTACAAACAGCTGAAGTCCTTTAACCCCAAAACACACAGACAGTGTTTAGTTTCAGCTGAAGGAAACATGAAGGAAGGAAGTCATAAGGCTTGGGTGGTAATATTTCCCTGATCCACCCAAATACCCAAACAGCCACACCTTGTGCAAGAAATGGGAATGCCTCCATAATTATTAGGAATACTTATCTTCAKAGACTTCCCTTCAGCTGAGGCACTGCAGGGACCAACTTCACTGTATTTTGAAAAGGAGAAAAAGAAGCATGAAACAGAAAAATTATMAAATTGGACCTCACTTTATCCAAATAACATGTTACTTTTCCACAAGAAAACTAAAATGCGTAAGATCCTATTTTCTGGATTATCTTGTGTCATTTGACAAGTGTTATATTAAACTCTCATATCTTCCAAAGTAGGGCAGACCCCTTGGAAGATGTTGATTGGCTTCAGATAACTCTATAAACATATCTGCAAGTTCTTTGGAAGCTGGTCCTGACTGAAAATGTGGAGGGGGCTGTTGGCAGATTTAAACTATACAGATAACATTCTTCCACCACCTGGGTACAACCCCTGGTACTGTTCAGCCTTTGGCTGGAGCCAACTCAGGCTCTTAAACTTTATGTTTTTGAAGTCCTTGGTCCATGCTGCCTTCCAGAGTCMCTTGACCACCTCACTCAGGAACTCATAATTCCCTACTTTTTTCTTTCCCATCAAAAAAAGAGCAAAAGGACTGGAAGCAGAACATACAAATCTCATCTCATAATAGTCTGGAGGGTCTAAATGAGAATTTGCTTAGATGAAAGGCCCACAATAACAACTTTAAGCTCAAAAAAAAACAAAGCCAAAACTGTGACAAATAATGGAGTAATATACACAAGTGCCTGGAAGAAACCAAGGTTTGTCAAGCAGAAATCATTGCAGATAATCAGATTTCTTTTGGTGATTAAATAATAACATTGGTGCATTGGGGAGAAATAATAGTTATGAAGTGTCTTGTACCCAAAGAATGTTCCTGACATAGTTTCATGTGATTATTTTTTATGTTCTCCAGGACTGGAACAGGAATGATGGAACYAGGTGAAACTTGGGAATAAACTTGGGAAGCTTGGGAAGAGGGCCTGGACATCCATTAGGCACAGTTTATTTTCAGAATGATTGGAAGCATGAGAACCCATTCTTCAGGTGGCCACCTCCTCCTTGACCCTGTTCAATGTCTTCAGAAACAATGGGGGTGGAAGAGGATGAAGTTTATAAAATCTGAAGGTGATAAAACAGGAATGAAATGAAACAACCTTGAAAAACAGCAGGGACAATGTTCTGAAATGGTCCAATGAGTGCAAATGTGATACTCTCTCCTCAGACAGGGCAAAATGGGGAGCAAACTGGCACAGCAGCAGCTCTTCAGCTACACACCAAGGCTGGCTGATTTGAAAAGCTGGACACAAACCAGAATTGTCAGAGCTGTGGGTAAAAAAAAGGCACTGAGATGTTTGAGTGCAACTTGATTCCACAAGAGCTGGAAAGTAACATGCCCTCTGTTTTACCCAGCACATACCTAACCAGAATGTGTTTCAAAAAATGTGTACACTAAGTGTTAAAAATGCAGAAGAGGGCAATGGKATGGGAGAAAAATTTAAAGATCACAACCAGAAAAATAAACCTATAGGGAAAAGATTCAAAAGCTGGCATGGTTTAGCCTGAAAAAATAAGTTAAAAGAGGGAGTTATGAGAAAGCATACATAAGGATCCTCTTTCAGGAAAAAAGGAGAATGCACCTCATAGATAATGTATGCAGTCTCCATCCCCTGAGGTCTTAAAAACCAGATTAAACAAATAACTTTCTGAAATGACACAGTTATGGACGATTTGACTTTGACGTAGGGGTTGGACTACTTTACATCTAGAAGTGCTTTCCAGACCTATTTTTCAATGACTATATGAAGTAGTTGAGCACTATCCAAGAGAAATAATGGATTGTTTACAAAGTCATCCTTATTCTGTAAAAGRTGATGAAACTCTTTAACTGGAAGAATTAATGTACTCATAATGATTTTTGTGTGTGAAATCAGTGAGGGGAAAGTATGCACTTCAAATTTGTATGCCTTGTTGTCCTTCAACATTGAGCCTTTCACTAAACAGTTTTCTAGAAGGATACAAGTTGTCCTGGAAGAAATTTATGTAGAATTTACTGGCTCTAAATCTAATCCAAGTTTGTCTTCATTGCCTGCACTGATCCATATGTTTTTGCTCCATCCCTCTAACGTAATTTCAGACTCAAGGTTATACCAATCCCCTAAAGCTATTAATCAGTTCCCAACTGTGCTTAATCCATGCCAAACAAAAACATAACTTTGTACCTACAATAATTTTTAGAGCCCTACCCCTTCCCTTATATTCAAAAGATTTTAACAAAGGAATTAATGGAGACTTCTAACTCAAATGTCTTCTCAAGCATGAAAAAAGCTACAGGGAAATCTGTGCAAAACCTTCCCAAATCTATAGATTCCAAATCTATAGTTCTTTTCATGCTATTAAAAAAAAATTAAATAATCTTCCAGCTGTAACGTAGCTAAGATTTGTGGGTGAAAATGAAAATTTAAAGACAGCATCTACTAATAAATTTATAACAAGAAAGTAAATGTGACATCAAGTAACAGAAGGACTCTACCAGATATCAAAATGTCCTCAGGAATGTATTTAGAAAACAGTTTTTACTCTACAAGTACAAAACTTTAGGTCCCTTTTAATGGGTTCTGGTGTCACTTTGAGTTGTGTGAAATGTGAGTCAGTAATTTTTATGTGGATCTGAGCAAACAGAAGAAAACGTTGAAAGCTCTACATGTCAAAAAATCAATACCTGAACTGGAACACTGGAAAAATTAATGAAGTCCAGTGCAAAGGCTCATCCCATATAATTTGGATGGCTGAATGTATCAGTAGAAAGATGAAAAGCAACCTGAAAAACTGCAAAAATTAGAGGCCAAGTGACAAATGAATGTAATCTTGCAGTATCAGAAATAAGGGAAGTTGCAAAAMAATACTCCTCTGGATTTCTTTAGAYGCAGAATTCTCTATGTGTGCATAACACAGAGCAAAGATCTTATTTTCTATGTCTTTGCTATCTCTAGAATTGAAACCTGTAAGAAGGCAACTTGCTAGGCACCACAGTACAAATTTGAAATTAATGAATGGTAACTTACAATAACTGTTAARGGAAATCAACCAAAATAAAAATGCATCCTAAACACTAATATTCTTCCAAAAGGGCAGATTCTATCTCAGCTGAAGCCCATTCTCATTTTCTTACACAATTTCTTGAAAAAGATCCATAAAATGAAGTATAATATCTTGCAAAATTACTTTTGCCAGTCACATCTGTGGGTAACTTCAAASTGTTCTTAATCGTTCATGATGTATTTACAGATGGAAACAAAAGAATACCTCCTTTGGACAAAACTATTATAGGAATGACATGAAAAGTATAATCTGAATGACTCTGAGTAGCTTTACAAGCAAATAAATTTCAATTTACAAGGTTGAAAGATGGCATGAAAATGTGTAAACCCTCTGCCATACTTTAATTCTGTCATATTTTATCAGAAATAATAGGTAGACAGGCAGGAAAACACTTTGCTGTTAGTTTTGAAAAGAGTGGCCACACCACCARCCCATGACACAATTTCCACTTTTGCCAGGTAGAGATTGGTCCATTTTTGTTTGGAAAGTTGCTGCCACYCCAGGGATACGACAACACAACCACACAACAGTGTCACCCCGTCACAGACAGCCACACCTAGCAGGGTTTTAGTCTGGCCACCACCACCAAATGTGACAATGACAATCTGTTTACAACAGGACTCTTAATCTCCCCAGGATCTCCTGTTTGGGGATGGATTTTTGGTTAACACCAAAAGTTACACTGCCAGTTATTTTATTTCACGTGTTACAGCTTGATTAAATCTAACATGAGTGTTTCTTACTGACTTTATCCAAAATCCCATTTGGTTATTCACAAACATTTTGTGGAACACCATCATCTGGTGCATGTTCAGAGCATTCAAAGCAGCAGAGCTTTTGTCAGCAGAAGTTCCTGTTTTGCACTCAGACTTTGGAATTAGCTGAAGGATTCATAGGATTGAAGCTGAACATCTGCTCTCTGTCAGTCGCARATCTGAGAGGGGGAACAGCTATAAATTAATCTATCCAGAATTGTCTGTAATTTATGATTCCTCAATTCTCCAACCATTTCAAAAGGCAACATGCAACTAATTTATGATTTCTTTCATTTTCTTTGTCCTTCTCTCTAAKAATATTCATTCTTCTTCCAAGTGCAATCCATAATCTGGCTTGTGGGAGACCTGCCCTTGCTAGCTAGGGGCAGGCAGGTTCCTGGTGGTCTGGTGGTACATGCAGAAAAGTAACCTAGTCAGAGCTCAAACCTCACTTCAGCTGAACACTTATTTTTCTCATTTGCAAAGCATTACTGCAAAGCATTTAAACTCCTTTCAGATGCTTCCTCTCCTCTGTCACCAGAAGGTAGGATTGGTGTGTGCACAAACACGCTTGAGGGATGTTTTTACCAGAGCTCAGACAGGTGAAACCAGAACAGCACAAAGGCACAGGTTTAAGAACTTGGCCTTTATACCACCTGCTCCAATATTTGCTGCTAATTTTGCTGAAATAATTTCACATCTTGGCCTTAGCCCTATATTCTTGAAGCTGCAGCATGCTATCTCATCTATTCCACAGAAAGCACTTGTGACTAGAGAACTTTTCAGTGCTCTCTGATCAAATTCCCAAATGTATCCTATAACCTAATAACCTGAAACTGATGCCCAGCTAAGTGATTCTTGAAGTCTTGTCTACAAAGATGTCCCTTAAAATGCATACGTGACTGCTACCACCATCAGAAATTCCTAAAGAGTGACAGAATATCAGTCATGGAGCTTGCTGCCAAAGCTTTCAGACTTTTTCACATTCATACACAAATGTATGTGCAGAAATAAAGATATTCATGCATGAATAGATACAGGACTGACTAACTGGGAATGTGGAGTTTGTGGCAGACTTGGAGACAGGACTGGTCTCCTGTAGGTCTGATTGGTGCTGTAAATCAGACCACAGAGGTGGATTTACTCCTTTACTCTGAACAGGAGGATTTAGTGACAGTGTGAAAGTTGACTTTATACTCACACAGCACCTTTCACTCTAAAGCAGGTTCCTTAATCTTGATTAAACCTCCCCACCCARGGCAGGACAAATATAACGCAGGAATTGTCCCTTGCAAGGTTTCTGCTGATAGCAGGAGCGGCATATGTCCCAGTGTGGAGAAGATTGATGCCTTATTCCTGGATAAAAAGCTCAGCAAAGGGAAAAGTGGTTCAAGTGGTTGCTTTAAACATGAACAAGAGCCTGGTCTCTGGTCTCCTCAARCTTCCCACAGGCTGGGCCAAATTATCCTTCTTTCTTTATTTGATGACTTCATTCCCAAGGTGAATTTTCCAGCCCCTCAACTCCATCAATACCTTGGACTTACTCTGGTGCAAGGAGGAGCAGCATATGTGTCTCTCTCCACCCAGACCCACCCTCCTACTGCAGTGGAAAACTGGATTTCCATTCAAATCTGTGTCCACTTGTTGATATTGACTAAGGAGAAGGGAGTGAACMGTCTCCTCTTCCAAGCAGCTGTAAGCCTTAATTGGGGTCAGCAAGCAATAATTCACATATTTTACCTGTTTAAATTGCAAAAATAATTCAGCCACTCCGTCCAATAGCAAGAAGGGGCAAGGGAGAGGGAATGTCTACTAAACAAATCACAGTGCAGTGCAAGGAGGATTTTTTTTTGAGACCTGTTTGGAAGGAGTGCTAATAACCACACATTCAAAAATGTGTTGACATCACTCACAGCAAACGGGCAGTGTCCCAAGGTTTACCCCAGGGACAGCAGCTTGTTCCAATCAAGAGCAGAACAGCAGTGCAGAAAACAATGAAAAACATTCCCTCCTGTGGGACACAGATCCAAGCTGGCTTATGAGCCATAACCACTGTGCAGGAATATTTGCCGTGAGAGGAACTGTTGTGCAGTGACCTGCAGGGAAGGCATTTTGTGCAGGGAACAAAGCAGAGCAAAATGCTGTGGTGAGTGGGTCTAATGAGGTTTATCTCACCCCTAGTTCTCTGTTTCACAATCAGAATGACCCCAGGCCTGCTGCACGTGCTGTACAAATAGCCCGGAAAACGTTTTTTGCGTAGGGGTTTCCTTTTATTTCCCCTGTATTTTTTACAATATGTGCCACGATGGAGCAGTTTGATTTGGAGACACTGCTGTGCAAAATGCATGCTGCAGGGTAAACACTCACTCAGGTCCTGGAAAGACACTTGTGGGTACACCTCAAGTTCKTCTGCTGGGTGAACTTTCTCGGTGTATCACATTTCAGTGTATCACATAAAATAATAATCCATTTTTTACCTGGAAAATGAATGGTGCTGATAACCTCGGGCATTAAAAATGCATGTGTAAATGGCCAGGAGCCCTTAAAGTTCATCAGAAGATATAGAAGGACCAAGTGTTTAAAAAACACCACAACTGGAGGAAATCATGTAAAGCTTGAAAGAAAAATTACATTTTGAGGTGTAATGGGGGAATGGAGAGAGGAAGATATGCTTATTGACTGCTAAAGTGTCATAACTGCATAAACAATGCAAGGTGGAGAAATTCTGGCGTGGAAATTCAAAGAAATTCAAAGTCATCAGACTGTTTTCCAGTTCTAAACATCCCACTGAAGAAAATTCCCTTTCTYTTTTTATTTTTCTGCCTCTTTGACAAAGAGGGTTGTAGAAAGCAATAGTGAGAATACAGATTCTAATTCCTTTTTTTTACAATTCTAATTTTTGGGGGGGGGGCATGGGAAGGGAAGGGAAGGGAAGGGAAGGGAAGGGAAGGAGGAAGGAGGAAGGCAAGGAAGGGAATGAAGAGCGAAAGAAGGAAACGGAAGGGAAGGAGAGGAAGGGAAGGAGAAGGAGGAGAAGGGAAAAGGGAAGGGAAGGAAGGGAAGGGAAGGGAAGGAAGGGAAGAAGGGAAGAAGGGAAGGGAGGAAGGGAAGGGAAGAAGGAAGGAAGGAAGGAAGGGAAGGGAAGGGAAGGAAGGAAGGAAGGGAAGGGAAGAAGAGGAAAAGAAACAGCTGAAGATATTGCAACGGAAAAAGAAATTTCATCTGGATACCCTGTTCCTCTTCCCTTGATTCTCTGTGTTGTTCATGGACTTTTTAGTCCACTGAAGATGGTGGACCAGCATGTACTGGTTATACAAATTTATCAATATCTGTGTTTWTGTCTTTGCTAGTTAATAATGACATTATCTTGGGCAATATGCTTTTCCATGCCAACAAAATAAGTCCTCACCGCGAGGCTTGTCCTTATCCCTTGGCTACTTAGGGACATAATCTTGAGGTTATCAAAGATATTTCTATGGAAACAGTGAAGGTGGAACCCCACCACAGCAGTAGAGATGCAAACCAAACACACTGGGGTGAACAGTTGCAGAGGGAGGTGAATTAAGTTGCCAATTCCCTGCCAGCAGCTTGGAGAGGGAGAATTCCCCTTGGAGAGCAACCAGTCCAGGGTTTGTGAGACACAGGAATGATCTCTGAGCTGGAAYATCCTGAGGCACAAATGTTTGAGGGCTGACGGGTGACTAGGCAGAGGTGTAATTAATAATTTCCCTGCTTTTCTGCCATCCCCCCAGCAGACAGCACCTTCTGTTGGCACAAAAACCAGRGTGTGTTTTCCTGCTTTTTGATTAAACCAAGGAGGCAGACTACTGTGTGTGAGAGGAAAAAAAAACCAAACCAAAACAAAACAAAAAACCAACAAACACACGCAAAAAACAAACAAATAAAAATCATAAAAATACAAAACATTCCTCACTTCATCAGGGAGAAGCKAGCACATCCCTGAGTGTTTGCCAGGAGCTGAGTGTGACAGCTCAGCCGCTTCTCAGCACATCTGTGTCCTAGGCTGGGATTTTCCACAGGGGACAGAAACACCCAGCAAAGAGGTCCAGGTCAGGGCTGCACAAAGGAGGAAGACGAGCCAGAGGAGAGGAACTTATTCTGGTTTCTCCAGTTGTATAGTACAAGCCACAGGATTGTGGTCCCATTGGTAAATGTGCGAGTGATACTGGGTGTGGACCAGCACCAATGTTTTACTTAGCTTGAGAGGGATTTCCCTGACTTCTAGAAATAGCAGTGGCCCTTTTATTGCAAAACAATAAAACACAGCRCAGCGTGTGCTGAGACCACAGGTTGAGTCAGTCAGATGCCAGTGAGGAAACTCACCCTGAAATGAAATGTGGCCATCCACGCTTCCCTCAGCAGCATCACCGAGGGGCTAAACTGGTCTCAGACCAGACAAAAAGCTTTGAGAGGTATCTGAAACAAACAAAAAAAAAAAAAAAAAAAAGGAAAAACACCCAAAATCTCCCAAAGGAAGCACTGAAATTCAGCTACTTCTAAAAGAGTGGCAGGCACTTTTAATTTAAAGGGGGGAAAAAAAGAGAAATAGATGCATTAAAACACTTTTGACATTTAGAAACATTGATTTGGGACATAACATCTTGGTTTTTATTATTGAGTCAAAACATTTAGTTTCTCAGATCAAGATAGAAAGAGGAAGGAAAAAGCTCTACAAATCCTTAAATTAACATTTCTGCTACAGGTAAATGTGATCGTTTTTTTCCAGCATGATTTTGCCAAAAATATAAATTGGATCATTCATGAGTCTTCTGCAAGGGGTTCAGTACAGATTTGGAAAAGGCTGAAGCTTTTTGTTACAGTGTTCATGCCACCTTGCCTAGATTGTGATGATCACTCTCAAAAAAAAATGTTCCTGGAATAACCATTTTCTTCAAGTCCTGTTGTCTCCACRTCATTTTTTAAATTACAGGTTTTGCTATGCCAGGCTCCTCAAAGTGCTATTTGAATGCATCAGTAGGAAAAAAAAGAATTTAATTTTATAAATGAAAGTTAGGGCAAATCCAGCCAATTTGGAGGTATCAGGGTGATATATTCCCATATTTATCCATGCAGCCTACAAAATGAAAACTCCAGGCTGTCATCCTGAAAACCATTGGTCTCCTCTCTCTTTCAAAGCTGTGAGGTAAAGAAGGCAGGAGCTTATTGATCTTCAAATTATGGTAAAAAAAGTGTTTGAACCAGTTTTGTCTGCTAAAATAAATGTAKAAATACTCCCTTCATTAGCAGAGTATTATGCTTTTCACTAGAGATTGTAGCCAAGCAATTTAGCCACAACATCATGTARGTAAATCACTAGACATTAATTTGTTTCTTGTACATGTTTCTTATGCAGCCTTATAGGGAGCAATGAGTATTTTATTTAAATCAGTTCCTGACTTGCACCTGTCTAGCATCCTGATAAACCTAAAACTGTATTTTACTTGCCCAGTAGATGAGGAATTTAGTGTAGATTTTATTCTTCTGAAGTGTATGTCCGTTTCTTCTAATTTTTACGCTGTAGTATATGCAACAAACTACACATGCAAACAGGAAGGAAAAAATGAGCTTAATTAAGCTTAATGATACAGGTGATTGTGAAATTAAACTAGGACCTACTAAATTAACTAAAACTATGCTGTCTTGGTTTTCCCTAACAGTGTTTTGCAAGATGGAATATTGCCTGTTCACACAACCACTGTCCTTCAGGGCTGATCATAAGGAGATAGCTATTTGAATTAGCTGAARTTTGGATGTGTGGGAGAGACATGGGAGGTTGATTGTGGGTTTTTTTCCTGTACAAAATGATATGTAATTTTCTGGGAATATTGGATGGCTGATGACCAAATTTACTAGTGGCTAAAAAGATGACAGAATTGCACCTTGCTAATTTAGCATAACACTTCTTTTCACTGAAAATGGCATAGTTTAATAATTGGCTTTCACCCAGACTTTGCTGAGCCACGACATGAAGAACAAAATAAAAAGTGAAARAAAACAATTATAATTAAGATCAAGAGAGATTGGGAAATTTTGGAAAATGCTAATCAATTTCCTTTCATGCAAAATGTTAATCAGTTTCCTTCACCTGAACCATTTGTTCTTGAAGAATGAGTCTGCTGGAAGTAATATGCACTGGCTGTGGAGTTTGCATTTAATCTCCACTCATCAGAATATCAAATTATGTGAAATAAATGCAGGGACCTTGTGGAGGAGAGTTTTACCATATCTCCATTCAGGTCATCAAATTGTCCCTGGGTCAGGGTTCTACAGAGTGGCTTTTGGGGAGCCTGTCCTCCTGCTGTGACAAACTGCACCCTCATCCTGCTTAAGCTGCATCATGCCTTACACGAGGAGCCCAGAGCAGCTGCTGCCCAGTGGAACAGGGACAGTTTTAGCAGGGGATTGCTAGAAATTAACATTGCTCTGCAGCCAGAGGAGTCAATTTAGCTCCAAATCAGGGCAAACACTGCAGAAGCATTTGCATGACTTGTGCTGATTAAATCTGACAAGCCTATCTGCATTAGTGSAGTTTAATCTGTGATAGTGTTTGCATTTCAAAGGGAAAGATGGGCTGGAAGAAGAAGGAAGGAACTGATTCAGCACAGCACTCAAGCAGCTGCAATTACACTGATCACAAACACTGGGTTAAGCTTGTACCAAGTATTTTGCTGATGGGAGTAGAAGACTCACAAATACCCTTTTATTGTAGAGAAGAGGTTTCCACTTGCATCTCCTGGATCAGATGAGTAAGGAAAATGTGTGCTGATGTGGTCTCATGTACTTCATTCAGCTGGCAACAATCTGAATAAAAAGCAGTTTATAACTGCTGAAAACCCACCCATAATATAAAAAAAGTATTTGGCTGTCAAAGTTTCTACTGTGAGAAACATACAAAAGAAAAAAGGTGAAAGATGGCAGGCAGAGAAGGATCCAAGCAGATGATAGCCACGTGGCAGGATGCCAAAGCCCACAATTCCATCTGCATCTTAGCAACACGTGGAGAGATTCCTGTACTAAAACACTTTGCAGGCATTCCAGTGAAAAGTGAGACACAGAAGCCAGTGAATTTGGTAAGCAGCAAGGTACTAAATTTGGGAACTGCCTCTAAAAGAGCATAGAAAGACACTGTCTCTTTGGAGCTCTGTGAGCTTGATTTCTATCTTTTAGTTCTCTAATTACAGTGGGAAAAGTCTTCCTTCCTTTCCTCACATGGAATTTTTGACARGAAGAATTCTCCTGCATGTGACACTTCTTGTCTTGATTGGTGTGGGAAAATAAAACTTCAGCTTACGATCACTAAAGTCCTTGGAGTCATCTTCTGGTCCCTAATATTTTAATGATTGCCTTTAGCTTGTAAATGCTTTTCTTWGACAAATCAGCACAAGAGCTTCACAAGCTGGGGACCTCATCTTAAATCCCACTTCACAAATTAACAGTCATTGTAATTGCCACTAAAATCATGAGCACTGGACTACCTGTGAATAAAGGCCACAAACTGCACCCCTGCCAGCTTCCCTGCAGCCTGTGGTGCTAAGAAAACAGAGAAGGCAGAGGCAAAACCACAAAGGAGTCATATAACCAGTTCTATTATTGAATTTTAATTATTTCACTGAGTTTTGTAGCCGGTTCTGGCATCAGTGGGAGATATCTGTAGCAACTTGCATCTTTTCAAGACAAAACAGCTTATGTGTAAGTATAGTGGGTATTTAGCCACTTTAATTTCAGTGAAGTAAAGCAAAACTGGACTTGGGGTTGCTATTAAAGAAGTTAGTTAAATTAGTAAACAGATGTATGAAATAAGTAATCATGTTTTCCTTTATTAATAAGTAATTGAAGATTAAAATAGATAATGGAATTGAAAAAAAAAGATAAATAGATAAAAGGGACCCCCACCTTTTTTTTTCCTTTTTAACAAGTAAAAGGTAAACTCAAGATTTGGAATAGCAGAATCAGCACCAGAGGCACGATGATGAATTAAAGAATTGGTCCATCATCTGTAGGAATGCACAAATTAGGGTTCTCATCTTTGCAGTCATTAACATGCATTATCTACCAAGAGAGATCTCACAATCAGGTTGAGACTCTGGCTTCAGTTAGATTGACTCACCAGGCACCAAATGGCTGGTGGTGCTTGCTGAAGTAAATGGCTTTCCACAAATTTATGTGAWGAAAGAATAACATATTTGTGGCCAAAATCCATGTGGTCCATTAAGGGTCTGAGTCATAATTAGTTCAAAAGGACAAGAGAGCCTCAGAGTGCCTTACTGTGCCATTTTATCATCCTCAGGTCTGCAATTCCTTCACTACCTTTAACAGTACTGAAAATACACTGCTGACCTCGTTACCCTGGGTTTATAAAAGCTGGATCATAAACAGAGAGATGGGAATACTACAACAGCTTCATTGTAGTCACTGTAATAAATGGAGACTGTCTAGATAGGTACAGGAAAAATTAGTACCTGAACTCATTTCAGAGAGTTCAYCATTTCATATTTAGTACATCTGACCCCAAAAGTCTCATCTCCATTAAAAATAACAACCTGCTGGACTTTGGTGTGTTAATAAGACATAACCCATGCACACATTTACTTATAACCATATGTATGTGTCTGACSAAGGGCTGCAGCGTGGTTAATCTTATTTATACAGATTGAGTGTTAGTGACCAAAAAACTGGCTTTTTTCATTTGCAGGGAACCAAAACTTGACCAATTCTTCCRGCAAACTAGGAAATACTGACTTGCTGGAGTGAGAACTGGAATTGCACTCTAACAGCCAGGCACCACCAAACCTTTCCTTATGCCGTGACACATTTCACAGCCATCATAAGGCAGTGGTCCCCTACCTCTGTGACACCTTCATCACCTCAGTTTCAAAGCAGAAGCAAGGCCAGGGAAGCCCAGCTTACCCATTTCAGGGCTGATTTCCCTCTGTGCAGCACCTATCACTCCACTGCACTGTAACTTGCCTCCAGCTGGCATTGCAGTGCAGCAGCAGGAGCACACACGAGCATCAGTTCTTTGCTGAYCAGGGCTTGAGCCAAGACCAAACTCTCATAAATGGGAATTTTTCTGTCCAGTTCCTCCTGCCAGCACCAAGACAGCCCCGCTTCAATTTMTTACAATATATTTGGCTGCTTTCATTCCCCTGGTGCCTCCAGTAGAGACAGAAATAGGAAATAACTGATTAGAAAGCACCATGGAGAGGAGTCCTTCTTTACGCTGGGATACAATAATCTACAGGATCATTGCTTCTGTTGGAGAGCTTCTGAGACTTTCATTTGGCCCACACACCTTCAGRAGCTGATCATTCCCTTCACACAAACTGCTGGCATGAAACTAAGGGTGGCACTGACCTCAGTGCTGTGACATTACTAAAGTGAAAAGAAAAAAATCAAAGCTACAGGGAGAAGGAGTCAAGGAGGCACCAGCTGTTGAAAGAACAAGGAATAACAGGTTAGTGAAGGTGTTGTCCTTTAAATGTTTAAGACTTCTAACACTGCAAACCACCACAGGTGGGCTGCAAACCTTGCCTAGGTGTCCTGAGCAGTGTTTCTTGCCTTGATGTAAGATTTGACATCTATGGGCCAAGCTGAAAAAATAAGCTGTGTCTTTCATGGTGCATGGCCCTTTGTCAGAGAAAAGGAAAGACACAGAAATGTWGTGCTGGGGTGGCTGGTCCCTCAAATGCCAGCGTGCTGAGGTCACCTGTTGGTACTGCAGCAAGAGGTTGTCACCTGCACCATGGTGATCCAGTCCCACAGGGGTACCACCACCTGGTCCTGGTGCCCTCACATCAGCTCATTCACTGAAGAAAAGTGTCTCTAAGGCCAAAGTAAAGAGAGTTCAATGCAGTCAAATACAGGCAAAAAAAGAGAAAGAAAAAAAGATAATCACAAGGTGAGAGACAAGAGGAGAAAGAAATAAACTAGTTTGCACATTTATGTTTCAAGTCTTGAGTTTACAGGGAGGTCATATGAAAACAGAAGGAAAGCAAYAAGTTTTGCACCTTTTTAAAAACTGGTGGTCACAAAGAGGAGTTTGCCTCAGTAAGACAGGTAATGTAGAATCTGAGATATTCACCCACTGTGTATAGTAAATTTGGAGAAGACTAGACGTGAAGTTTAAAGAGAAAAATGTGTATGTATCTGGGACTTGTGGAGCACAGAGAGGCTCTTCAGCCCCTGTCTCTTATACACATCTAGATGTGTATAAGAGACAGGAAGTTTAAAGAGAAAAATGTGTATGTATCTGGGACTTGTGGAGCACAGAGAGGCTCTTCAGCCCTGTGTCTGTGTCCCTGACATCTGTCTGAGAGAAAGTTCAAGCTGTTTTGGAAGAGATTCTCCATTAAAATGGCATTTCCAGGTGTGTGGAAATCAGGAGAGAGTCTGTTACCTTGCCTGACATTGTTATGCAATTAACTGCGTTAAATCATCAAGGTTTGAAAGGCCTCCTTTTAGAAACAAACTCTATTTCCCTCACGAGTACATAAATCTCCCTTTATTTATTTCTTTGTCCCAGATGTTTCTTCTGGGAGACTTTCCTCCTCTTATATTTCGTTATTCTCCAGGAAAACCGGAATCTGAGAGCCCCTACCTACCAAGGGAGCCAAGCAGATGGAGGTCATGGAGTCACACCCAGGCACGGCAGAAAAAACTGGTTTTTGCTGCAGCAGAGCTCTCCTGGCTCCTTCCCCATCTTTGCAGAGCTGGGGCCACAGAAAAATCATCATAATCACCCCTCATCCATCCATCCCTGCTGTCCTTCCTCTGCCTCTCCTCCTCCTCCAAGCCCTGCACCCCTGGCTCAGGCAGGCAGCACTCAAGGACTGAGTTTCAGTCCTGTTTCTCCAGCTCTTTGTTAACCTCTGCGTTTCACTTGGAGGGGGAAAAAAAAATTCCTTTGTGAAACCTCTAGGTAATGCTTGGCATTCACTGAGTCCCTTGCACTCGGTGTTTTTTAATTCCTAAGGAGACTAGTGACACTGCTATGACTTTTCTGTAAGCTGGAAGCAAATGCTCATCACTATTCCCAGYAGGTAAAAAAAAACCAAACRCATTTCTRAGTAGCTGTGGGAGGTTTTAAGAAATCATCTTCCAGAAAGCTCAACTAATTAACAGTGGTACAAAGCTGGAAACAACAACTCGAGCTGTCCTAGGGCCCACTTCAGGCCTGTGAAGGTCTCTATGTAGCAGGTGGGCACCTGCAGTGATTTCTTGTTTATTTATGTATTTTTTAAGAAGTATTTGTATATACAATCTCCTCAGACCCCATCCTGAGATGGGAAGGGATTAGTCTTGCTCATCTTTGCCATCTCACAGGGCTCAATTTTGTGATCACCTTATGAAGGTGGTATCCTGTCACCACCTTCTTTCCGCAGGCCACATCTTCCTCCCTTCCACCCCTAAAAGGAAATAAAAATGTACAAATCTTTTATTTTTGCCTTACTGCAGTAAAATGGCCCTGCAAGCACCTGAAAGCCCCTTCACCCTGGTGTAAAAGAGCTCTCAGTGAAAAGCAGAAAGTGGCTGGATGAAGCCATTAGCCAAGGAACACAGTGAGCAGGAATCAATAGGTCTGTGCCTCAATRGTGATGAGCACAATTTGCTTCAAAGGAACCATAGAAATTCCTTCTCATTGTCAGTGTTTTTTGGCTGGGTTTTGGTTCTAGGGGGCTGGTGGGTTTTTTGTCTTGTTTCATTTTTTGTTTTATTTTTTGTAGGGTTTTTTTGGTGGTTATTTTTTGGGGGGGGGTTGGTTTTTTTTGTTGGTTTTTTGGGGGGCCTTTTTTGGGTTTTGGGTTTTGTTTTGTTTTCTGTTTGCTTATTCACGGTTTTGTAAAATTAATTTTTGGGAGTTTTTGGTTGATTTTTTTGTGTTTTTTTGAGGGGGTTTTCTGTTAAAAATTATTTGGGGGGGAGTTGATTTTTTTTCTTGGGTTTTTAAAAATTTTTGTCTTTTTTGTTTCTATGGGGTTTTTTTGTTTTGTTTTTGTTTTGTTCTTGGGTTTTGAATGGGGTTTTTATTTGATTATGTTTTTTGGGGTTTTTTGTGGGGGGTGTTTGGTTTTGGGTTTTTTTTGGGGAGGTTTGATTTTTGAGTTTTTGGGGGAGTTGGTTTTTTTATTGTTTGTGGGGGTTGTGGGGGTTTTTGTTTGTTTTTTGATTTTGTTTTTTTGTTTTGGTAGAGTTTTTTGTTGTTGCTGTTGTGTTTTGATTATTTTATATTTTTTTAACTCCAGGACTAACTCTCCATTGCACTGTGATTTGCTGACAGCACAGTGGTGCCCTGTGCCTCTGCACCTGCCTGCTGTTGTGAAACCCAGGCTGTGATGGCAGTAACTGGAACAGCACGGGCCCTGGGGGCAGTTTCAAAGCACAAACTTGTTGCAGCAAATGTAGGGACATGACCAAATTACTGCCTGGTTTTATTCTCTTGTTTGTTGCTCTCTGGAAAATCATTCTCCGAGGACAAAGCTGACGTGTCGAACAGCGTGGGAGGGTGTGAAAATTCAAAGTCTGGTTCAAAAAGTCTCCCTGTGACACTGGGAAATGTAATGCTGGGTCCATAATATGCAGCACTGCATTTGTTTCTGAAGTTAACAGAAACCCTTTGCCAGAGGCTGAAAATTCACATCTCCTGAACATTTGGGGAAGGATTTGCAGAGCTAAASCTTGAGGCAAGCGCACATAAAATTTGATAACTTGCTGTTTATTACTTCTGGTCAGCATTCAAAGAGACAATAACAAATAGTTTCAGAACAAAACAGTGAATGCCTGTAAAAAATATAAATATTATAAACAGTAAATAAATATTTAGAATGCTGCAAGCAATTCTAGGACACAAAGAAGCAGTAAAGCACTGGGGTTGCTGAAGTCTCTCATCAGACTGCTCTGATCAGTTGCTCTGAACTTCAAATAGGCCTGAAAATAATCATCTTCATGTTCTGCCAGATGCAAATAAACTGTCCTCTGATTTCTGGTCAGCACCCAAAACACTAAGTCTCAGATTATTTTCTTTCTCCACCCTTATTTCTTTCTTTTTTTTTACATTTTTTTTCAAAGGGAAGTGAAGGAAGCAAGGAGTGTCATTGGTGAGAGCAGCTTGATGCTCTGCTGTAATTTACACATTTATCTCTTTGCCCTRCATCCCAGCTCTGAAGGATGAGACTGGGCAGGTTACCTCCCTTTAATAATAATTATAATAATAATATCAGTACCGCCTCCCACCTGCCAGGAATCACTTCCCTTTTCTACCTGAGGATGCTCACAGCCATTTGGAGAAGTTCTTGGAGGAAGAAGAAACACATGGGGAACCAAAGTGGGTGGTGAAGCTCCTGAGCAGTGGATGGGGTGCATTCAGGGTGAATTGTCCCCTGTGCATCCTCCACTGGCCATCGTGAGATGCAGAATACCAGGTGTAAGGGTCTTTTTTCCACTTCCAGTYCAATCAACTTACCCAGCACTGACTGGGAGAGCTGCTCAGCCTTCAACCTCTGCCTCCTCCCACCTGGTTCTTCTGCTGGCTCAGCTGTTTGGAGGGAAGGATYAATGCAGTTTTTTAATAACTGGCTTCACACTGAATCTCTTTCACATTGCCAGGTCTCATTGCTGGATTTTTTGCTYTTATTTTCCAGTCACGTTCCTCCATTCTATCCATCAAAATCAATATGAATTCCCCAAAATACTCATCTTTTTTTTTTTTTTCAATTCTTCTAGAGGCTTCAGATGACAGTTGCTGGTCAAGGAGTGTGGGTGACAACTTGGTAAAAGGTTAAATTCATATCCATACTTGGTGCTGCAAGAAAAGCCAGCATGAGTTTCAACCCCAACCACTGAGAAAGCCATCACCAATTTAATATTTTGGGGGTGTTCTAACAAGTGGCCTCAGAGCATTGATGTCTGACCAAGTGGAGTGTCCCCTGTCACTTCAGACAGCCCCAGAGGGTTCAGCCCAGGCATGAGTTTGCTCATGTTGGCCCAAAGATTTTCTGTAGGGCAGCTGCTTTGCTGACTTTAGAGAGGGACTGAGGGCAAAGAGAGAGAAAGAGTAACAAAACAGGATGGTTTACTCTATATCTCTSATAGTGATCACCAGAATATCTTCTTTTGGCACTGCAGTCGCTCTTCATGAAGTCCCTTGAAAAACAGCTGTTGCAGGAGGATGAAATTCCTTTTGATTAGTCTTGTGCAGAGGCAACTTGTGAAGATCAGGAGGTAGAAACAAACCAGAAAGGCAGAGAACCTTCAGAAGTGATCACCTCTCCTCTGGCTTTTGGTGGGTGTCACACTCCATCTGGAAGGTGGCTGTGGAGCATAAAGGAGCAGGGAARTGAAGTGACAATGCCCTGAATAAAAGGATGTTGCATCAGCAACTTGATTTCAACTGGCCTGTCAGTGACCCCAGCTTTGGTTTGAAACAGAAATCTTTAGTGGTTTTAGGAGCAAAGTCTGATCCACTGGAAGCTTGGACAGTTTGCTGATTCCCTTCCTAATCTCTTCCAGGCAGAGAATGACCACGTTGTCACAGGGCTGTTTATCACACACACTGGTTATCCAACTAAACCAATTAATTATGAAGGAGACTTTCAGCACCATGAGTAAATGGAAGGGGTTGGGTTTCCCTGGGAGAAAAAATGGTGTTTTTTTCCTTCACAGGTTTTTCACTGAATTGTTTTAATGGGCACCAAAAACAGCACAATAAATAAGAAACTTGCCTATAGATGAGACTCAGGTTAATGTTTTATTTTCTCCACACCTTTAGCTGTGGCTATGCCTCTCAAGGCACATCTAGGGAACAGAAACCCTTTATAACCTCCTGTGTAGGAAAGGAGCATGATCCAACCATCCCACTTGCATCTGAAATCTCAGACATGCTGAGGAGTGTGGGATGAAACCTTTCCTCTGACTTATGGTGGCCAGGGTTGCTGATCTCTGTGGCTAAAGGCAGAGACTTCAGAGGCAAAAGAGGTGTGAGCTCTCTGCCTAGCACAGGCTCTCATTCTCCACCTGACAGGATAAACTAAGAACCTTCCTGTTCCTCAATTTCTACACTTGTCCCTGTAGTTCAGCAACACCAGTGTCATTACCACAAAACCTTTGAGATCCCTGGATAAAAGCTTCCATCAAAGGAAGTTATTATGGTATTAAACTGTAACTGCACCATCTAGATTATTAATAATAACAATAATAATAATAATATTTATCTCTTGCAAAAGAGGTTTACTTTAGAGCAGCATTTTTGATCTGCTAGATGCAATTACTAAACAAGATCCTACATGCCCTCATTCCCCCAAACTTGCCTTRCTCCTGCAATTACACAATCCAGTTTCAGGCATAATTCCCCTTAAGGGGAGAATGGAGCAGAGGGAGCCCAACCACTGCATGGAGTAAGAACAGAATTAGCTTTAGAAATCCTGTTGACAAGAACAGGACCACAGTGTCCCATGTTTGCTTGTCATCAACCCATCTGGACACAAACTGGGAACTTCAGCCCAGAGGTCAGGAAAAGTCATATATGAAGTCAACACGGGAGTGGCCACGGGGCCAGATTGTCCTCATGTATTCTTGCCTTATTTCCCTCATAAAACAGGATATTGTAGCTCCCCGAGCTTTCCACTGCTCATCAGTTCAGAGTTTCTTTCTTTCTTTACTCCCAGCCACAGCCTGTGCTGCAGGACTGAGCTGTAAGTTCTGTATGGGGCAGTCTGCAGAAGAGGCACTGTTGGGCATCAATCCCATCCTGAAACCTGTTTGGAATAAGGAAACCCAAACAAAACAGGTTTAATGATGACTGCAGCACTTTCCTACACAGAAAATCTTGTTCAGATAAACAGGGATGAGGAATGTGCTAATCACTGGTTAACATTGTTTATTTATGAGGGCTTCACAATCCACCACGCTCACACCAAAGGTTTGTGCCATGAGCCCAGAGCCCCTGAGAATCTTTTGTGCTTTGGTTATTTGCAAACAAAAAGCAACCTGGATTTACTGTCTGCTGTTTGTCTCTTGTTCAAGAAACAGGAYCTTGGTTGGTCTTTTTCTTTGAAAAAAAAATAATAAAAAAGAGGTGAAACACAGAGATCTGGCTTCAGGAGACTGTGTTCCTCATCAGTATGAGGGTGGGTCTTCCATAAGTAAGTAATGATGAGAACATCTAAGGCAGTTGTGTAAAAATTTCTAGTCTGTACTGTGTGGGTCCCCTCAAGGGCATCTGTCTAGAGCAAGAAATGCCAAATGTGGTGTCCCTGAGGTCACAGCTCACCCCTTTGGCCTCAGAGAAGGCAGCTACTTGTGAGTCACACAATCATAAAAATAGTTAATGTTGGAAAAGTCCTCTAAGATCATTGAGTCCACTGACCCAGTGCTGCTATGCTCATTGTTAAACCATGTCCCCAGGTGCCATGTCCACATATTTTCTGAATGCTTCCAAGAATGGTGACTCCACCACTGCCCTGGGCAGCCTGTTGTAATGTCTGACCACCCTTTCAATAAAGCCATCTCCCCTAATATATAATCTAAATCTGCGCTGGTGCAACTTGAGGCTGTTTCCTCTCATTCTGTCATTTGRTACCTCAAAGAGACCAACCCCAACCTTGCTGCCCCCTCTTCTCAGGTAGTTGTGGAGAACCACAYGGTCCCCCTGAGCCTCCTTTTCTCCAGGCTGAACCCCTTCCCAGCTCCCTCAGCCTCTCCTGGMGCTCCAGATCCTTCCCCAGCTCAGGTGACAAATCTAGGTGAGCCCTTCTGGTACAACAAATGAGTATTTTCCAATTTAACATATTCATGCCACGTGTGAACAGGAAGCAAAGGTGGGAAATCTTTTGCCTGTAGTGTCACAGACTGGAGAAGACTGTGACTGCAAGGGCAGAATTCAGAGAGGAAGCCCATGGCACCGTGGCACGAGAGAGAAGAAAATGKAAATTGGGCTGTTGATCCAGTCTCTCTGATAGATAAGTCAGAGGTGAAGTGAGCTGTATTTTTTTAAGAGACCAAGTAACCCAAAAAAAGCATGTTGGAATTGCAATCTGCAGTGTGTTATGCCAGGCCACACTTACCTGTGAAACGAAATCAATTACAAAACCTAAAGTCATCCTTTAATGTGCAAAGGTATGCTTTTTGCAGAAGAGCCAGAATAGAGGCTGGGACACTTCAACACCAGCATGGTATAATCTCTGCTTTATTAAGAAAAGAAGAAGAAGAAGAAGAAGAAGAAGAAAGAAGAAGAAGAAAGAAGAAGAAGAAGAAGAAGAAGAAAGAAGAAGAAGAAGAAAGAAGAAGAAGAAGAAGAAGAAGAAGAAGAAGAAGAAGAAGAAGAAGAAGAAGAAGAAGAAGAAAGGAAAAGAATGAACATTTTTCTTTCTTCCATTTTTTGCTTCCCTGATTTGAAAGCAGGGAGATGGATAAACATCACAGCTGATCAAATCTCTAAGAGCAACACTTGCCAAACCATAGATGATTTTCTGATTGTATTACTATTGGTTTATTTTCCCTTCCCTCAGAGGCAGAGCAGTCACAATGATATATTTTCACTCTCTAGGATAAATATCCACATTTTAATATTAGACACAGGCAGGTCCCAAACCTTGCTCTTGCAGCTCTTGCGTAGTAACTCTCGCTGCATGCTCCCTGGAAAAACAGGACTGCCTCACTCTGAGAGCAGCAATCAGGAGCTCGTGCCAAGGAGATGGGAGTTGGCATTTCTTAGAGAGCTCTACAACACACTTGAGGAAAGGAGGTTTACCCTAGAAATGAYTTTCATTTACACTGGCTTGAGAGAGAAAGGCACCGCCAGGGAGATACACTCATGGCAGCTTTTCCGCCTAAAAATTCCTTTCACAGACTGAACATAAAACAAGAATAAAGTGCATGCACYAGTAACACGATACACAAGAGAAGAAGGGGGGGAAAAAATGCAGCAGTTACAGCAATCAGAACAAAACACCAGGCTGTGGTTCACTGAGGATGGAGCCAGCATTGTTCCTGCAAGAAGCAGGCCCTCCTCGTGCCCTCACCKACTTGCTCCCACCCCAGGTTGCCCCACACTGGCCACCAGCCAAGCCAGCAAAAAACAATGACACAAAGGTTTTGTTTTCAGAAGAAACAACTCCGTGTTTTGGCTAGCCATGRAAGCACATAAACAGCTGGAATGGCGTCCTTTGGCAGCGGTGCCAATTTAAACTGTGCACGGAATTGCACAGGCTCCCAGAGAGGAGCTCTGGGAAGGATTAGCAGAACCTCTGCAGAGCCTTGTGTTGTGAGGGGGATGATTTGGTCACTGGTGTCCAGGCTGCCAAAGCAGATGCTGTTTCCACGCTGAGGGAAGGKATCCCCGTGGGTTTACACATGGAGAGTTTCCATCATTTGTCTCTAGCACGGGAAGGGGGATGACATTCCTGACACTCCTGTGGAGGTATGAGTATGTTTTCCCATCATTCTCTACATTCAGTGGGAAAGACATCAGATTATAAAATGAGTTAGTGGAGAGTGAATCAGGGAGCAGGGCACWGAGCTCCTTCAAGCACAGCACACTGGGTGTTAGCTCAGGGGGTCTGGGGCACACAGAATATGTGCTACCACATCTTCTGCTCATTTAAGTCCTCTGGATTTTGTTTCAGGTCCAGCAAAAACCGCTTTGAAACCTTAATCGAAGCTGTACTCCACCTCAGCACACACCKAACCCCATTCCCTCTGCAGGTTTAGCACTCACCAGCTCTACTCCAGTATCAAGCTTGAGACCCAGCAGAGTAGGAACTGCCTTRTCCTTTTCTGGGCATGATCCTGAATTGCTGAGGTCAGTTCACCTCTCCCCATCCAGGATGCAATGATGGGCCCTGCCAACACTCAGCTCATCCCAGTCTCTGAATGCCATWCTGGGTGGAAGTGGGACAGGAAATCTGAAATCATACCTCGCTCATCCATTTGGGAGTTGGGATATGATGAAAASTGATCTGTAATGAAAAGTAATTTGCTTTACTTTTGTCACCCCAGAACTTCCTGTCTGGCTGTGTCTGTGTGTTAATGTGTTGRACATCAAGATTGATGTTGTGCCCTGTGCCATGTGCTACCCCTCCCTGGTCTCCCACAAAGCAGTGAGGAAGCTGAAGACAATGGATGAAGGAATGAAAASAGTGTCCTTGGATGGTTAGAACCAAGGCAACATTTCTCCTACCTACATCCTGTCTGAGTAATGTGAATCCAGTGCAGTCAGTGGCAGATWACTGCTATCATTTGATGTCTGCAGAGTTAGGTTTGCTCTTTTTACTGGTTTTGGTTGTTCTCTTAGTCATTCTTCTAAAAGATTTTGCCGAGCAACTGAAAACACAGGGAAAAAAGATCAAATTTTCACTGAAGTTCTGTGCCCATTTATCTTTGTTCCCTTTTGAAAACATTTATAATCCCTCTTGTTTTTCTCATCTTACCTCTCCTCTAGACTTTTACTAGCAAGTCTCTATGGGATTATTCTCAGTGGGACTCGTTTTCATTGAAAAAACAACGGAAATCAGTATACATCCWTTAATAGTAAAACTGTGAGGATTTCCTACAGCACAATTCTACTATGAAGTCTTTGTGACTTTTTTCATTTCTGGTATTTGAATTCTGTTCTAAGAGAATGCATGAAGCTGCGGCACAGAAGTAGGCAGAGCAAATTGAGAGAAAGGATTAAAAAGCCTGAGGGGAAAAAAAATAATGTTTAGATGTAGCTGCTTCTTTATAATAATGATGTTTGTGATTTTAGGTTGCCAAAATTTCTTATGGATTTTTTTTTTTCTGATTTACAACCAATGAGAAACTGGTGCTCAAAAGGAGTAAGCAGAAACTGGTGGATCTGTAACAGTGGAGATACAAGGATCCCTAARGGAGACAGGATTATTCACGTTGTTGTCACAGCACTTCTCAGCTTCCACCTGCAGGTCTTCAGATTCTGGTAGAGATTTGTGGAGTMGAATGTTGAGTGTCAATGAGAAAACAGTGCTGAAAGTCTTGCTAAAGTCAGGATAGACAGTGACCACTGCCTTCCCTGCTTCTATCATCCCAGCCATCTCATCCTACAAGGCAATCTTCAGGCATCATTTCCCTCTTGTAAATCCATAGATTGATAGTGACTGCTCTCYATCAAACTTTTCTCCTTGATGAGTTTGAGACAGTCTTCCAAGATTGTTGCCTGACCAGCTTGTATTTCTCCAGATCCTCCTTCTTGCCCCTCTTGCAAGCAAGAGGGATGATTTRTTTCTTCCATTCTCCATGAACCTAGCCCAGTTTCCAAGGCTTTTTGAAGATAACTGTGAGTGATCTTACATTCACATCGGCCAGCTCCCTCAGCACCCCTTGAGGTGTGCCCCTCCAGGATATGAGATTCATGTACTGGGATATCAGAGTATACATATTAGATTCAGATTTTAGTACCTTTTTTATTTTTTTCTGATACATGCAATTCTTAAGCTAGACTGTGTTTGCAGAAGGTGCTGTAATACTCGACTAAGTGAAAACAGAACTGCTTTAATGACACTGACCTTTCAATATACTGAGTCACCATGACTCTTGTGTCAGCCTCAGATATATCCCTTCCAAGTAACTTCCCTGGAACGATGGTGTCAGATGAGGAAAGAGAAATGGGCCAAAAGCTATTGGAAAAAAATCTTGCTATTGTGTAAACAGAGAGGTGTTTGGATAAATGAGGTGTGTGGGTACCAAAACAGGAAGAGAGAA
>NDFG01001574.1:106896-461811 GCA_002167245.1 Sporophila hypoxantha | reverse complement strand
AAGAAAGAAAGAAAGAAAGAAAGAAAGAAAGAAAGAAAGAAAGAAAGAAAGAAAGAAAGAAAGAAAGAAAGAAAGAAAGAAAGAAAGAAATGTGAATTTCTCATTCTTCCCTGGCATTTTCTTTTCATAATCACTCTCTCTGATAACAGAGTCCCACAGGTTTTGGTGGATCTGCTGCTATCACATTGAACTCTGAGACTTTTGGGGTGTCCCAGGGAGGCAGGGGCTGGGATTTCTAAGGAAAGAGTAGCCACACGTTCCAGCTGGGCTGCAGCCAGGATTTCAAAATCAAACTGAGCAGCACAAAGAATAATTCTTAAAAATGAGGAAATGTGGGTGCCTCTTTGGGGGCTTTAAGAAAAGTTGAGCTCTTTTGACACAAATCCAGTATGCAATTACAAAYCACCTCATGGAATCAGCTGTCTGCTTAATCCCTTCAGGTTCCTCAGGAGAGAGAGGGGGAAATGTTTTAAATGATGCCCTTCAGTTTGCAAGTCATTGACTTTGTACACTCCTGGAGAGGAGTACAAGGGTTTGTTTCCTGCTATGGCAAAGAGTTAGGTAAAGTTTCAGGTGGCTACTAACAGATTTCATGAGTTTTTCCATGGTTACCAGCCTCAGTCAGGTCTGTCCCACATCATCCTGCATTAAAAGCATCCCTAACTAGCTGCACTGTGGGTGTTTCTCCCAAATTAACCTGGTCCCAGTAGGTCAAAGCACATACGTCCAAATGCTGCTGTGACTACGATTTTCCTAAGCTAGCTACAGTTTATGGGTATTAAACTTTTATCAGGACATATTTTATTACTAAAATAGCCCAGCACTAGAAGGAAGTTGGAAACAAAGGTCCACCCAGCTGGGAGCAGTCTGATTGCTTCCTAAAATAAAGACCAAAGCAAGAATAAGAGAATTTCCTCAGTTTTTCTCAGAGAGAAGTTTTCCAAATCACTGTTCCGGCACTGACTGGGTCAGTAACAGRACATATACAATTGTAACAGCAGTTTCTCAGGATCCACACTAATAAAAAGGATTATTTTATCAGACATACTCTGAATTTTCCGAGTTTGTTAAGRCCTCCGACATCCTACAGAGGAAAAATTAATGCAAGTTTTATTTTGTGAAAGTGGAAACTTACTCAAAATGCTAACCCAAAGGACAGCTAAGAGCCTGAAATACATGTAGAGTCTAAGTAGAGCAGGACAGCTTGGAAAAGGATAAATGKAGGGTAGAAGTGGTAGACATGTATAAAGTAATGAAGCTGAGAGGGTAAGGGTTTCATCTGTAGCACAGTGCATGAGCTGTGGGACACACAGAGATTCCAGGCAGCCCACAAAGTGTAAAAGGCAGCAATTTAAAAATAAATACTGAAACAGAAAAAGACGAGTGCTTTCAACTATCTCCTGTAAGGCAGGAAATGTGGAATCCATCGCCACGCCGTGCAGAGGAGGCTGAAAGAATAAAAGGCTTCCAAAAGGTTTTTTACAAGTGCGTAGATGTTAGTACCAGAGTTGGTCTGGAGATTTCTAGATCTGTTAAACCTCCAGACCTGGAAGATTACTGCATGCAGCAGGGAAGGGACCACGTAGTGTGTTAAAAAAAAATAAAAATTATAAGTGCTGTAAGAGACAGACCTTCTGTCTGATCCAGCCAAGCAAGCCTGGGAAAGGGAGCAGACACCAAACAGAAATAAGCATTGGCAGCAGCAAGTTTCTCTTCTATAATTCATATTTCCTCAGCATGGCAGTCCCCAGGCCTGGAGATGCAGTAATTCTGTCAGAACCACCACTACCAGCACAAAAGCTGCTTTCCTTCTGTTCTGTGTTTGCCTCCACTTCARGCCAGGCTGAAAAGGTCTATCCTGGGCTGTGGAGAAAGGGGAAATTTGGCTCTGTGTGCTTTATTGTTTCCTCTGAGGTCTGACATGGACAAATAACTGGCGTGGAGAGAAAAAACCCCGATGTGTCCCTGCCAGGTTTAAATGTCAGGATTGCTCTCAGGGGGCTGATCCAAAACTCAGCAAAGTCAACAGCAAAAAACTCCTTCATGGAGCTTCAAACTCCTTTCAGTGGGGCTGGTGATGGGTTTGTGCTAGACAGGAGGTCCCAGAAGACGTGTCCCACAGACAGACGGACAGGGGAGCATGAGATGATTACTAAGAGTGTTTCAGTTTCCCCGTTAAGCAATGGCTTAATAAAAGCAGTTTTCACAAATATTTCACAATAACCACACTGGTGGTTACACATTCAAAACAGCTCTGCAGGCATCAGCAGATGAAACTATTTGGCCAAATGAATCGAGCTACAAACCAAAACAAACAGAGCCTGGCTTCAAGTGGCAGCAACAATCCTGCCATTAATTCGTGCTTTTTCAGAATAAAATAACACCAGGCAACCCCAGAAAATCCYTGTGAAGGCACCTGCACGCTTCATCAGCAAATATCCTTCCAGACRCTGATTGCAGGGCAGGGCTTTCCCTCTGGGACTGTGCAGTCTGAGCGCGATAACCCAGTGGCTTCCTGCTTGTGTCCATTTATTGGGGTCAAGGTATGGGGTGGTGCAGGGTTATTGTCCCTTATTTGAACCCACAGACTTCAAGCCTCAAGAGATATTGGGGGCACTCCTTGCTTTTCAGAGGTAGCAGGTGAAGGAGCCTGTGTCAGAGGCACCCTGGAGGAGTGCAGGGGTGCTTGAGACATGACCCAGCTGAAGAGATGGACCCTGGCATGCAGRACTTGTCAAGACAGCAGTGAATATGTACAAGAACCCATCCTCACTGCTGGTCCTGACTTCCTGGCTTTGCACATCTTTAGCATCACAAAATGGTCAGAAYAAGTTTGGGACTGGGGGCTGCAGCCCCTTCCTTCTTAGATGGTACATCTGGAGGTGTGCAGACCTCAAGCATCTACTCTCTCAACCGTTCACTCTCAAAAAAAAACAACATGAAATAAAATTCATCTCTCCCAGACAAATGATGTTTGAGGTTTTTTTGTTTGGTTGGGTTTTGGGGGTTTTTTGTTTTGTTTTGTCTTTTTTTTTCTAAAGCCCAGGACTCATTACATTCCCCAATAAATTTGCTGTAAAGGTAGCAAGAGGATTTGTTATCAGCATGAATTTCTTTTTCTTTTTTTCTCTATTTCCTTTTTTTTCCTTCCCATCTTTTATTTTATTTTTATAAATTYTTCATGTTTATTTCCATGCCCTGGGGGTAAGCTCAAGCCATTTGGCTGTTTAACATAGCCACGGTCAAACTGAACAGTGCTGCATCTGTGATGGGGGAAAAGAGGCATCTATTTACAGTGCTGGGGATGTAAACTTGGAAATACGCTTTTTATTTTTATTTTTAACCTGGAATGGAGCTAAGTATGGCTGCAGACATTTCTCCATTTAGACTGCGGGTCTTTCCAGTAATTATGGCTGAAACCCAAGTCCTACTGACGTAAATGGGATTCTGTCCACTGGCTTCAAGAGGAGCTAGACCAGGCCTAGCCTTGAGGAACACAGCCAAGACAAGGGAAAGCCTTCTGCTTTCCCCCCRAAGGAAAAACACTCTGAACTTACAGGATCTTAAGAAACACTCTCAGCTATTCCTTCTCCTCCTACCTGCTGCTTTGGGATCATTTTAGGGTCTATCTACTCCCCTTCAAATTCTCTCACCTGTAACACCTCCCAGTCCTCAGTGCCTGTTACAAAACCCTTGGCAGCAAAACTCCTGGAGCTGTGCTAAAATTGGGCAGGATGCTGTCTGCCCTTCTGTGGCATCCACGCCGCAGCTGCCTTGTCTTCCCTTTCCAGKTTTTTACTCTGAAAATTTCTGAGGCCGACAAAAAAATAAAAAAAAAAACCCAAAAAACCCAAAACAAAACAAAACAAAAAAAAAAACCCAACAAACAAAAAAACTCCCCAAAAAATTAAASGGATCCACTGCTTACCATCTCATTTTCTAGTGTTTAAATTTTCCACAAGTGTTGTCTCTGCTCACAAGAGATAACACTGACAGGCAATTGGTGCCTAAACTGGTTTCTTTGTTGATGCCAAGTGAGATTTCTTAAGAGCCTCATCAGGGAGGGAGGACCTGGAGCAGAGGGTAATAGCAGTTATCCACCTTCCTGCCCAGCCCAATTAGCCCTGAGACACAGCACTAATTGCCCTGGGTGAGGTGCCACGCCAGGGTGCATCCCTGTGAGCACACACCTCGCTGGGACTTCTAACACAGGCTGCCAGGAGAGGCAAACCTTGGCTCTGGAGGCAAAGGGGTTAATGGGAGGGCTGATCTGCAGGCCTGACAGCTCAGAGGAGCTGAGGATTTGGGATGTGAAGGAAATGTTGAAGGGGTGAGGGAGAAGAGGAAGGCCAGATAGATGAGAAAGTTGAGAGCAATCTTGGTTTTTTTTTTGTAGGAGTCCTGCCCCCTCTGATTTCTGKCTTTTAATATTTCCACCTCCCAGATCCCTGCTGCAGGAAATGGGGCATGAGGTGTGAAGATTCCTTCTGGCAAGACTAATTTGAAGAGCTTGGCAGAGCTTTGGGGAGCCATCAAGGCTTTCCAGCTATCTGCTGCCTCCAAGCTCCCAGCACCATTTTCCAGACACAGCAATTGACCTCCTGACACCATCCAAGCAAGCACAGTGCTCAGCCCATAGCCAAAGCCAGACAGAGGCACATCCTGCTGTCCTGAGGACTCTGCTGGTCTCCAAACTTGCTGAGAAGAGGATTTCTGTAAGGAAAAGCCATTTCTAGAAAGTGACACTTGGATTCCAGATTGCACTTTTGAAATTCTTGACAGCATTGATATAAGGCTGAGAAATGTGCAGTCCATGATAAGCCCATGCAAGCCTCTTCACACCTGAAAGGTTTAGAGGTAGAACCATCTGCCTGTATCATTCCACCAAAAGTTTTGCGAAGGTTAATCCAAAAATGAGAAAAAAATGAGTTGTTCTAAGCTTGTTTTTTCTTTCTCCTTTATCTGCCTGAGAAAGTCATCACATCCTGAGAAACAAACACACCAATCTGAAAGCAAGAAGGGGAAAAATTGCTTTTTACCATTTATTGGGCCCATTGACTCTTTCAGCACTGAAGAGCATGGAAGAGCAACTGAGAAGTTCAGCTGCATAGACAATGAYATGTGGGACAGGTGAAGTTCTCTAAGAGGTTGTGGAGGGTTGGGGTCYGGAGGGCCAAGGTGAAGCTGGAACTGAACCTGGAAAGGGAGAAAGAATACCAGAACATTCTAGAGCTTCATTAAACACAACAGYAAGGTCKCAGGGGMMMTRCCCCACTCCAAGCAGCACTGGCAGACAGGTGGCAGGGATGGGGAGAGGCCTGAGGRACCCAACAGCTTTTCTGCCCCAGCCTCCAATGGGAGCCTCTCCTCCCTGCCCTCCAGGTGATGGAGAGCAGGATGGGCCCTGGGGAGCAAGGGCTCTGCCCTGGGAGGGAAGATSCTGCTCAGGGCCAGCTGGGGAGCCTGGAAATGCTCAGCTCTGAGGGGCCTGATGGGATGGAGCCCAGGGTCCCCAGGGAATTGGCTGGGGGAGCTGCCCAGCCACTGTCCATGGCACTGGAAATGTCCTGGCAGTCAGGTGAGAGCCCAGGGGGCTGGAAAAGGGSAAATATTGCACCTGCCTTCAGAAAGGGTGGGAAGGGAGAGCCTGGGAACACCCAGCTGAATTCCCCTCTGTGCCTGGGGAGKTGATGGGACYGACCCTCTGGAAGCTCTGCTGAGGCTCCTGGAGCTCYGGGAGGTACCATATCCATCCTTTGGGAAATCTGCCTCATCTTTACTGGGATTTACTGACAGCTCTGTGTGAGGCTGGGCACAGCTTGGGCCATTTGAGAAGCTTTGGTGCCGACCTCTGCAAACACAGTGGCAGAAAATGCTCTCCAAAGACAGCACAGATTAGTGGATGTGTGTCAAAGACAATTCCACTCATGGTGTGGTGCTCAGGAGAGCAGGTTGCAGGCCACAGCAACAATAGAACACATTCCCATAAAAAAAAAACCCAAAAAACAAAAACAAAAGACAAAACAAAACAAAACAAACAAAAAAAAACCCACCAAAAAACAAAAAACCAACCAACCAAACAAAAAAAAAACAACAAAAAAACCAAAAAAAAAACCCACAGAAAAACCAAAAAAAAACCCCAAAAAACCCACACAAGAAACCAACCAAAGAAAAAAACCTCAAAAAACTCCCAAAAAACAACAACAAAGCCAAAACAACCAACCAACCAAATAAAAACAACAAAAAAAGAATAAACAAAAAAAACCCAAACAAAAAACCCAAACCAAACAAACAAATTCAAAAAAAAAAAGAAAACCCACACAAAAATATTTACAATATCAGATTTATTTCTCAAGTTAAAACAATGCAAAATATTTTGTTGTCAACAAAGTGGTGTCTCTCAAGAGAGAAATAAGCTGTTGAGAATCACCTTGCTCAGTCTATATAAGCCATGAACATCTCCTGGGATTTTTCATCCCTCTGGAGTAGCAGGATTGAAAGCTGAATTGTAAAGGGACTACACCTTGTGTGTCTGACAGAGAGGCTGAAGAAGCTGCACCTTTATGAAGTGGGAAATTTTAAAATAGTCAGGTACATGGCCAAAATGCTTATTCTTATGGTGGTCCACCTTGGGTAAATTCATTAATCAGACATGCCTGCTGTAATTTTTCACATATTTTTGCTCTGCTTTGGATTTGCACCTGCTCATCAGAGATTCCAAGACCAGAATATGGCCCCGGGTAGCTGTCAGTATGGGCTCATGTGCTCATTTGTTGTTTCATTGTGAACAAACTACTTGCAGAACAAAGGCCAGGCTGTGTTTTCAATTGTGCCATAATACACCTGAATTATTGCCACTGCCTTCGTGGGCTACAGATCAGAGCAAAATTTGGAGTGGAGTCCCAGAGGTGTTTTAGGGTGGGCCTGTTCTTTGTTGGCTTTTAGAGAAKGCAGTAGTCAGGCTTAGGGTGGGAGAAGTAAACAAATGTATATAAACCCACCATTGCTTCTCCAGCTCTGAGACTGCCCGTGGAATCCCAAACATCTGGAGCTCATTACCACGCTGSCCTCATTGGAATAATTGTTTAATTATATTCCTTTTCACTTTCTCTTTGTCTCCTCCCTCCTGTTTTCCTCACCACGCAATTCCAGGATGCTGAACTCAGTTTGAAATAAAAAAACCCTCCAGAARTGAGCTTCATCCAGGGGAATTTGGTCTGTAGGAAAATATTTCTATTCAGTCTTAAACAAACATTTTCAGTGCTTATAGCATCCCATCATCAGCAAGCTTCTTCTCCTTACAGAAAATAAAACTTTAATTATTTTTTTCCCATTAGCTGGTCACAAATTTTGAAGCAAGCAAGGCAAGAAAGACACATTTATTTGGCTTATGAATACTCTATAAAGTGTATGTATATATATATGTGTGTGTGTCTGTGTCTGTGTGTATAAATATATTTTATATATAAATTTTATATATGTATATAAATATATTTTATTTATATATAAATTTTATATAAATGTWTATAAATATAAGTACATTTTTATACTTCCAGGAACTTCCAAACCTAAATCCATGGTAAAGCTAAGTTCCCACTTGAACAGAGCACCTTCCTCGAGTGGAGGATGGACGGCACTCTCAAAAAAGCAGAAACTGAATAATCCTGCCRAGAGTGAAAGCTGGAACAGTCCAAAAAGCCACGTTAACACCACCAGAGCTCCKAACAATACATGTCTCAGAAACACCAAATGGAGCATAATGTTTATTTATTTCTTTATTTATTTGATTGTTGGGTTTTTTTTTTTTTAATTTTTGGCTGTACTTCAGAAAAAAAAAGAAAAAGAAAAAAAAGAAGGGACTGAGGATAAAATACTTTTTGCTGCATTATGACAGATGCAACAGCTGTAAGGGCGTGACGACACAGCTTCTGTCTGGAGCAGCAGGCCAGAGCAGAGCAAAAACCTCAGCAATGTAAACAGAGACCTGGTGAAAAGCATATAGTTTCACAGACCCAGCAAAGCCAAGCCTCAAACTGCAGCACTTTCTGGGGTTTTCCTTTCCATCTGTCACCGTGGCAGATGGATGGTGTCTGTCTGTCTGTCTGTGCCTTTGGGGCTGTCTGCTGGCTCAGGACCCCCCCAGCTGCCACACAGAAGGGTCCAAAAGAGAACGTGCCTGTGCAGATCCATGCCCCACCACCACCACCAGCTCCTGACAGTCAGGAGAGAAGAAATGCCTGAAACAGGAAAAARGACAGATCTCAGAATTCTCTACGTCGTCCTCCAGGCACGTTGGTTTATAAATCCGCAAATTTGCAGACTTTTCAATCTGCCCAGAGTAAAATGCAGCTGGCTGGTCGCTGCTTGCCATGTTTTTTTTGGGTGGAGATAAAGCATTTTAGGGTTGCCACTCTGAATCAAGCTCCCTCAACACAGGGAGGGTGTTGAGAGCTGGTCCAGGGCCAGATCTTTGGTGAAGGAACAGCACCCAGCACACAGCTCCCTCCTGGAGAGATCCATTCTCTGTGCTGCTTCCTGCAGATCAACACTGCCTAACCACCCCTCAACCTGCAGAGAAGGCAAATTGCTTATCAGACCAGGGAGGTTTTCCCATGTCAAGCCTCAGAGCTGCCCTCAAAGCTTAAATTTTTGTTGCCAGAAGGGGTATTAACCTTACTTATGTCATTTATTATTGTCATATGATGAAAGACATCCTTCAGGAGAGACCAAGACRGAATTCTATAAGCAAAGTCTGTTTATAGTGAGGAATTAAAGCCCAGCCCCTTAGGAGAAAAACTGCAATGTAAACAAGCAGAGAAACATCATCCAGCCACCACAATCTGGTTCGTAACAGAAAAGATGAAAACCTGTCCTTTATCTTGTTAAGTTTCATTCCTGATGACTTTATTTTGGGCCTAATGTATCTGTAGAAATTGCTATCATCAAAGTTAGTTATTATTGCTTTAATTCTGGGAAAGAATTTGAAAGAATTTGGATGAACTCCAAAGGAAGTAAAATGTTCAAAGGTCTGGTATGGCTTACTGGGATAAACCAGCTTATTCTTCAGCTGAACAAAAAAAGCAACTAGCAGGTGTGGAAAACCATGACTGGTGTGGAAAGGGTATGTAGAAATGGATGTTTCCTCTCCCAACAGATGGTTTGGAGATGTTGTGAGATGATATTTGTAGCACCATTGCAAAGAAAAATAGGAGGTGTTTCTTCTGCAACACCTCAAAGTAAACTGCTGAACTCTTTGCAAATAGGTGGTGTAGGTATTAAGGATGAAACTGCTGGGGATTAAAAAATAGGGGAAAAAAAAAAAAAAGCAGCACATCTGCTGGGTTAAAAAAATCTGAATAAAAAAATTCATCAAGGACAAAACAGCACCGTAAGCACAGATATTTGTTTAATATAAAAATTATTATAATTATAAATATTAATAAAAATAAATCAGTGGTAAAGTTGCCTGCCAAGTGATAACCTGCTTCTTTCATGCTCTCCTAGGCTCACAGGCAGAATATCAGGCTGGACAGAGACCCTTGGTGTGCTACATTTGCAGRCAGTTTGAGTTTGTTTTTAGGTCTGCAATGAAATCAGACAATAGGCTCGGGGACTGGACCCACAACTTCCATGTGCAACAAGCAACTGTGTGCTACACCTTAACTGTGAATTAAAAAAATAGTCAATTTTCAGTCTCCCAAAAATTCAGCAGTTATGCCTTAGCATTCTTGGTGATGTAAATATGAATARCTATATATGAATATTCATATATGACTATATATGACTATTCATTTATGACTACATGAAGTAGCCCAGAATATTTTATATAGGGATATCTCTATTTAACACAATAACAGATGCAGGTCCTAAGGAGATTAAGTTTTGCTCTCGTGGGCATAGTGCCAACATTGKACACCTGAGCTGTGATCCTGTGCCCATTCACAGAACAAACTTCATTCAGCAGCATCAAAGAACTACTTTTGCATTAAGCATGAGGATTCCTTCATTCCTTGAAAAGAACTTCTAAGCTGAATTGTATCTGCATCTCAGATTGATATTGAACACAATTGATAACTGATATATTTAAGAGACTACACCTCTGCTGATGTGTTAATAAAACTTCAATCCAGCAAGGCACACATGCATCTGGTGGGTTAAAGAACATGATTGCTGCCTCTTGATCTTCCAGAGTAGTCATAATTTCTTCCACCCAGACCTGTTGGCCCTTTTCCATTGCTGGGTGTAGCTCTAAGACTCTTGTTACTTTACATCAAAACCCTTTAAAACAAACATTATCTCCCRTTCTGTATCTGTAAAGTATTACCAAGCTCTAACGAGGGGCCTTAGTCACTGTTATCATCTTAGGTAAATAAATAATAATGTTATTAACAATGATGGGCCAATGAATTATATGTAATCAAAATAAATGTCTGAGGCCTTGAGATGTGGGTGTTTCCTAAAGTAGTGGAATTCTTGGCTGTGAGGGTATTTCCAGAGAGAGTTCTGATGCATCACTGCCTTGAAATATCTTACTGCTCAAGAGTCCTAATTTGGCTTTTGGATGTATGTGCATTTCAGCTGACAGATAAAATGTTATGCTTCAGGCTGCTCATTTTATTTTCTGAGTTTGGTTGCTTTTTTAGCTTTTTTTTTTTGATTGTTCATTTTGTTTTGTTTGGGTTTTTTGGCCTTTTTGGTTTCTTTGTTTTGTTATTTGAGTTTTTGGGGTTTTTTTTGTTTGTTTGGTTTGTTTTTTGTTGGTCATTATTTCTTTTTTTTTTTAAACTACGGTTTCTCTTTTTCCTTTATTTTTTTTTCCTTATATTTTCTTTTTCCTTTATTTTCCCTCCTTTCAGGAATTGGGCAACACTGTTTTGCAAGTTTCCGCTTATTCTGGAAATCTCTCTTATTAAAAATCATTAAACAAACCATACATATTAGCGTGTAAAAATCAGTGCTTTAAGTCCACTCCACTAAAAGTATCTGGGTAAAATAATTTTCTTTTTCAGAAGTTTGGAAGAACCAGTTGCTTTTGGAAATGTCTGGATTTACTTATGCAAAAGTACAGTCTGGAGTATTGCACAGCAATATGTATAGCAGGAATCAATTTAAAAAACAAACAAACAAAGAAACAACAKACTGCAATCCTATGTGTATTTGTAAAAAACATGCTTTTCATGGAAAAAAACTGATATTTTGTCAAGAAAGTAAGGATACCTACTATTTTTTTTTGATGAAAATTGTAAATGCTTCCATCCAAAATGGCACAAAAGCCCAACACTGCTCCACAGCTCAGTGGGGGCAGCAATTCAGAATTCTTGTGTTCTTAGTTTGGSTGATGTGCTGCACTCTTCATCTAARTTGCATCCACAGACAATGACTTTTGTGGTGCCCAGAGACCTTCAGAAAACTTGGGGAAAAAAGGCATTTAGGTATAGTCTGGCTTAAAGGTGAAGACAAACAAAAAGGAGAGACACAGAGACTTGTGATCCTGCAAGAGCTTCCCCTCCTCTCAGAKTGTGAAATGGGACCCAATGCTAAATGTCACTGGGGCTGTAATTTCTGACACTTTTGCTGGCTGGAGTTGGAGCTGCTGAGTGCAACTGAGCAAATGAGAAATAGAATAATACCAAATATTGACAGATTATTGCAGTCGCAGTCTCACAGAGTCCGTGCAAATTCATTTTATGCTGCTGTCTGTATGCCTGACTTGCTCAAAGCCTTTGTCCTCCAGTCTTTGCTCTCCTGGTTGTAGCTGWTCCACAGATGTACAGGGGAGTTTCAGGAAGCTCTGGAAGAGTTACAGACTTTGTAAAAGTTGTATCCCACAGAGATATTCTGTGTGTTTGACAGAGACCAACCTTTCCTTGCAGCGTGCAGTGTGATTTACCCTTCAGTGGCATATAGCACTGCATCTCCAAATTGATATKTAACTGTACATCCATATTCCAAGTGGATTTCTAAGCTGTTTCAAATCCAGACATATCAGAGCAGAGATATACCCCTGATCCTGTAGTTTAGGCAAGGAATGTTGCAAATCAGTCAATGATCTAGAAATGATTCTTACTGTGATAGGATACTACAATAAATACGTTTGTCAACATAAGCTTTTCTCTTTCTCTCTGAAAATTAGGCTTATACCATAAAAATTCAATTTAAGATTTTTTTTTCATATTTTTTGTGAGTACACCAGAAATACTTTATGGATCAAAACTCTCCCAACCCCTAGCTGGTGCCACATCCTCCCCATGACAAAAGCTCATTTTTCACCAGAAAGATGGTGCAGCATGGGAACAGCTTATCCAGAGGAGCTATAAAATAGCTATTCCAGACTTCTTTCCAGAACCAGTTATACAAAYGAGGGATGTCCTGAGCTGGCAGTGGTGATAGTCTGATTTCCAGAGTGGTTTTGGACCTGAGGTACCCAGACCAACCTTTCTTTAGTTGTATGAAATACTCATATGAGATTGGGTGGTAGCAGCTTCTGCAGCATTGCCAGTGGCACAGAKCAAATGTCCTGGTGTTGTTTAGACACTGAGATCACTGTAAAATCTTTTAAGTGACAGATTGAGTGGATTAATTTCTCTCTGAGCCCCTCTTGCCAAATTGTGACTCTCAGCCCTGATATATCAGATTTATGTCAAAACTTCTGTTGATCACTGTAAAAGTTTCCCTGCTCCTCTTCCCTAGCACCCATTTTCTGCATCAGGCTTTGAACTGGCACCACAAATTTTGATTCAAACTCTGGCAGCCAAACCTTCTCCTGGGCAGCTGCTGCAATATCTCAGTTGGATAGTCCTGAATTTAATGCTCTCCTTGGCTTTCTTGCTTTTCCCTGCTATTTCTATAACTCTCTCTTCCTAGGTTAATCCCTCCTTTTGGTTTGCATTTGAGAGTATTCCTCTTTTCCCAGAGAATGGTGAAACTGCTGGTGTCACTCAGGAAGGCTGTTTAATTTTCCACAATCCTTAGACCCCCAGGCTGAAAACTGAGTGTCCCTCTCCATCCACAGCACACATGAGGAAGGATTTGGCAGCTCTTGGCCTCATCCTGCAYCAACAACCTGGGAAAACTGCTTTCAAGGGGGAGACCACCTGCCAGAAGAGCAAAACAGAAGTAGCACAGAATATTAAAACCGTMTGGGACAGGACTGACATTTTTATTCTTTCTTTGAACAGCTTCTTGTGCAGTCTGGATACYTGGTTGGACCACGAGACCCCTTCACAAGGCAAACAATAGCAGATGCTTTTCCTGATGAAAGCAATTTAAAAAACAGTCTGATTCCTCCAGTTTGATTTTAAGACTGGATAATTCAAATTATTTACCTTCTGGCATCAGAAGGTAATTTAAACGCTCTACACTGTAGTGCCAGCATTGGAAATTAAAATGCCAAACACCTAGCAATACTGAGGCAGTTTAACATCAACAGGACTGTGAATWTTTAAGAGAATCATGAAAGAATTTCCATTCAGACACAGCAGAGGAAGCTGCCATGGGGATCAGTGATAAAACACTAAGGAAAAAGGGCTGTACTTGAGAGAGAATTCCCTCCTTTCTGCAGGKGCTGCTCTTTGAAGGATATTGGTGCCTATTTTTAGTCTCAAAGTTCCAGTAGCACTTTCAGACAACAAAAATCATTGAAGGCCTACTGTTTATACAAAGAATAACATTAAAAACAACAACAACAAAAAAGCCCATTCACGCAAAAATTGCAGTGAAAACAGTGAACAATCAAGGGGGTGCAAAGCTACAGAGATGAGAGAATGAGATGAGGTTGAGATTGAGATGAGGTTGAGATTGAGATGAGATGAGATGAGATGAGATGAGATGAGATGAGATGAGACGAGAGGCTAGATCTCCTGCTAACACTGAGTAGTTTGCAAGTCCTTACCTTTTTTTTTTTCTGTCCTCTACTCAGAAATTGGGTAGAATAAACCAGAATCTCACCCTCCCTGTCAGCCACTCTCAGCAATTGCTGTTTTTGGTCTACCAGCACAGAAGGTGACTCTCTTGCTCCATTTAGGGAGAAACCCAGAGCTGAATCCTCCAGSCAACAAAGCCAAGCTGTCAAAGGCAGTCTGGGTCCCATCTGGATTGATCTGGACACCACTGGACACGTGGTTTTGTGGAGGGGAAGGGGGAGTAGAAGGCTTGGTTAGGCTTTCTGTAATTACTTTATTTTGATACGCCTCTTCACTTCCTGTCTTGGAATGGGAATGGAAAGAAAACTTGTTGAAAAAAAAAAAAAAGAAATTTCTCTGAGGTGAGTTGCCACAAGAGAAAGGCTGCTGGTCCTGCTGTTATTTCAGGCTTAAATGCTGAGGAGGGAAAGCTGCAGCTCTGTTTTCCACCTGCAGTTCAGGTTTTCTACCTAATCAGCACAAAATGTGAATGTGTCCAAGACAACACTGGAAAAAACAACACTTGAGCATCACTAAGTTCAGTGGTGTCAAAGATCAAGAACTACCAGCCCAACATTCCACAGATGTGAACTAAGAGTTAGAGATTATTCAATCTCTAATTGACCTGCTGGTCTGTTAAAATGCCTTTGCTCCAAGTAGAAAACCAAGGGACTTGCACTGAGAATCACTGTGATTACATCAGCCTCACAGRAAAATGAAAAGTATCAGCATTTGGGACAGAGACCAATTATACAGAGATGAAATTAGGGAAGTCACACTGAGGGCTGATGTCTGTGTCACAGAAAGTGGCACCTACAGTGCCCTGACCTCACACAGGGCAGCAGCAGCARCTCTTTGACTAAAAAACTCAGCTGGCTCTGTGACCTTGCCACATTTTTAGCATTAGGCCATCACTGCTGTGACAAAGCTGTGCTTAACACTGTCTCTGTGCTTGTCCTCTGTGGTTTTGCTTCCTCCTTAAAGCATATTAAAAGAATTTTCTCCTCTAATATATATGGGACAGAGCTTGCCTGTGTATAGACGACAAACCTTTGGTTGTCCTGAACAGAAATTTGCTCTGGCTAATCTGTTACCAAAACAGTGGTTTATTTCCTTCTCCACAGATAGGRCTACAAACCTTGATTTAATCTCCCCCCTGCATCCTGTGGGCCCTCAGTAACCCCTGCACCATTTATTCTCCACTCCTCATCCTCAGAGCCTCAAGTTAAGTCTTGGGTGCCCTAAAATACAGCCCTTGCTACTCCCTGGAGAGCAGAGAACCTCCAGCATTGCCTTATCACCCTGAAATCAGMCTGCACAGCAGGCAAGGGGGGAGAATAAAACAAGTTTTAACCCGCTACAGGACAAAATTAAGAAACTAATACTAGATTTGTAGAATGGATAGGAGACAAAGCCATAACACACTTTTTTATCTGCCTGTGCCTGGACCTGTTCCCAGCCTCCTCTTGGCATTCCTTGGGGAAGCGCTGGTGAATCACATTTGCAGCTTGCCAGCACTGGGGACCTGGTTCCTCATGCTGGAGCTGTTCACCTGGGGCAAACTCTCTCTGCACACACATCTCCCTCCTCCAGCACCCCACTCAGTTACAAGCAGCTCCCACAGCCCAGACCTCTCYGGTTGCTGTTGTTAATTGCWGCCCCAAGATGTGCAGGATGTCTCTGRTTCAGCCCYCYRGGCTGAAGAARGAGTCTGGACTCTTCACTTTTCSGTCTTGAGGTTGCTTATTAATTCTTATCTATAAAATTTTCTTTCTGCCCAGCCYAGATCTGCTCATCAGGGCAGCRACAGGCACTCTGACCACCCCCAAGGCAATGTTGTCTTTTTATACTACAAACMACGTAAAACATATTTACAKTTAKTTRCCAATACCTATCACCTATGTTAGACAGTGCACTTCTACTCTAAACCAATCCCAAAGTGCCAACATCACWGCAGAAAATGGAGACCAAGAAGAAGAAGAAGAAAGGCTGGACACACCCAAGTTCCTCCATCTTGTCCCCATAACCCCCATACCAAAAATCCTAAAATCCACATTTTCACCCTGTGATCATTTTGTTATTACACCATTCAAATCTCTGTGACTTTCAGGWCCTRYTACAAAGCTGGRAACTTGCTCCAGGGGTCAAAATCAAATCCCCAGGTGCTCTGGGCTGCATGRCAGGGTCTCTGAGCCCCCCAGCGGGSTCCTTGGCAGCTCTGGGCACCCGGAGGGATGTACTGAGTTCTGAAACAGACCCTGCCTTACTGGCTCATTTTGGGCAACATCCCYGTGAGAGGGGCGCTGAAGGAAATTCCCATGCTGTGTTTTTGCCCARGGAATGCAGTTTCATGCTGGGTGGCCAGGGCTGATGAGCCAGGCACAGGCTGCAGACAAGTTTCTGTCTGGCAGAGCTGCAGCACAACAGGAGCTGAAATGCATCCCGGTTGGCACGTGGCATTTTCCACAGCCTGTGGCTCTGAAACCACTCCAGCAGTGACACTGAACCCACTGGTTCTGTGAGGAGCTGTGGTAAGACCAACCTGCACCTTGGTGCTCTTGATTTGCCTCTCTCTAGTCAATTCACAAAGGAGGTTAATTATGCTGACTCCCCTTTGCAGGTGGTAGCAGTGAGGAAAACACAATTTCCTTGTCCTGGAGCATCAATGAGTGGGACCCTCTCTTGTCTCCTGTCTCCTGTCACCTCAAGACTGATTTGAAAGGTTTCACTGGACCTCTGGAGATATGAAAATGTTTAAAATAAACACTACCTTCCTCCCAAAGGTCAATAAAAAAGATCAATAAATGATGGAGACAAAGCTYTTGGGCAAGAGCAAGGCAGCCTCTGGCTCCAGTGCATTTCCCCGTGGTCCAGGTGAGCTTGCAATGAGACATTTGGAGATATAAACCATCTCTTAATCCTTCTGCCAGTGTTGCAGTAGCTTTGCTTGTGACCAGGGAAAGGAAGTGACCACCACTTGCTGCTGGGGAGCTCCTCAGTGTCGCCCGAGAAGTGGCTGAGCTCCAGATGCAAGCCAGCAAGTTATCCTCAGCAAATTATCATTGCAGGCTTTGTTCTATGACCAAAGAAATAATTTACATCCTCTGAAAGCTTACAACCACCTCTATAAAAATAGCAACACAATTCCTGAGAAGGTCTTTTTTACAGAGAGATGCTATGCCACTCTTTGGAGATGGGTCCATACTTTTAAGTGCTTACAAAAGAAACATCCAAACTCTACTTCCAGAGGGATGAGGTGCCTGGGAATCAGCTTTCATGAGAAATAAGTCATATCTGAAAGAAAATCCAATAAAAGCCAACAAAACATGAATAAGCATAGCAACTTTTGCCTGATTTTCTTTTTTCCTTTTGTTTTATCAATTAGTGCAACACAGTGTTGGCACAAGCTCTCTGCCCAAGACCTGCCCTTCCAAGGCAGTCACGAAATTCCAGTGAAATCATCCACTTTGAGTATTAGTCCTGCAAAGATGTTCTTGTTACCACACCAGCCAGGCTGGGGAAGAACAGGTGTAACTCCCTCCCACTCTGGGACAGAATGCAGGAAAGAGTCTGGGAATGGCAGGGTGTGCAACTGGAGAGGATAGTGAATTTTTTTACAGCCACCCATCCTTTAAAATGATGTGCTGTTGCTTTGGATTTTTAACTCCTGYGATGCTCCAGCTGAGGCTTTCTGGGAAAAAACAAAACAAAACAGAACAAAACAAAACAAAAAACAAAACAAAAAAAAAACCAAAACAAAAACAAACACAAACAAAACCAAAAAAAACCCAACAACACACACACAAAAAATCCCAAAACAAAAGATAACCAGAAAAAACCCCAGAAAAAACCCCCAACCCCCCKCCCCCRKAAAAAAAAAAAAATTAAAAAAGGAAGGAAGACATCTGAAGCTGCAAATACATAAGGAGAGATCTACCAGGCAAGTTAGGAAAAGAGATTTATTGGCTTTCTTCCTTACTCTGGACTTGTAGGAGTTCCGAGGTTGGCGCTTTTTAGTATCTCAGTGATCACAGTTAATACTGGGGCAGTGAACAGCAGTGCCTGGTTGTTGGGATGTGAGATATGAGGACCTATTAATGCTGCAGGCCTGATGCACCTTCTCCACTTACTAATTAAACAAAAATATAGATSCTTTACTCTTTCAGAGAGATGGGTTAGGATGTCAGATGAAATCCTGTGCAGCTGCTTTTCCTTGGCTGTGCTGAGAGGCAAGACTTTCTCCCCTAAAGGACAGTGGTCCTTCACATTATAGATGGAGAACTGAAGAGGCTGGCAGCATTTGTCTTGCATCACAAAACCAATTTTTTTGAGGGCCATCAAAGTTTTCTGCCTTTCCAGGGGGTTAGAAAGTGGCCATGCTGAGGAATGCTGCTCCACATTACTGCTGTGATATAAATTCTACCCCAGCTCCTTCAAACAGAACATTTTCCACATTTCTGTAATAAATATTACATTTCTTACCATTGTTTTGGTCTTTTGATATGCCTTCACCTAGCTTTTTCGTGTTGCTGGATGACCTTAGTGTCATGAAGCAATCAACGGGGTTTAGTGAATGATGCCTGCTGTGATACAACATTTRTGGCCAGATTCCTTTCTCCTACATTCCTGTTTCCCTGCCCTAACAACAGGAACTTTGGTAGTTTGTTGGAAATATCTGGAGCCAGACTAGGCACATCACTTTACCCCTTCCTATCTCCTTTCAACATAAAGGCTGAACATACATGAAATGTGGTTTTGTCTCCAGATTTTTGGGAAGGTTGTRAGATATTGCTTTTATGCATTTTGAAACAAGCTATGTTAAAAATGCATCCACCAGATCCTTGAAAGGCTATCAGATATGAGATGGAAGACATCATACAAGTGATCAGGCTGTCAAGATAATTAAAAAACGTGGGAAGAAGATAGTAACACCCAATTGCCACTGCAAACTTCACTTTCTCCCTCAGATAGCACAGTTTTAGTCCTTTGTGAAAAGAACGCTAGCAGCCTTAGAGAGAAAAAGACATTTTCTTGTAGAGCACCAGGCTATGTTTTTACAAGATGCAAGTGTGATCTGAAAGCAAGCTTGAGACACAGAATTCRTTTTTCAATCCAAGGATCATGAGTGCAGTTTTTCTTGCATCAGCACTCCAATCTGCACCACGCTCCTCAGAAAAAGCAAAAGAGAATCAATCCTCCCAGCACTGCTCACACTGCTTTGGACAGCACATCTTTCTTCCATTCCACTGCTGAGAGACAGGGTTTATTGTGACAGCAACACTGTTTATCTTACCAGGATTATGCTGAAGCAAGTTTAATTGTGTTAGCGTTAAAACATATCAGCGCTGGGAGTGACGCAATGTGTTTAGCATCAATATAGAGGTTGCTATGTTTTGTGCTTTCAGCTGGAACTGGGGCAGCAACCGGACACTGGYACATATGGAACACATTTTGGGTTTTATGTTCACGTCTCTCAAGGAGGATTTAGAGCACTTGCAAAGATTCTTTACGTGCTGCGCGGCGGGCAGCGACAGTTTGTGTGTAGCTGATTGACGTTCCCTCCCCCTTCTCCTGAATATGAGAGTTTGGGAATTCTTTAGAGGCTTGACAGCTAGTCCTAGCTTATAAACATTGTTCCATATCTGAGTTGTAAGAGTGGCATGATGTACACTGCCCCTCATCTGTGACTGTGGATGGGTGTTAGATACGCTGGGGTGAAACCGTGCGAAGAATCTGGATTTTACATCTGCCTCCTCAGGACGCCTTGATTAGCTACAGCCTTCACTGCTGAAGAGCTGAAAGCTCAGGAAGGCAAAACCTCCTTCTCACTCCCTCCTTTTGCCATGCTTAGYAAACCCCAAAGCTTTATTGGCGCTCCTCACTGATCTGTGCATCTTTTTTGATGAACCAGAAYATACGAGGTGTCCAATTCCTGATGATTTGCACCAAGGTGAGCCCTCACTTCCTGTCCAGGCATTTGGAAACCTCCTGCTTTATTAATGCTACCTTTTTGGGGTTTTTGTGGTGAGCTCTAGTCCAATTTTCATCATTATCTAAGAGAATTACTCTTATTTGCAAATCAATATGCTTACAAACTTGAAGGAGACACTGTGTCTGAGCCACACGTGAGCAGTAGYATATGTCTCCCCCACACTCACAAATTTGAAAAGGTGGGTCCCACTACCTGATAGTCATGGATCATTTTGAAATTTTAGGCCACCAATGTSCTTCAACCTATCTTCTCCCTAGAGTCAAGACAGAAATGAAAGTCTCAAGCAACCTGAGAGAGAAATGCTGCGCTACAAACTTAAATACAAACAGCAGGACAAGTATTGTCCATTGTCATCATTCCTATCTATGGTAGCTTTACCATCRTTTTGCAACAATGATCCTGAACTCTTGAAATTGTCTTCCATTCTCCCTCCTTGAATGTTAATGTCACTGAAAGTTGTGTTGTTTGAACAAGAACAGAAGGCACCAGGGTGTGAGAGCAGGGTGAGAGTGAGTGCAGCAACAACTCTGAAGCACTGGGTTCAGTCCCTTCATAGGGCAATGGTTCAGCCCCCTCCTTTGTCATCTCTACACACACACTGAATGCTTTTCTGGGCTGCATGTCTTACTCTGSTGCTAATTACTTCACTCCGCTTTGGGGAATGTAATGAAATACCATGGAGCTATAAGAAGTCAGACACATATGTTCTCCCTCTGTTTTGTTTTGTTTTGGTTTTTTTTGTGCTTTAAACTCAAAGAAGCTGTGAGCATCTAGTTTTCCTTCAAGTGAAGGCTCACACAACCTAGTGTCATCTCCTTCCAGGGGTGGGGCATCCACAGCTTCTCTGTTGTGGTGCCTCCTGACCCTCACAGTACAGAATTTCTTTCTATTATGGAGCCTAAACCTACTCTCAGTGGAAAGCCATGACCCCTTGTTCTATCACTACATATCCTCATGGAAAGCCCCTCACTAGCTCTTTTGCAGGACCCTTAAGGTACTGGAAGGTGTTTTAAGGTCTCCCTGGAGACCCTCTCCTCTCTCTCTCCTCTCCCCTCCCCTCTCCTCCTCTCCTCTCCTCTCCTCTTTGTTCCTTCATCTGGACCTGCTCCAACAGCTCCATCCATGGGAGCTGTCACAAATCTCTTCCTTATCTTTCCTCTGTCTTAGCACAGATTCCAGGAGGYTCTGCTCCTGAGATGAGACTGACTGTCCTGTAGCTCCTTGGGTCCTCCATATTTCCCTTTTTTAAAAATGGGGGGTTTGCTCCCCCTTTTTCAGTTGGTGAGAGCTTCACCAGTCTGGCATGGTTTCTCAAATATCATGGATGGTTGCTTAGCTCTTTCACCTGATGGRTTCCTGAGAACCTGTGAACACATCTCACCAGTCCCAATGGACTTCTAATCATCTTCATGTTCCTTAAATTGTATCAAACCTGATCTTTTCCTACAGAGGTTGGCTCCTCATCCTCCCAGTTCTCCTGTCTTTACCTTCTGATACTCAGGTGATGTGAATGAAACAARTCCTGGTGAAGACTGAGGTAAAAAAATCAGGTTTTTCTATGTCCCAGATAACCAGTTCTCCCTTTTTATCTGATGAGGGCCCAAATTTTCCCAAGTCTTACCTTTTTCACTGATAAAAGCTTCCCTTGTTGCCCTTGAAGTCATTGGGCAGCTTTCCTAACCTGATCCTTGGCTTTTCAAACAACTTTTCTGTGCCCCTCCCAGGCTACCTGTCCTTGTTTCCACCRTCTGCAGACTTRGRTTTTGTGTTTCAGTTTGTCCAGGAGCTTCTTGCTCCTCCACACAGGTCTCTTGGGATTTTTGCCTGCCTTCCTCTTCACTTCAGGCATTGCTTCTGAGCTCAGAGTAGATCCTTGAATATCAAGGATATGTTTTCTTGGGCTGGTCTTTCCTGCAGAGGGATTTATCTCYTGGGACTGTACCAAACAMATCCCTGAAGAGGCCAAYAGCTGCTCTCCTGAAYTTCAGGGCKYTGTGTTTGCTGCAGAKCCTSTGCACTGCCCTGATCTGAATTTMGAATTTGAACTTGGCTGGAATTTGAAATCCAGCCATTTATAGAATCATAGAATTTCATGGTGACTGCAGCCAATGCTTCRCTTGAGTTTGACATTCCCCACTAGCCTCAAGCTCACCAAGGCCCACCACAGCAGCTCTCCTCGTTTCCTCTGTCAGGCAGAGAGAGAAATTGTCATCAGCACTGTCCTGGTTGAGGGCAAATTTGGGAGAGAACCCCCAAAGGGGTTCCTCTAGAAAAGCAGATTCAAGCGGCCTGTCTCACAACTGGGCCTGGAGAAAATACCTCCTTGGAGAAAAGTCAAAAAACCTGTTTATCAAGCAATAAAACCTAAACAATATTAAACAATAAAACCTCTTGCTGCTCCAAAAGAGAGACAAACTCACAAAGTCCCCTCTGTGGGCTGTGGCTCAGCTCACTCAGTCTCTAATCAATCCCTGTGGTGCTGGAAATGCCGTGGCCCAGGCCCAGCGCGGTGGGTCACAGGTGTGAGCTGCCATTGCTCTTCTGGTGTTCAGTCTGGAGACCGTCTGAACAGGTCCAAGGGAAAGGGAAAAAAAACCCCACAGTCCAGGGAACTTCTTTGCCTCAGCTAGCTAAAACTAACTAAAAGCAAAGGGGAGCTCTGTCCTGCTGTCTGTCTATCTGCAGACATCACAGTCCAGGAGCAGGAATGTGGAGGAGTGAGTGCAGTTTCTGAAAAGAAACTCTCCATGCTTCTTCTCTCCCCTCCTTCACTCTTGGAACAYGTCTTAAAGGTGCAAAACTTATTATTCAGCAAAACCAGAACAGATGACTGGGGATATAAGCACCATATAGTCAAGCCAGGACAAGCACATTCCAGGAATCTCCTGGTTCATCTTTGTCCTGTTCTCTTGTCCATCCAACAGACACCAGGGTGGTTYAAGCTCCCCAAGAACATGAGGTTCCTGATTTTTGTCCAGAGTGGGCCTCATCTGCTGGTTGCTGGTAGGGTGGCCTGTGGCAGACCCCACTGTGCTGCTGRGCGTGGAAGTCTAAGCCCGAAACCAGCCCACAGGAAGGCACTTCAGCAGCCTCGGTGTGGCAGCCACGTGGCRGCTCAGCGCTGGCTCCCGGCAGGAGTCAGGCAGGGCGTATGGCTGCCTAAGGTGCTCTCCCTCGCGTCGTGGCGGGGAATGCAGCACCTTGGTAGAACAGGCAAGACAGACACAGCAGTGAAGCACAGCACGAGGAGAGGCAAGGAGGCAGGCAGGTCTCAGCAGCAGGAACTGGGTTTATTCAAGAAAGGAGCATGGCTGCCAGGATCTGCCCAGAGGACAGGAACTTGCACAGGGTGATAAAAGCTTCCAGAGGGGAGGAGCGACCCGCCCCCTGGCCAGTAACATAACAGAACTGAGTGATTGATCTAACATAGTAACAAATAGGAGGCTTGTTGGGGAGGGACAGCAACTTCTGCTCCAATCACCTTCTGCTCAGGGTAGAAGCTTCTAGGGACGGGGGGGTGGGCAGAAAGTGATGGACAGGGAGGTTACCYGGGAAACATGGGAGGGGSTTACAGAGAAMCCATGGCAACTAAGGAGGGGACTAAAGACTGACACACAAAATGGCGGGAGTTGCCTAGGCAACCGGAGGATTGACTCATAACTGGAGAAAGGGGGGAGGGCAGGGAAGGAGCCCAYGGCAGYACCATTTTAACAMAACATYGAGGGAACAGAACATGCTAATCTTAARWTCAGAATTATAACTTGAATAATAAACTAAACTATGAACTGGAGAGCGGTCACACCGCAACACCACTGCAGTCTCATCTGTCCCTCACCGTCCTCCAATCCTGACCCTGATCAGCTCTGGCTTGGCTCCTCATCCATCCCCAGTCCAGCTGGTCGCTGGCACAGCCCCTCCTCATCCCTCTCCTTCCTGAAAATCCCTTTTCCTTCCATATCTAACAATCCAGCCATATGATGCTGATCATAGCCTCTSTAACTTCAGTTTCTGTTCCCTGTGCTGAGTCAGTTTACACAACACAGGGAACCGAAACATTCTGCATTTCAATTTGGCTCCCCATGAAGGGATTTGCTGTCTGCACTGGCTGGAATTRCTTTGTGCTGCTRTTCAGGTGTTCTCCTGATGTCCTGCAATACCTCTCCAGTCTCTGGACACACCAAACTGACACGAGTCTGTTTGATTTAGGTTCCCCTCTCCCAACAATCTTAATTTAAAGCCATTTTCTCCAGCTTGGCATCTTAATATTTCCCTCTGGTATTTCCCTCCATGCAGGCAAAGCCTCCACTCTCCAGTGGTTTTTTTTGGAAACATGTGGATAAAGTAGGGAAAGAGAGAAATTTAGGATTTAAGGATAACAAACTGTCTTTATGTCCCTTATAGAAGGGGTAGAAAATCAAACATATACTTTAGCACAAGAGCCAGTCAGAATATTTTCCCCAGTAGAAATGTACAGCTTTGGCAGCTGAAGCTTTTAAACTGGAAACATCTTATCAGAAAGCCAGAATATTTCAACAGAGAAATATTACTCATAGATTTCACAATCTATTTACCTCCTCCAATAATCCTCCCTATCCTAGGCTGCAGGGCCAGGGTATATGATTGTCGTTCCTTATATCAATGTCATCCCTTTTTTTTTTTTTTTCAAAGGTAGCCTTTAAAAATAGCTTCACCATTTCTCAAATACATTCCAAATTGCAGTGGAGTGACAAGAGGACATGCTTTTCTTGAGTTTTATTTTAGCTGTGAAGTTCCCCTTTGTTTCACATCTCTCCTATTTTTATCACATTCAACTGTAGCTGGAGAAAGCCACTGAGAAAAAAGCAGAAGCTGCAGARTCACCCCCAAGTCTGAAAAGTGGTGGAAGTCATTACTTCTGCTCTAATAAAAAGAGTCACATAACGCCTTCTGCTCACAAATCCAGCCTGAAAGGTCAGATACTGTTTTATCCTGCAGAGGAGCTTGCCCATGGACCCCCAAGTTCAGAGTCCCAGCCCTTCCCTCTCTTTTACAGATCCCTTTTCACCACTGAATGGCAAGTTCTGCAAAAGCCACAAAGTTCCAAGCTATATGCGGCATAAGGCAGCTGTTTGTCCCAAARTCCCACTGAGCTGACTACAGCAACACACAAATTACAAGCTTTACCTAGCAGCAGATAACCCACCAAGCAATTTCTGGCTTRGGGCTATGGGAGTCAGTGGGGCTCACTCTTGCAGCTGCCTGCACTTGATTCAGMTCTATTTTTGAGCCCTCTTTTAATTTTGGGGCCCTTGGGTTAGAATTGCCTGGGGTGAGAAAAGGCAAAGGAAAAGAGGGGGCTCATTTCACTTCACCAAGGTGACTTTATCTTTACAGCTAAGCATCCAGCTACACCCTACCCAAATATCTTGGGTTTGAATTCAAAATTATGCACATAAAATGCCCTTCCTTAAACCTAGAGATGGGCTGAACAGGGTTTGTGGGCTACTATATAGTTGCATACCCTTTCTTTTTTCTTTTTTTCCTTTATTTTGTATTAAGTTGTGTAAGATCCTAAATATCATTGAAATAAGATGACAAAGGCTTCACTTTTTTTTTTTTTTTCTCAGTGTTGGAAGTTGTCTAAGCAACAGAGACCTCACAGTACAAAGTGGAACAGGCTCTGGACCACCATTTACAACCTGAGCTTTGATTGTCGATTCCCATTTACCTCGTTAAAATTTTGATTCACAAGTGGAGGGTGGATCCACACAGCCCAGCAGAGACTGGGCAGAGATCCCAATTTGTCTGAGGATCATTCCAGTTGAGCTGATCACATCACAGTCTCCAATGCCATGCAGATTGAAAAGGTTGGATCCCAAAGCAGTAATGGCCAAACTCTTTRTGTTGTTATTTATGAGCCAGAAAACTCTCATGGGCCCTGATATTTCCAAATATTAGACTAGGAAATCTAGAATGGTCAAATGTCTGGCTTTTACTGCTCTTCAGACATTAATGATGGATAAATTTTGATGGAGAGACCTCTCTGAGCAAGACCAAGCACCTCTCTGTAACTAACTTTCTCTTCTTGCACATGAAAAGCTCCAAGGAGACTCAGAATCCCTCCAGGACTTCCATCACACTTGCTTCTGGCACAAAAGCCTTCCTGACCCACCTGAAGGGCTGAAAGTACACCCCAATCTTACATTACTCAGCCTCCTGCTTGGTTTTTTTGCACTGTGAGTTTCATGATGCTCAAAAAGACAAAGAGGCAGCAATGGGAAAACATTTCTGTGGCTGAGTGTGGCTTTTGCTCCAAAAATACACTAAGCAGCTGGATGCCACAGGCATGCAAATGAGCAAGGGCTCAGTTTGCATTTGAGCATTGAGAAATACACTGGATGCAATTTCACCTGTCACCAAGACACAGCTGTCCCCAGGAACAAAGTCTAGCAAGCCAATAATTTGTGTATTGGAGTGACAAACCCTTCTTGTGTGCACTACAACTTTGAGAAGGCCAAGCCAATCTGGCAGGTGTTGGCATGGTAACTGCTTTTTTGGGGTGCTGGCTCTTCTACCAGTGTTTTTTAGTGTGTTGGAGGTGTAGCTCAGGAATTTTTACTGCCCCAGAAAGTCACCAAGTGGGGCTGAGATGGGTCCCGACACCCTGCAAGAAGAAACACAAGCCATGGACAAGCTGCTTCTCTTCTTTGTCACTTGGTCACAAGAAAAACAGAAAATTTATTATTTATAATTTAATTTATTTTCTTTTAATTTTTTTGTTTTAAATCTTATTTTATAAAATTTGTTATTTATTATTTATTATTTAATTTTGTATGAACAGGGCCTTGCTTTGCCACTATTTACCCCACCTTACTTCCCACAGATGTTTTAAAGGAAAAGAATGAACTCTTCTTGGTGTGGGGACTCTCTGGCATTGAAAATTGCTACAGTTTGGGGTTTTTGGTGTCTATTATACTATCCCTAAGGAGATATATATYTATGGCATCCTGCATAAACCCAGCAGAGCTGCAGAGAGTCAAGCAGACACCAGAGCAAGTCCTGCATGTCTGGCAGCYAGAACCTGCACCTGCACCAAATTGAGACAGGGCTGTTAGGCTTCACTGTGTGAGCAAAGGGTGCAGAATCTGAACAAAAGGGGGAAATCCAGTTATTTGTCTGTGGTTGCACAGACAYAGCTGCAGGAAAGCCAGATCACTCTAGTCTGAGCTCATACTTCGATCKTTTTCCCACAGGGCCATCCTTCCCCCTGCAAACAGCTTCCACAGAGCTCACACCATGCACACAAGGATATTTATCACCAGAGAGGATAATAAAACGCTCACAGAAAGGCTGAATTCCAGACTTGATTACAAGGAAAACCAAGACCTCTCATGAATGCTGAATATCTCACATTGCATTATCACACTGCYCACTGGACAGCTTTTCCCTAAAAGGAAAGCTTGTGGCCACACAGGGATTTGGGATGGGAAATGGCAGAAACACTGGCCCATTATTTATTTTTCTGGCTCTCCACTATTTCTGCATCACCAGATGCTAGGCTTGTCTAAACTCACTAGCCCAAAACTAAATGGACACAGGCCCACCAAGCACTGCCCTCACCCCTCTTTGTGGAGCCTACATCTGGTCAAATCTACAGGTACAAAGGGTACAGCAAGTCCAATAGAGCAGCAGCAGATGTGCCATAACCTCTCATATTTCTTTAATACCAGGGCAAAGAATCAAGTGAGATCTGAGGTGCAGGTTCCTTGGAGATGCAGCAGGTAGAAGTGAGGGTGCTGGCAGGACATTTTCTTCGTGGAACAAGTTTCCAGTGAAGAAATAGGTCTCATCAACCTGGAAACAAGGTCATGGTTTTGAGGCATATTCGTTGAGTAAATCACTACGAGCACTGACATGCAAGGGAAAGTAACAATTCAGGACAGGTACAAGGTCTCACCCCTGCTGAAGTCAATTAACAAAGCCATTATATGGCCAGGCCTGTTTACAGCAGCCAGAAATCCAGTTTCAGAGTTSCAGGCAAATCTCTACAGTGGGAGAAGGAGGGAAAAAAAAAAAAAAGAAACAGATCACAAAATGATATGATAAAACATATTTCCTCTAAATGCTTCAGCATGGAAAGACTGGCAAAGGTTTCCATGAGGTGTTAGTAAATCTCTCAGCAAATAACCAAGGCAGCAGAAACAAAATTAATACATGCCAAGGGCAACCAACAGGTTTTTGATTGGTTTGGTTTGGTTGGTTTTTTTCTTCCTATTAATTCCACTCTCTCATTTCACTCTGTGTTAGACAATTCGTTATCTAATTTAAAGCATGCACCATACCTTAGAGTCTCCTCACTTTGCACATTGCATGTTTAGACCATCTCCTTCATGTGATTTTTTGTTTGTGTCCCTGCATTGTTTTGGCTGCCAGAGCAGAAATCCTTTGCCTCTGATTTCCAGAAAATCTGGATTCCTTTCTCTGCTTGAAGCCAGTTGAAGCAGCTGCTGCCCTGACTGCAAAATCAYGAGGGGTAGAAGCCCTCAGAATCAAAGGTGACTTTGCAAGAAACATCTGAAAACGTTTTAGGCACCATTTTCAAAGACTCAAAGGAAGTCTTTAAGTTTTCAAGTGACTTACCTTGAAATTACATGAAAATTCACCTGTGTATGCTGCAGAATGCCTTCCCCTTCTGGAAACYTGGCTGTTTCCTCTGGACTAAAAGAGCAGCTGCAAACAGAGGGTGAACTGGAAGGTCATGTACATCCAACCCCTGCACCTGCTCTCTCTTTTAGAGGTTCCTCCAGCTGTGGCAGAGGTCTGGGGCAGGTATAACTCACCTGGGACCTGGTCCAGTTCTCATGGAGGCAATGAGAGCTTTCTACTGGCTTTTATAGGCTTTGGATCCAGCCCAGGCTGGGGGAGCTGGAAGGTGCAGGTTAAAAAAATATCCCTCTCCCTGCATTTCCTTTTACACACACAGAGTAATTCCCTCCTCTCTAGCTGTTTTCATTAAGAGTTTGTGGGGTTTTTGGATTATTATTTTTTTTTTAATCCAGGCTCCCCTGTATGCAGTTACTGCCCCGAGGCTAGAGCAAGGCTTTGAAAATCTACACTTCTGGGGTTTTGGYCTTACTGTTAGGTACAGTTTGTCTGATTTTTATCTTGGAGCTCTGATTAAATCCCGTGCCATCCTCACAGAGTTAGAAACCCTACTGATTTCAGGYAGGTGAGAGTTCCCTTGCCCCAAGCCAAGCTGAAAAACACAGATAATATGAGATGCTGCTCCCAGGAGATGCCTCTGACCCCAAAGCAAGGCCTGAGCCTCTTAAACCTCATTTTGCCCCCAGCTTCTGCAAAGCACTCTCTGCTGAGCCCTAACGAGATCCTTCCTTGCACAGGAATTGGTTGTGCTGGTTGGTTTATTTAGGCTTGTGTTTATAGAGTGTGACAGAGCTGGGATAATGATGATAATTGGGTTTGACACAGCTTGAGCAGAAAATGTGCAGAAGAAAGGAGTGCCTCAGATGAGTTTCATCTTGAGTTTATCTAGAGACAAACTGCTGTATGGGATTTCCTCTGCCTTGTGGCCAGCAGGACCTGCTACAAGCTCGTAATAACTCTCCTCTCAAAGTGATCTGGATTAAGAGCATGTTTGTTCAGGTGCCTGCAGCTACAGCTTAGAAACCAAGACGCAAACTGAAAAAAAAAAAAAGAAAAAAAAAAAAAGATAAAAAGTGAAAAAAAGAAAAAGAAAAAAAGGAAAAAGAAAAAAAGGGGGAAAAAAGGAAAAATAGGAAAAAGATAAAAAGTGAAAAAAAGAAAAAAAAAGGGGGAAAAAAGGAAAAATAGGAAAAATACAGAAAAAGAAAAAAAAAGAAAAAGAAAAAAGGAAAAAAGAAAAAAAGAAAAAGAAAAAAAAGAAAAAGAGGGGAAAAAGGAAAAATAGGAAAAGTACAGAAAAAGGAAAAAAAAGAAAAAGAAAAAGAAAAAAGGAAAAAAAAGAGAAAAATAGGAAAAATAGAAAAATACAGAAAAAGAAAAAAAGAAAAAGAAAAAAAAGAAAAAGAAAAAAGGGAAAAAAGTAAAAGAAAGAAAAGAAAAAGAAAAGAGGGGGAAGAAAGAAAAAAAGAAAAAAGGGAAAAAAAGAAAGAAGAAAAAGAAAAAAGAAAAAGAAAAAAGGAAAAAAAGAAAAAGAAAAAACAAGAAAAAGAAAGAAAAGAAAAAGAAAGAAAATAAAAGAAAAATTTAAAAAAAGGAAAAAAAGTTACTTATTTAAATGCGAGGGGGGAGTCATGGGCAGTTTTTCAAGAATATCTGAGAGATGCCAGGCACCCGAGAGGTCAAGCCTTACCTCCACATCAGAGGGCATTTTCCAGCTTCTTCCCTGGCACCATCTGCAGGAGCAGGCTGGAAGTGGCTCTTCCTGCCTCCAGGTAAAACCAGTAACCACGACCTGAGAGAGGAATAAAGCCAGTGAAATGCAGGTTGATCACTCACGTTTAGGAGCCTGCCTGATCTTCCAAAGGATGGGTTTGTGGGTAGCTTTACAGGAATACTGCAAGCTCCACTCCATTGCAATGTTCTCATGTTGAAAAATCAGCTTAGGTCCCTCTCTTCTAAAAAAATTCTGGTTTAAAAAATGAGTTGGCAGCTGTAAGACAGAAAATTCTTTTATTCTTATTTTCTTTTTTTTTTCCTTTTTTTTCCTTTTTTTTTTTCTTTTTTTCCTTTTTTGTATGTGTGGAAGGCTCTGTAAAATGTTTGAAGTAATTGACTGAAGAAATTAAGACATCTTTAGAGGGTCCTAGAGCTCTGTGTTTGCTCTGTGGATTCTGCTCTGTATATTCAGCCTTCTTTTTCCAGGCTGAACTGCTGAAATATTACACAGCAAAGCCTTGACGCTGTGAAYTTGCCAGGTGGTATGGTTTTGGTGACACTGAAACCACTGGCAAATTCAGTTTGCAATTAATGAGTGCTTTCTTAGCCCAAAACATTTTCTTCCTGCTGAGAATAATTCCTCTCTCTCTGCCCCACCCCCCTCAATCCTCAGGACTTTCTAGAATAAAATGTGACATTCTTGGAAAAGCAAACGTTGACACTTGGACATTTTTAAGCAAAATTTGGGAAGTTTGATTTAAGCTTTTTTTTTTCCCCAACTGAGCCACTTTCAGAAGAAAATATGTTGATTTGAAACAGTACAGAACAACAAAAGCAAAACTATTTTGTTCAGCATCACAGAGTATCCAAATTAATCCAAATTACTGCACTGCTTTTTACCCCCATTGCTCRTTCAAATGCTAAATAATTTATATTCTGGTTCAGCTGGAACTTGATTTTCTCCTTGATAACTTAGTCAACTCATTAAAGTGAATAAATTCCCTGATATCAGTCACCTTTTATAACAGATTGGCATGGAGAATTGTCCCCTCCACCCTCCTCCCCACCAGCCCCAGCCAAGGTCTTTGYCCCCAGCAGCCCAGAGGGAAAGAAGCAAATATTCAAAGACAAATAGAGCAAACATTCAAAAAAGAGCAATTCAAAAGAGAGCAAGGTCATAGCAGAGCTATCCTATCCCCCCGAAAAAGAACATGTACATTTGTGCGTGCATCTCTCTCTCTGTAATTTTTATTTTTTCTGTGATTATTTTCTAGTTCAACTTCCAGAGCGGCCCCTGACTTTTTCCACCAGATTGGGTGGAAGGAGGGCGTAAAAATGGGACAACAGAGAATCAAGGATGGAAGGCAAAGCACCGGCCCTAGGCAGAGGTGCAGCTCCATCCAAGGTGGGATCGCTTAGAAAGGAAAGCAGGAGGGGTTTTGGGAATTGCCAGCAGAAAATGTCATGCAGAATGTGTGAGTCAAGCAGGAAAAATGTGAGGAGAGGCAGGAGCACAGAGCAAAGCCCCCAAAGACCTGCTTGGAAAGGTCAGCTGGATGCAGAGCAGCCCAGTGCCAGTGCCTCCCCAGGAATAACAGGGGAGCATTGCCAGGTCCCACCCCTGGAGTGGAAGGAGGAGAGTGGYGAGAGCCAGGGAGGCAGAGAGGAGCGGGGTGCCAGGAGCTTTGCAGAGCAGCAAAGCCTCGGTGGAGTTACGTCAGAGCAGAGACCAACCCAGCAGCTAACTGAAGACACACGTCTCAGGGCAGCAGGCCCTGCCTCAGACACCAAACTGAGCAAGCAGAGAGGGACAAACCACTCAAACGGGTGAAATCTCATAAATCAGACGGGCCCGGATTTTTTTCCTGCCTGAATCCTCAAGAATTTACCTTAAAAATTGCATTTTTTCTGTCTGCTCTACCCCAAAATTGTCCTGTGCTGAGGTGTGCCAGAGCCACCAGGCTTCAGGGGAGAGCTGGGCGTGGCACAGGGCTGAGCTTTTGTGGAGCAGCACAGATAATTCTCATTGCACACCATCTCATTTTTTTGCCCCTTTCTGCACACACACAATGTGCAACTACTCTGTGCACAAGGATGCCTTTTTCTAGCCCAAAGATGTGCCACAGCCCTCCACTCTGTCTCTTATACACATCTAGATGTGTATAAGAGACAGGTGCACAAGGATGCCTTTTTCTAGCCCAAAGATGTGCCACAGCCCTCCACTTCCAGCTCTGAATCATGCCAAAAAAAACCAGCAGGAGGACAGGGACAAGGATTTTGAGGAAGTAAATGRTTTTAAAGCACATTTTAACACCTTCACAGAAYCTTTTTCCACTGTTTGCTTCAAAATTGCATTTCTCTCCTGGTTCCCAGCTCCAGTTCTAAAGCTTGGATTWGCAAGAACRTCAAAGCTCAGCATGCATCTCCAGGTGGACAGKAGATATTGAAAATTGCTGTTGGTTCTGCAGCTTCAGTGCATTTCTGCTGAACAGGAATTATGAATTATCAGCTTCAATATGGATCTGTGGGAGAGAATCCAGGGGCTGACCATGAGCATGAACAGAGGGATGGAGGAAAGACAGAGAGAATTGGGGTTGTTGGAAAAACAAGGCTCCAGAGACACATCAGAGCATCCTTTCAGTACCTAAAATGGGCCTGCAAAAAAGATGGGGACACATTTTTTAGCAGAGCCTGTTATGATAGAACAGGAATAATTTTAAACTCCAGGAGGGTCACTTTAGACAAGTTATAAGAAAGAAGTTTTTTCCAAAAAAACCTGGGGTGCTGGCAGACATTGCCCAGAGAAGTGCAGCGATGCCCCATCCATGGAAACATTGGSAGTGAGGTTGGATGGGATTTTAAGGTCCCTTCCAACTCAAACAATTCCAGGATTACAACAGCCCTTGCTTTGTCTCTCAGGTGATGGCTCCCAGTCCTCCCAGTCCTGCTGAGTAGGGGAATGGTTTCCCACCAAGCTAATGGTTTGATAAACCCAGTAATGAGTAAATGTAATCTTTTGATCCTAGGCGTTTTCCTCCTATCTTTCATTTCCTTCCTTTTTTCCACATCCTTCACAAAACCCTTGGGGGAAATCTCTCCAGGATAATAATGGAAATGCAAGGCTGTTTTTTCCCTCTCTTCTTCTTCCTCAAAACATGCTCAACTGGGCCCTTATCCACCACTTGCTTGAKCCCAGTTCTTTGAGAACAGCAGCTRACAAGCTTTGAAATCTGTCAGCCTTTGCTGACTCTAGGATCTTAATGTGTTACTTTGCCACCACTCAATTAATTCCTGCAAAAACTGGCAGCCACGGGGATCAACTAATTCAGTTGTGCTGTGCATTTCCTGTTGCTCTTGCCTGGGAAGGGGAAATATAACTCATGTTCATGACAAATGGAGCCTGGAAGATGATCTTCTGTAGGAATCACTTCTGTGCCAGGTGTTTTTTACAAAGGCTCAGTCTTCTCTCTGTTTGAAACAAGCACATCTTTCTCTGCAGCCGTCTGCTGATGGTTTCACTTGGTTTTGGGGTGGCTGTCAAGGAACAAATGGCCATGGGGACATCAGGTGAGAGATCTGTGGGTGCTGAAATGATAAAACTCAGACCCAGTGAGATTATTAACTGMCTCTCTGGTGGACAACTCTGCTCCTCTTAGCCCACAAGCAGCACTTTTAAATATTGTGTTAACTCCAGTGTGACTTTTGCCTTCAGATTAGACTAAATGCCAGCTGAAAAGATATTTTCAAAATGCCACTCAKCATTGCACTGGTGTGAATACTCTGTTTTACAGACAGTTAAAACAGAGATTTGCAGAATCACCAAAGGAGGATAAATCAGAACAAATTGGTCACCARTTCACATTAAAAAGGCAGAACAAATTAATGGCTGGGATTGCCAAGTAGCTGGTTTCAAGCACTCCAGAGACATKTCTCTTCTCAAACTGCAGTGCCCTTGGCCAAAAATTTTAATGGATGCAAAAGGAAATAGGCAAATTTTTAAGGAGTAAATTCATCAGTGGCTGTGACTGGCAGTGACTTTGGAGACTGATGCTTTAAACCCAACAGAAAATAAGGCATGCTTGGAAAGGGATGTTTTTAAGATGGTTTAATGGAAATTTTCACCAAGTTCCTGGTACTGACAGCTTCAGGACACAAATATCCAGTCTGCAAAACGCCTTTGGTCTGACTTATCATGGCATTTGTTATGTAAAAAAGTCACACTATCTGAAGTATAGCATCAGGATATCACCAGATCCTTTTTCCCAGCCATGAAATATCTGGGAATATTCCAAAAATCAAGCAATTGCTCCCCACATAACCCTGTTCATGCTGATTCATCTGTCCCATCTTCTGTACKCACTGGGAATTAAGGCACAAAGACCACCTATAAATAGATTTTGTTCCCAGATAGCCATCATATATTAAATTAGTTTGATACTAGTTGTCTCCTCCTTCTGAGATGCTCACCCTGTGTCCCAACTGCTCAGAGAGAAATTCCACCAGAGTATGCAACCRTTACCTTTTGCATGTATTAAAACAATCTTGTGAGACCTCTTTTATTCTGTTAAAATAAAATATTTCACTAAAGCTTCAAGGGAAGTTCTGCTTTCCTTTTTTTTTTTCCATTTGGCTTTTTGGGAGAGAAGGGAAAGTTTATTTCCTCTTTGCCATCTTCCTTCCCCTCTCCTCCAAGTTTTTCTGACATAGAGTTATGATTCATGGCAGCAGAATGCCACTGCTGACAACCTTTTTTTCAAGCATTCTTACATTTTTAGGACTCCCACTGTCTCAGAGCACCATGGTACATTGTCCCCTTCAGGTTTGGAGTGTATCTGGTGGGCAGACAACTGGGTGTTTTGCAAGGATCCTCATTAAGGAGGAGGGATTTGCACTCACATACTCTCACAATATTCAYAGTTTGCACTCAAGACATTCAAGCAGTGATGAGTGAGGTGGAGACAAACTTTAGCCACGCTCAGGTGCCCCAGGTCAGGCAGGGCCCAGGACACTGTGCTGCCTTTAATGTGTCTTTATGACAGGCTTGTGTAAATGTCTCTCTGTGTTGGTAAAACAATCACACCTCCAGCTACCCTGGCTCGGGGAACACAAAACTTTGTGCAAGCCACCTCATTATACATGTCTCCAGAAAATCCTGTTGGCTTATCCAAACACAGGGAGACATCCAGCCACCTTCTGCAAACGCCTTCTTGTGACAGAAGTGGTTCCCAGTGATCTCTGGAAGGAAGTTAAATAACCACTGCATTCCCTGGGTTCATGGTGTCCTGGGGTGTTCTCTTCATTCCTGCTGCTTGGTCATGATTTCTGTGAGCTCTGCCTGCCTAAAAGTGCATGGAAATGCCATCAGCCAAACCTGGGGTGACTCTCACACAATGGGCAGGTGAAAAGAGGTGGAAAATCTTTTGAAAAAGGAAATATTTCTTCAGGTGAGCAGGCAGATTCATCAAACACCTGCAAGTGTGCACACATCYGATCATCTCTCACTCCAGCTCTCTCTCCGTCAAGGCTCTGAAGGAAGTCTGTGTAAATAGAAATTCTGAAATCCCAAGAAATGCCAAATATTTATTTGCTCCTTCTTGCCCCTCCAGGTGATTGTCCCATCACCTATATAAGTGCAAAGCCTATTACAGAAAATGTGCTGCATTTCAGGTTCCTCAGCCACCACACTCCCACCAAGGCTGTTCTGGGCGTCCCACCCACCCTTAGAAGTGGTAAGTTATCTACTTAAACAGAAGTATTCATGAATTTTCCAAGTCTTGGAAAAGAGACGAAACTGAACTGCCTACTTTTTTTTTTCTTTTTATTTTTTTTTTTTCTTTAGAATGTAGTTGCTCTTTTCGGAGAGAAATTTCTGAAGTTTTTAATCTCCTTTCTTATTACCAGCTCRGTGTTTCATATACAGCTGTACCAACCTCCAAGGCTGAAATAGCAAGTAAGAAACCCAGTGCAGGTTAAATGCCAGGGAAAAGGTACTTTGAACCTGTCTGGAAAGGTTTCAACAAAAAATCTGTCAGTTTAATGCTGCTTGAACATGAGTCATGCAGTTCTTTGATGCATGTCAATTTCTGTCAGAGAACTGAAATGATTCAAAGAGCAACACAAGTGTTTTTCTTTTTCAAAATTTATCTTTTCACATCTTTTGCTGCATCTTGATTACCCTGTTTTGTTTTGGAATTCCATAATACGAGTAAACACTCTTTCAGTTTTGACAAAACAAGGCATTTTGATAATTTAAAAAACAAGGCACAATTAAGTTTGAAAGTAGATGCTTCCATAAWGCAGCAAGATTAAAAATTCATATTAAAATTTCCCATGTGATAGAAATCATATTTTCATCATGCTGTCAGATACTGTTTTCCCTGTCAATCCTTTCCACCCATTTTAGATGTATTCTGGGACAAGAATTCTACTTTTCATTTTCACATTCACTTTTTTTTCCTTTTCATTCCCTTTCCCCCTTGTAGCAACATGTACATGGCTGTACAAATAAAATGAGTAAGTGAAGTAAATGAGGGTTCAGATTATCTGCCTGGCCTGTGGTGCCATTTTCCTTTTTCYGGGAATTTTCTGGGTGTTCAGTGCCCAAAAATCAGCTCTTCTGGGTTCAACCAGCACCATCCACCTTGCCGAAAAATCTTTTTATTGCTGCCCAGTGGGATCATTGTCATCATCTCCTTCACCTGTTATTTCCTTATTTTCCACCATTTCCTTCTTTCCTTGCAGAAATGAGAGGATTGAGAGCCAAAAGAAAAATCCCATTAAAAGAGTACCTGAAGCTTGTTTCCTTACTCATGGCCATGATTTTTGTGAGGGATTTGGACCGATATCCTTACATCCAAGAGAAAGTGGAGGACTGCTCAGGACTGCATGCATTTCCCAGAACCCAAAACCATGCACAGGGTTGGTGAAGAAAATGAAGAAAAAGAGGCAGGGTGAGCCAAAATCKCCTCCTTCTCCATGGACTATTTCCTCACTGCCATGCTGGTGACCTAGAATCTCTCCAATATTTTGCTCTTCTGAGCCCCTCAAATGAGATCCAAACACTGAAACTGTTTGATCAGGAGAAATTTAATTTTTTTTTAAGTCCACATGAGGAGCTGCTCTGAGATCAGGAATGGCAGTGATAGCAACAGGACCAGGCAGAGCCCTAAAGCAAGAGCTTCTCTGTTTGATTTATGGAGCCCAGGCAGGCACCAGAAAAGCCAGAGGGAAGTCAGAAGCGTGGATTTGTCAGCACCAGCCACTCCCCACGGGTGTCCCTGAGGGCAGAGCAGGTGGCACAAAGCCCTGGTACCCAGGGCAACTTCTCCTGGCTACCTTTGTGACGACTTTGCCATTGCCCCAGGCAGAATTTTTGGCCAAAGTTTACATCTCCCCTCCCCAAACTGAGGACTGCAAGCAGTCAGCAGCGCAGGTAACTCTGAGGGAACAACCAGCTGAATAACAATGTCTTATTCTCCTGTCTTCACTTGGAAAAAAGCAGCCAAAAAGCATGAAGTGGGTAAGGATTTTGGGGGGTTTTTGGCCCTACCTCCAAGCATCAATGCTTTTTCTGTGTGGAGTCTGGCAGCCTCTTGTGCTGGCTGGCACCCAAAATCAGATTCATTCCATCCTCAAATTAAGCCATATGAAGGCAGGACAGGTTTCTTCTGCAAACTCACCCCTCTTTTTTGCATCAACACGTGCATGACATGTATTTATCCTGGYAGCATGACTCACAGTGGGATTTCCCACTGGTGTGGCTGTTCCTGGACATGGGTCTGAGATAATGGGTGCAGACAGCAAGGGCATGGGCACTGCCAGCTGTCTTGTCCTGGTTTCTGTGSCCTCAGAAATCACATCACACAATGACAATCAGCTCTTTCATCAGCAGGCTGGAGGCTGAAGGCCAGATTTTGCCCACAAAGCAGACAGGAAAGGTGGCACACGACCCTGTCCAGCCACATCACAACCCACAGAGGAGATGTGACTTCCACCTTGTCACCACTTCAACAGGGTGACAGGTTAAGTCTGAAAAGCCTGTCACAGAGAGGTGCAGGCACAAATACATATAACTGGAACTTTGAATGACAAMGTGGACAGAAAAAGTAACTTTTGAATGAATAAGTGTTATCTAAATATTAAAATATMATAATAAGCTTCATTAAGTACATGGCACCACTTATATGACTATATTCCTCAACTCTCCACCTGGATCATATTATATGTAAGAAGGAGGGGGAGGGAAATAAGATTGGGCTATGTATAAGGAGTGTAGGAATTTTACCTAATTAGGAGAAAGACCCAAAAAGATCAAAAGGTTGACAGGTTACTCCTCTGTCCTTCCTCCCAAGTGAGGGCACCTTCTTGTTAAGCTTCTGGCTATGGTTGCTTTAATGACATATTATTATATAATATCATTTTTAGTATTAGAGCTCCATCACAACTAGTTAATTTACCAYTGACAACTCTGAATCTCTTTCTTCAATAAACAGCATTATTTGTGAATCTGTGGTCACARAGGTTCTGGTTGAATATGACCACACTTACAGTGATAAATTTATTCRCAGAAATTAAGCCCAGCAGAAACCACTCCTCTGGTCTCTGAGGACCAGCTGGAAAAGCAAAGGGGTTAATTTTTTGCCAAATTCCTACACCTTTAATGTAGCTGTCTTAGGACCCAGCTGAAAGGAGGGGCACAGTGAGAGCAGCCCCAAATTCTGTCTTATGACACAAACTTCCTTCTCACAGCTCCAAAGAAAASCTCATGGATCATTAGCCACTCGCTCAGGCACTGACACTTTTTGCCCTAGGCATCATTTTTCCAACCTACCACGAAAAAATATGGCATGGTCAAGACTGGCAGGCACCCCAGTGCCACAACCTGGATTTTCTTCCCTGTGGAGGACTGTGAGTGGCCAGGGAGTACAGCTCCTACACTCCTACAGGAGCCTCATTTCCCCCATTAGTGCTGGCACCTGCCACTGCCTTTGACAAAATAAAAGGCTCAAATAAAAGACAGACAGCTCCTGCTTGCCACCAGGGCTTTTTTGAGCAGAGTCCTCAAACTCAAGCCAGGATGTGTGCTCGGTGTGCTGCAAGTTTTGGCAATCTCTTGTTTTTCCCTGATAGGTTCAGCACTTGTTTGTCTGTCCCCTGAGCTCAGCTTTGGCAGTGTCTGCCCCAAAATACATTTGCTGAGCTGTGTTTTGCCTTGTACCTTCACTCTTCTGTGCCCAGAACCCCCAGTGGAACTGCTCCACATCTCCGGGGCACTGTCACCTGCGGCATTCTCACCAAACCCCAACCACTCCTTGATGGAATGTGGTTGGGAGTGGGATTTGTAGCAGCTTCCCTCTATCTGGATGCACTGAGAGGGATCCTCTCCAGCTGAGCTGTGTCTGGCAGGGGTGAGGGCAAGGCCTCTCCTGAGCATGTGAGATTTGTGATTCAGGATTCAGGATTTGTGTCCTTCCTGGAAGCGGAGCAGCTCGTCACAGTGTGAAAGCCAGCTGACAGCTCTGCCCAGGAGCCCACAGCTGAAATGGAGCCACGTCCCACGATGCTGGGCTAAAGGGATTTATTTCAGCATCCTCTCACTCCCTTCATGTCACTACTTCTTGCCCTGAAGAGGTCAGCTGTGCCCCAGAGTCTGCTTCTCCACTCCACGCAGCTGCCGAGCTTGGAAAACTGTTTTGCTCCTTTCTGCAGGATCTTACACATCTTCCTAATTCTTCCAGCATCTACAGGAAAGATTTCTTACTTTCCCCTCATCACAAAGCCTCCTTCATGCCCAAAAACCTCTCAGTAACCAGTCAGGGAGCACCCACTGCTCTCTGGAGAGGCACTCAGCTGAGAAGTGGTGCTGCCTAAGTCTTCCTCCCCCAAAATATCACCTGCTCAGCTCCAGGGGATGGTGACACTCACAAGAACTCACCCAAACACCTGAATTCCAGCAGCTGGAATTCCAGGGAACTGACATCTCACCCAGGGAAGGAAGGTGCCAGGSAGCTGTGGCAAAAAGGAAAAGTCAAGGCTCGGAGTAAATCTACCGAAACAAGGAGAAAATGGGAGAGCAGGGAAATGTTAGATTCAATTTTTTGCACTTTTCAAACCGAGTGGGAGATTTCAGCTCCAGCCTTGCTTGGATGCTGCTGGATTAAGCCACAAAATAGATAAAATTTAAAGTGCCCTCTGGATCAGATAATACATATTRTGTAGAGATGATGCTGCACAGTTTGGCCACAGCCAAGGACAGCCAGAGACTGTCTTGTGCAGCGTTTTAACCACAACACAGCCCTGATTTAAACCACTTTCCTGTTCCTTTCAACACCCTGACAAAGCTGGAAATCTATGGCAGTGCATACGCTGTGCAGTGATTTTAATACAAAAAAACTGTATACAGATACGACCGAGATGTTTCAAACTGATAAGGACAATAAGTAAGGATAAAAGCAAAAAGAAAAGAAAGTTCAACCTGAAAGTGCATGTTTGAACTGGACTGTTTGGACAGTCCTAGCCTGACTTGGAGGGAGCAGGGCAAAGCCCTTCTCACTGCTTATCTGCAGAGCTATTCTTGGCTTCTCCATCTCAGGTTTTAGTTTGAATATCTGCAATTATTTACCTACAGCATGTACCAATTTTTTTTTTCCCTCTTGTTGAACAATGACTAATTGCCTCATGTGAAGGCAAATATTTAAGTATGCYTGCAGGAAAGCTTTTCCCTCCCAGACAGATAGCAGCACTGTAAAAAGCCTGGTGGCTCATACGTGGGGTTTCACGTGTTTTGCCTAATTTCTGAGCAAATTTCTAAATTTCTAAGCTCTGTGAGGTTTAAAAAGCATCAGAGTTCTCATGTCAAGGTTTTAAAGCACAGCCTGAGGTGGCCTTTTCAATACAAAATGCATYCAAACTTCCCTGTGGGTATACAGTTCATACAAAGCCTCAAAGGAGAAATTGAAATAAGAATAGATTTATGTAAAAAGAAAAACAGGAACTGACTAATCAGCAAAATTTCACAATTTTTTTCAGCACAGAGAAAACATAAGACATTTGCAACATTTGCTGCTTAAATAAGCTGCTCAAAATTACCGTATAAAGTTATTTTTTTAAAAATTTATGGGTTTTTTTTTAAGGGTGAAGCTTTCCAAGTTACCTTGCCTTACACTTTAGATTTTTGACAAACCAGTCACAGTACATTTTCTCAGCAATACTGCCCAGGGTTTTGGGAAGAAAGTCTAAGACAAAAGCTCAGGATTAAATGATTGTACTTCACACTGTAAAAATGTAGGCATTTACTTAATCTTAAATGAAGAACAATCTCCCCACTATTTGTTGGCAATTCACTAAAATGCAGTTTATGTCTCAGAGATTTTCTGCATCACAGGCAATAGCACAAGGTCTCTTTTGTGATCAAATCTTTTATCCATGCAATACAGGTGCAGACAGAAAATTCGTGTARGCCAAATGGCATCCTGAAAAATGCTGTCTTTAAATAACAGAAATATAATCACAAGGGAAAAAAAAGAAAAAGAAAAGTGATCTCACATTTAAATTGGCACATGCAAAAGCACATAATGTTCAGATGGAAGTTTATTCAGATAATTTCCAAGCCTGGTCACCTGACTTCTGGGGAAGCAAGGCTTGTACAATATGCTAAGCTCAACACCACTTTCTCAGTTTTTCCCCAAAGAGGATTCCAAAGAGTTTGCAAACTCATCAGCCTGAAATCTCCTATTTTACCACACAAAAATTTATATTGGTCATCCAGGCACCGTTCCACCTCTTCCAGATGTTGCCTTTCGTTTTCATTTTGCGTTGCATTGTTGAGATAAGTGACATCAGGATGGTAATGTAAGCCTGCAGAACAGCATGTCCTGCTGTTGGATGTGATACCAAAAAAAAAAAAAAAAAAAATCAAAACAAAACAGAAAAAAACCCCTTGTTTCAGCTGCGGATTTAATATCTGTCAGCACATGGACTTTTTATTTGAAATTAGAAATAAACTTTTTTGGTTTTTTTCACTTAACTTAAAGCATCTGGGTCTGCAAGGGAAACAAATAGTTATGGCCTCTTACATGTAGCACAGGACTTGGTTTTTCCAAAATGTACTTGAGGTTTTAACAGTCAGGACCTTGATCACATGGCTCAYTATTTAGCTCAAATGTAAATTTGATGTGCTTTCCTTTAAGCACTTTCCAGTGCTGTTCTTACAGGGACCTGAGCCTCAAAGATAAAACAAAAAGGTTTAAATAAAAAGGTTTAAATGCTTGCTACTTTGGAAAGCTTCCTCCTCACCCACTTTTATACCCCCCAGGGAATAAATTCACATGTYCAAGATGACTTGCACTTCTTCCACTAATGCTGGGAATTATTGCTGCAATCACAGATATCTGAAATTATTTTTGCAAACAGGGGACCACAAGCATAAGTTGTCCTGCCCTTGTTGGCTCAGCACTGAAGGATCCTACCAAGATAAACCATATCTGCTGAACACAAGGCACAGTGGTCTGCAAAGCACCCAGAGCTCCAGGGAACATCTCACTTGCAGCTGCCTGTTCCCASCATGGTGTGGTTTAACTTTAGCAGCACAGCCACAGGTCAGGGCCCTTCGTGCAGAAATATGGGGAAAAATATAGCTGAGATAATCCAGTCCCAAGGCAACCCAAACAAATGACAATATATTAAATAAAAGATACCCTTTAATATGAGAAATCACTCTTCTTGCTACAGGTGGTCACAGCCTGACATTCCCAACAACAGAATTGTTGTCTCTCCCTCATGGAGACCCCAAAATGGTTTGTCCAGGTGAGTTCTTTGTTCAGTTTTCATGGGGCACCGTGGTGCTATTCATTCTTTCAATGTGAATTCACCTTGATGCTATTAGAGCCCATCAGAGAAAGTGTCTCCTAACACAGCTCAGTCTCTTTGTCAAGTCCAGGTGTAAAATTATTCTTGCAGGAGYTTGTGGTCTTGTACTTCACTCCCCTTGAGGCTAACAGCAATTTTATTGCTGACTTCAGTAGATATCTGCCCAGAATTTGAAAAATCCAAGGATTTGGGAGACGAAAACGAGTCAGAAAAAAACCGCAGAATTCAAGCTTGCCCAGCCTGAATATAATTTTTARACCATAAAATAGTATAAAAACTCCAACACTGTGCTATGGTCACATTACAACACTGATGCACAGGACATCAGCTTTTTGAGGAAGTCAGAACCACAGCAGGAGCCTGGAGAAAGATTTTCATTGCTCCTCCAGTGCTGACCCTTCTCTTTGCCCGTGCAGGCCACCCCCTGTAATGTAAGGACCAATAAGATCCAAACCACAGTCTGTGCTCAACATTAATCCAGAAAAACAGCCTGAAAAGTCTGGAGGAGAGTTGAGGTGCAAAACTGCTGCCATGGAGCATTCAGAACCCAAAGGATTTGCCTGAAATCAACTGATTAATAAACTTAAATTAAATGATAATAAATAATAAATAATAACTGAATAATGAACTGAAATAAACTGAAATAAACTGAAATTTTCCTGAAAATACAGCAGCAGCTGAAGCCCTTGCCAAACACAAATGCATCCTGAATGTCCCCTTCACCTTTGTCCAGGTAAGATTGCCCTGCTGGTCCCATTCACATTATTTACTTTTTTTACTATCTTTTTACTCCATAAATTATCTTTTCTACTGTCTGTGGCAGGCAACATCATGTATGCAGCAAGTCTTTTCCCTCTGCCCAGCCTCTCTCAGGAAGATCGTGGAATACGTGTCATCTGCCAAGTCCCTGGTTGGAAAACTTCAACCAAATATAGAAAGTCTGGACAAGAAATGGACAATTTTTTTTTTTTCCTTCCCTTCTCTGCTGCCTGGTTTAAAGTCTGTCTGCAGCTGCTGGAGATACAGGGAYCCTTGAAAGGGTGACCGCTTTTATTTTTTGACTAGATGGCAAGCCAGGCTCACCACAAAGCCATTTTTTATGGTTTTACAAAAGGCATGTGGCAAACCTTGGAAAAGCTACTTAGTCATCCTGTTAGTGACCACAGTCTTGTGGAGTTCTTTCCCTCTTCTCTCTCCCATATTCCTCACAGAGATTTTCCTGCCACTTCCCACAGCAGAGGCACACTCTCATCAGCTACTCAGCATGTTTAAGAAATGTTTCCCTGCTGGTTCTAAAATATTTGTTTTCACAGAGCAGCATGTTCCGGAGGTGAGATTTAAAACACACTTTTACAGGAAAATTGCAGTTTAACCARGAAAACAACTAAGAGCTGATCGAGCTATCCCTAGGAACAATTACCTTTATGGATGCATTAAAATTTCATATGTAGAACTGGATAACTAAAAYGAAGGAAAAAGAAATAACTAGATTTCACAGATAGTTAAAAACAGTTTGAAAACCCCAAGCTGTTGCTTTGTTGGTAGGAAGTGAAGGACATCCATGCTGTTGACCAGTCTCAAATCCAAATTGTGGCAGAATTTCTCTGCTATAATGCAATGACTGAATGTCACTCACAGCCTTTGGCTTTAATCAGACCACTTGCCCAATTTCTGCTCATTTCAATTCCTGCTAAACCTTGTTATTCCCCACCTAGCCAGTTGCAAAGTGGTGGAAAAACTATTTTACTATTTTGGCTTTTTTTTTTTGGCATGGCAGAGATAGGTCCCTCCCATCTTCTGCTCTGTTCCCAATCCCTTGGAAATAACCCATTTAACAACAGGACACATCAAAGAGCCTTCAAACCTTTCTGTCAGGCACCAGGTGAGAAAAATGCTCACCCGGATGTGGCAGGATCAATATGTACCTCAATATGTTCCTTTTTTTAGGACAAATCCCTGCTCCTGGTGCCCCTAGGTGAATATGAACCAAATGGAGCTCATTTAGCTCAAAAGCAAAGATCTGCCTTAGAAATGCACTGCACAAGGCAAGATGAGGGGTTTGCAGGAGTTTTGGGGACTCTGTGCTTGGTTTCTGACAAGGAATTCTACTCAGGATACAATAATCTTGCCAGCACCCATCCACAAAGATTTGCTCTCAAAGCAAGGAATTTATTCAGTAGTTATTCCTTAGTGCCACTCCAACACAAAGGAGAGAGGTCTGTGCCACGAGGGGATGGACACATTTCATTCCTTGCCTTTTTCAAAGGTGCCTCTATAGGAAATCAGACTCAAGTACAGGAAAGTTCAGTAAAATCATGATCATTTGTGGGTATAACTCCAGCCAGCCCCCATGAATYGAGCCTGAGTTGCAAAAGAAGCATGAACACTGCATTTAGAAAGGGCTGAGAGCACACTTTAAATTATTTTTTTATATCAGGAGTTTCACTAAACAAATTAAAGGGAGAAAGTCCTCCAAGTGCTTGAGGAAACAGGAAAATTTATTTATTAATAAAAACAATTTTAAAATATATTTTAATTTAGGTATTCAATAAATTATGTTTATTATTTTTATAAAAATAATTTTTAACTTTTTTTTAATATAGGTATTCAAATTGCTTCCCTACTTTCATCTTTTCCAACCCTTTACCCTTCCCATTTCCTTTTGGGTGAAGAAAGATTAAAGAAGGAGAAATATCTGAGGGTAACAGTGATAGAAGCAATCAGGGAGAGAAACAAAGAAAAAAACAAGTTCTAATTGAAATAAAGAAGAGGAAATTGGGATGAGTAAATTAAAAGTTTGGGTTCCTCATGAAGAACATAATTTTTCAAGGCTGTGTAAGAAATGTTGGGAGCTTCACCCTTGATCATCCTGTGCTAAGGGAAGCAACCCATGCTTCAGACACTGTTCTACACCAATGGGACACTGAAAATGGTCCACCAAAAATACAAAACAGAGAATCTGGATTTGAAAACGCAGCCCCTGAGGGACAGAGGTTTCCAGTCACACTCCAGGATCCATTTCCATTTCTGCCAGGCCCCTGCTGAACGAGCTGATGCTGCCCTGGAGATTTGTCCCAAAGAAACAAATCCTGGTTTGMTTTTTTTTTTGGCATGGAGAAATACTATTCAGATGAACCAATAAAAACGTTTTCTTTTCTATTCTCCCTCATTAAATGAAAGTGAAAATGCCAAGAGGGACAGGTTTTTGGGGAAAGCACCTCAGTTTGGGGTAGATGCTCTGGTTTGGCAACTCTCTTCAGTTCCTCTGGGAAGCATTTCCAGCTCATTTCCCCTAGATTCTATTTTTTTTCACTCAGGAAAAGAGAGGGAGCAAATGAAAAAAGATGCATTATTAAAGTTGATGTGGTAGGAGAAGCAGGAGGACATTTCATTCTGCCCCCCACAGTTGTTTGAAAGACCATTTGTCTGCTGGTGTTTACCTAGGAATATCCCAAATATCAGTCAATTTGTATTTATTATTCAGCACAGTATCTAGTAGTTGTTTTTACATTTCACTAAAGAGATAGATAAAGGGCTGCAAAATGTGTATATTTTGAAAGTTAGTTTTCCACAAAGTGTACACAACCAGGCAGAAACAWTTAGCACTGGTGTTTTGGAAGGAAGTTACTCCTTTCAGCCATAGCAAACCATATCACAGCCTTCTTTTTAATGAGTGAAAATAGAAAAGAAAACTTTTTTATTGATTCATCTGAATAGTATTTTTCCATGACAAAAAAAAAAAAAAAAAAGAAAAAAAAAGGATTTGTTTCTTTGGGACATTTTGTTTTTAAGAGGCTCAAATGAGTTACTAAAACACAAAACTACACTGGATTCTACCATCTCTAATTACCCATAAAAACTTATTTGTTCTGAACATAAAGGTCTAAAATTTTCCCTAGAGAACCTACAAACAGTGGACTTGATTTTAGCCTTAGATACACACAGCCTTGAGAGTCTATACTTATGAGTAACATTCTGGTAATTTTGGTCAGACTGCTCAAAAGCCCATSAAAGGCAGCAAAGGTCATTGTTTTCAGAGAGTTCAGATTAGAAATCACCAATACCCAGAAAAATAAAAGGGACTAAGAAATGTTAAGGTTAGCTATATCACAATGGATGTGTCTGTCAGAAAAGGAGCCAAACCAGAGGTAAATGCTTTTAAAAAATAAGTATATTTTTTTTGTCCTGCTTACAGAGACTTGGCATCAACCAGAGTATGCAGTGTTATGTGTTATTGGATACCAAAACTCCTGTTATAAACATTCTGTCAATATCTCTCTTCTTTAATCTCAGCAAACTGAGGGGTGGCAGCAATTATACAGGATGATTTATTTAAAGTGCTGTAGCAGGCCTAAACTAATCCACTACCTCCTTTTCCTTGCCCAAGCCATGTGGAACTTGTCCTTCAGCCGTATATTACAAGACCACAATTCATTTATCTTTCCATTTTCCAAGGAAATCTGACAGGGGGAGACATAAGTGCTTTTCCTGCAGAAAGAGCCAAAGCTGGGTGGAAGGTTTGYGGGAGATAACAGAGCACTTCCTATTATTGATCCACATAAGGTCATAGAGGGGGATATTTGTGTTTCCCTGTGGCTAAAATCTCAGGCCAGGCTTAGACGTGGTGAAGGCAGCACAGAATGACACAAAATGCCATTTAGTCCCATGAGACAAATGCCCATTTTGCCTTTAATTAAAGGGAAAACTGTGACGGTGTTCACAGGGGCTCTTGGATGAGGGAAGAGACGAGGCTCTGACTCCATGTTTCAGAAGGCTTGATTTATTATTTTATGATATATATTACATTAAAACTATACTAAAAGAATAGAAGAAAAGGTTTCTTCAGAAGGCTAGCTAAGAATAGAATAGGAAAGAATGATAACAAAGGTTTGTGGCTTGGCTCTCTGTCTGAGCCAGCTGGACTGTGATTGGCCATTAATTAGAAACATCCAACATGGGCCAATCACAGATSCACCTGTTGCATTCCACAGCAGCAGATAATCAATGTTTATATTTTGTTCCTGAGGCCTCTCAGCTTCTCAGGAGGAAAAATCTTAAAGAAAAGGTTTTTCATAAAAGATGTCTGCGACGGAAAACTCCTCAGAGASAGGAAGTGCAGGGTGCATTTAGTGAGGTCAGGCCTCACCAGGCCTCATCAGGCCCAGAACAGCCTGGGGCACACCGGGGTGACCAAAACCCGCTGCCTTTGAGGAGCTCCACTTTGCAAAAGCTGCTGCAGAGCCTCAGAGGCAGGGATCCAGGCTCACACCCTCCTCCCTCCAGATGCTTGGAGCAGCTCAGCTGCAGCTCAGCTTGCAGGAGCCCGGCTCCAGAGCTGTGGAGGGAGCAGATCCCTCTCTGCTGGGTGGGGTCCCTGGTTCCAAGCCATCTCCTCGGCACCTCCCAGCTCTCCCAACACCTGTCTGAGCTAAGGAGAGGTGCCAAGCTCACAGCCAGAGCAATGTGCAGGCTCCCTGGCGAGGTCTCAGCGGTGAAAACAGGGCTCTGCAGGACCTGTGGTAACCCAGCCAGCAGGATCTGTCTCAGCCTTTCTCAGCATTCTCCCAGGCTCCAAGAAAGCTCCACTCACCTGAGCGAAAACCCTTTCTTTCTCTTCTCTTCTCTTCTCTTCTCTCTCTTCTCCTTCTCTCTTCTTCTCTTTCTCCGTCTCCTTCTCTTTCTCTCTCTTTCTTTCCTCTTTTTTCTCTTCTCTTACCTTTCTCTTCTCTTCTCTTCTCTTCTTCCTTTCTCTTCTCTTTTCTTCTCTTCTTCTCCCTTCCTCTCCCTTCCCTTCCTTCCCTTCCCTTCCCTTCCCTTCCCTTCCCTTCCCTTCCCTTTCCTTCCCCTTCCCTTTCCCTTCCCTTCCCTTCCCTTCCCTTCCCTCCTCCCTTCCCTTCCCTTCCCTTCCTTCCTTCCTTCCCTCTCCTTCCCTTCCTTCCCTTCCTCCCTTCCTTCCTCCTCTCCTCTTCCTCTTCCTCTTCCTCTTCCTCTTCCTCTTCCTCTCTCTCTTCCTCTTCCTCTTCCTCTTCCTCTTCCTCTTCCTCTCTGCAGGGAAGCTGATGAACCAAATCAACGCACAAGCTGGCACTCGGGATAAATGTTGGGATAAAGAGCTCTGGCAATTTACTTTATGGGGAAGCCAGAGGTTTTTTTGGGGGGGGGATGTAGGATAAATAATGATGTTCTGGAGGAACTTTTCCCACCCCCATCCCAACATTATTCTTCCCTCATTCCTGCCCCATTTGCAAAGCATTTGATATTCATGAGCCCTCGGCTGTCATTTGATAAAAGCCCTATAGAAGTGCAAAGAACTCCTATTGCTGGGAAAAAAGGAATCCAGGGAAATATCTCTGCCTGATCCAGAGACGGGGAGGGGCACTGTCACTTGTCCAGCTCCTTGTTGATAGTTCTTCCCCTACTGCACTGTCCTCAGACTGCTGAAATAAATCAACTGCCCAAAGCCTGGCCCTTTCCCAAAGATCCAAAAAACCAAAAAGAAATAGAAAAAAGAAAAAAAAAAGAAAGAAGGGTAAAAATTATCTTGTTGCTGGATAATCTGACTTTAATATTACCCTCTTCTCAAGCAACTTTTCCTGATTTTACCTACCTTCAGACATATTTTTTATCTTGCAGCTGAATTGGGTAAAGTGTTGTCCTCCATCCTTGTTGATTTGTGGGGMTTTGTGTTTTAATTATATTTTGGTGTTATACACTTGCACCTCACAGTGAGCATTTTTCTTGTCTTTGCATCTCTTTTTTTAGCACTGAAATCTTTATAATGCTGCTAAGCAGCAGAACTGAGAGCAGCACAGGTGGGCTGATGTTAAAAAGGTCCTTTCTTATRGCCTGTGATGGGTCCATCAGACATGCTGCCAACAAATCTTTCCTGCACTCCTCAGAATTCAAATGAATATCAAATTCAAAAGATTGGGTTTTGTTCTGAATACATCAAGTGCTCAGTTATATCTATATTATATCTGATTTTTTCTAAGCTTGTGTTATTTGACAGTAGAGAAATGTATCACCATCAAAACCTTCCTTCAAAAATGTAGCTTCWCTTTAGGGGGAAAAAAATATTCCTAAACAAGACAACACTTGAGAAGTGTTTAAAGTTAAGCACATGTTTATGAGACCAGAGCTTTCATTTCAAAAGGGTTTGGATATTTATGTGAGAAGAGTGTCAAGAAGCACAGACATGCTAAAAGACATCCAGTCCTTCTGATTTACAGATGCTCAGGATCTGTCACCCTCATAAAAAACTCCCTGTTTTTAAACTWTTACCTTCAAGGTGCCTTTGGAGCTTAAATCTCTTCCACAAGAGTACTGGAAAAAAAAATAAAAAGAAGAATGTAATATCTTACTTTTACTCATCTCCTTTAAAATGATTAGTGCCCTGTTGCACTCCAGATATTATGAAAATACTTGCAATTTTCTTGCTTTCCTGGTTTTTTTTTATTTTTTTTCTTCCCATCTTGCATTTAACTATTACAGGATGACAAAAAACTAAAGGAGTATTGGAAAAAAAAAGAAAAGAAGAATGGAATATCTTACTTTTACTCATCTCCTTTAAAATTATTAGTGCCCTGTTGCAAGTGAAGATTCCCTCCATAGACACTGKTCTCTATTAAAGGAAAAAGGTTAGTTTTTACACTTAATTTGTTGATTATTTTTTTACTTTGAATCTTCTCTGAGACAAAACCAATAACGTGGAGGGACATATCTGTCTGTAATTACCCCATGCAATACTCAGACATAATGGCACTAAAACTCAATGTGTCACTTGAAACCTCACCCATGGGTGGTTTAGCCCAGCAGATAATAAAGAGAGACAGAATGCCTGAACTTTGATTGCATTTAATGCTTCCAGCTGAGAGGAGGCAGTGATAGGTACTCAATAATTATACTGGGCTAGCTGGAAATCCTATCTGCGGGTCCTGTGAGTTCTTCAGGCAAGTCCCAAAGAAAAACTGATAAAACATCCCCCTGTCTGAGTCAGTCTGATTGCACTGACAACAGTGGATTAATGTCTGCAAAAATGCTGACCTGTCCAGTTCAAAACTTTCTGGGAAGTGAACAAGAATCCCTTCCAAGAAAGAAATTAGGCTGTCTGATTCTATACTAAAAACTCTTATTTTTCTGTGTGCGYTATTACTTAAGCCATGTTGCCAAAAGAAGCCAGATTCACTAATGCAAGCCTAGCAACTCAATTTTGAGCATTTTTTCACCTCGTAGYCTCACAGAGTGGTTTGGGTTGGAAAGGATCCTAAAGATCACCTTGCTCCAACTCCTTAATGTGAGCAGGGACAATTTCCACTATCCCAGGTTGCTCAGAGCTCCAACCTGGCCTTGGACTCTTCCAGAGATCCAAGGGCAACCACAGCTTCTCTGGGCAACCTGTGCCAGGTCTCACCACCTTCACAGGAAATAATTTCTTCCCAAAATCTCAGCTAAACCTACTCTTTTTTAGTACAGAGCCATTCCTCCTTTTCCTGTCAGGACATGTCCTTGTAAAAAGGGCAATTCTCTCAGCCTGTGATGTGTTCATCTTCACCCTTCTCCTCCTAATAATATTTGTATTGTTTAGTGACACACAGACACTTCAGCTTTGTTTTAGAGTGTTTCTATCTCTCCATTCCAGATGATTCTCCAGATATTATGCAAATACTTGCAATTTTCTTTGTTTCTTGTTTTTTCCCCTTCCCATCTTGCATTTAACTATTASAGGATGACAAAAAACTAAAGGAATTTAAAAGTTCTGATGTCAACCTGAAAGTCTCTTAGCCTCACTTGGGTGGAACATGGCCCTTCTGACTCACTGAAGGAACATCCAGAACAGGCCTGCAAAATGTCAGGGAAAGTCAGTCTGGTGATGGCAGCAGGAGRTGACTTCCAAGGGAAGGATGAGGACAGAACCCAACCTTTTGGGCCAGTGTGCAAACAAACACAGATCAATTTCTATTTCATTTTCTGAAGCTCAGAACAGTTTGGAGAGACTTGGTCAATTTCATGCACCTCCATCCTTTTATTTATTATATTTTATTTCATTATATTTTAACTTTTATTTTATTTTAATTTAATTTAATTTTATTTTATTTTATTTTATTTTATTTTATTTTATTTTATTTTATTTTATTTTATTTTATTTTATTTTATATTTTTAACCTAGGACTGCATTATTTCAGCCCTTGCTCCATATCCATGGTAGGGCCTGTGGAAAACACAGCTGCTTCTCCAGAAAGACCCTTCCACAGTGCTCTTCTCATGACTCTGATTCCCAGGATGACACTTTTGGTTCCCATTGACCATTTTTGTCACGTGGAACCAGGTCACAAATTTCTCTCTGCTCCAATGGAAAGCKCAGTTGTGGTGCTTGAGGCAGATGGGACCCAGATGTGCTGTAGCCATTTACACCCCTCTCTGGGGTTATGGATAGATTGTCCAAATCACTTCTTTCACCCCTAAATTTTTCTCCCCAGGAGCACAACTGAGGTTGCCCTTTCTCAGAACTCCTTTGCCAGCCAACACCACAGGGAGCACTCAGATGCACCAACAAATTTTGCCTTTGTGGCCAAAAGTTCTGGTTTTGCTGCCATTGCTTAATTCCCAGATTCTGGGGTCACATGAAAAATATGCACACAGAATAAGGTATTTAGTTAGTGAAAATAATTTTTTTTTTGTGAAAAGAACAATTGCTGAGACTCTAATTGCTCCACTGCTCTTCCAAAGGCAAAAATTACCCTGTGCTGGAGTGTACTACGAGCAGGAGTTTTCTTTCTTGATTCATTTTAGTGGCATAAAAAGGGCCGTGTGTGGGCATAAAGTACCTTTTTACCTTTTTTTTTCCCCTAATGTAAAGGCACTTGGAGATAAAAATGACTGCAGGATATGTACAAACAATGTTGTCCCCACTCTGCAATAACTCCAGGCTGTGTGTAGGAGCAACATTCTCTGTTGGAGGAGCAATATTGATATGCCTGTGAGTTGGAAATTATTTATTTTTTAAATGTTTTTATAGTGTTCATGCCATTTTTAGGATATTTTCCTTTCCTTATGTTGTGATGTTCCAGCTCTCCCAGGTGGGGTTGGTTTTTGGTGTGAAAACATCTTGCTGTGAGAAAATCCCAGATCTCTTCTGGCTCAACACCTGCACTGCCATCCCTGCCTGCTCCACAGCCAACTCCTGGCCACACTGTGCTTTTATCCTGTCACAGCAGCTGGGTTTATTTGGGATTATTTTGCAGAAGTTTTGTTTAATCCATGTGAGTGGATGATCAGTTCAGGACATGGCAGCTCCTGCTGGTTCAGGAAGAGATTGAGGTGAGAAACCATTCTTGAAACAGGATGCTGAAAGAAGAACCTGTTCTACTTCTATTTATTATTATTTTTAATTATTTTTAAAAATTTCTTCTCAAAATAAATACCTCACCTTATCTATTGCCACTAATCTCCAGAAGTTGGTGCCTTTATAAATCCAAGAGATATTACTTTTACCAACATAATGACAGAATAAATTACCRTATTGCTTTGCCAAGAACACCTAAAACTTCATCCCACAGGTGTGAGGAGCAATGAAAACACACCTCTCCAACCTAAGAGCAAGATTTAAAAGTTAAACTCAATTCTCATCATGCAGAAAAGCAAAATTCATGGGTGAAAATATATGGATGGTCCAAGAAACATGCAGGCCAGGAGGATGAACTTCCACAGTTAGAGCTTCCTGTTCTCATCTTACTGCCCCACCAACCAAATTAACACCCTATGATTTATGCAGATTTATGCAGATTTATGCAGATTTATGCACAGAAACCTGCTGTAACTTCCTACCATGACCTGGCAGGAAACAGAAAAGCCATTCCAGGCCCAAGCTCCAGCCCTGGTGTCCTCAGCTCACCCCAGCCTGCTCCTCCAATGTACAATCAGCTCCCATGAAGGAGGGGATTAAGCAGGCAAAGGCTTGTCATGATTGCTAAAAAAGGTGCTTAAAAAAAAAAGAAAGAAAAAAAAAAGAAAACAAAAAAAAAAAAGAAAACAAAAAAAGGAAGAAGAACCTAAATTCTGATTAAAACCTGGCCTTGGTGAAAGGCACTTTAAAAGATCATGCCATTCCAACCCCTGCCATGGGCAGGAACACCTTCCTCTAGACCAGGCTGTTCAGAGCRCCATCCTGGGACATTTCCAGGGATGGGGAATTCACTGGGAATCTGACAACAACCTGTACCTCATAAGCCTCACAGTAAAGAAATTTTCCCTGGTGTTTAGACTAAACCCATCTCTTCCAGCTTCCTAAGAATTCCACGGTCTCCTAAGAGTTCAACTCTCCTAAGCAAAGAGTTTGTGCCAAAGTCTTCAGAATTCAGTGACATTTGAGGAAAAGTCATTAAAGTTATTCAGAAAAAATARGGACCTGGCCCTACCAGAGTACAACATTAGAGTCACAGTCAAGCAAGAATGAGAATTTAGCTCAGAAAGCCTCTTGTTTTCCTTTGGTGAATAGATTCACCAGAACAAACACTGGGAGTACACTTGCTGTGCTGGTAAATGTCASTACCTGGTTTAAATTATTAGTGGTAATCCAACCAGTATTGCCATGCCTGACAGATGTCTCAAATCCACTCATTTTAGCAGGCTTGAAATGTCACTGCTGATTTCACAACAGCTTTGTCCCACCCTGGACCTGGGCAGGCAGACAAAAGCTTGAGTCCTGAGCCAAGGACAATATGAGATTAAAAAAAATTATTAGGCAGCACGACCGAAAAATTTCATCCTAACGACATAAAAAGCACTGCCTATTTCATAAGTATTTGTCAGGTAAGGAAGGAGTCACTCATAAAAACCCTTCAATGCCAGGAAAATGCTGAAAACGCATTTGAACTCAGAGTTTCATCTTGAACTGATAAGGTGAAATTTCCCCTGGAGTATTCTGAACCTGAGCTCCCTCTCATGACTTCACTGGCAATAAAAAAAACACTTAGGTTTAGAGTTATGCCAGTGTGAAAATAACATGAAAGAGAATGCCATAAAAAAGGGAATAATTTATTTCCTGATAGGCCACCCAGTCCATTTCTGAATCTGTTTTAATCACAAGAAAAAAAAAGTTTATGCTGTGGTGCCTTCTCATATTGTAGAAAGTCTAAGCATAAGTTTTTATTGCTGTCTTGGTTCAGCAGCTTAAAATCATTATGGGAGAAATTACAAAAAAAGCCAAAAAAACCAAAAAACCAACCAAACAAAAAACCACAAAAACCRACAYAAAAACAACAAAAAACAAKCAAACAAACAAACAAAAAAAAKCAACCCCAAAAACTGTGTTCAAACAAAGAAAATAAATATTTATTACATAGTTTATCTGGTGTTTAACACTTGGGCAGATCATCAGCCTGGGTCATTAATTGTGGAATTTACCATACAGACAGAATTTTGACAACACAAAAAAGGTAAGAACATTAAAGGCAGAGAAAAGGAAAAACAAAGAATCAAGAAGTGTGTGTGTGGGGGGGGGGGTGGAATTTAAAAAAATAAAGAAAAAAAAGAAAAAAAGAAAAAAGAAAAAAAAAGAAAAAAAAAGAAGAAAAGAAGAAAAGAAGAAGAAAAAAAAAAGGAAAAAAAAAAGAAAAAGAAGCCTCCTGAAAATATACAACCTCAAGATTTGGCTCATTCAGATCTGTGTTTTCTGACCAAGGTTTGCTCTGTGTAGACAAGAAATTATTTTCATCAGGTTTCTAGAGAGACACCAACAGCTCTGCAGATCCCAAACACAGAAATAAAACCCAGCTCTGTCCTCAGCAGCAGCCTCTGGTGGGATCCCTGGCATGAGATGCCCAYGGATCCCTGAGTGCCTGGAAAATGATCTGAGCACCAAAACACTCCAGGCAGGCAGCARAGGCAGGACACAGCAGCAAAAAATGTCATACTTTTACAGAGACCTGCATTTCCAAGAAATTAAACCATTTAAGGCTACAGCAGAAACCTGCGAATGTATCAGGAACCAATCAAAGGTGGGTGTGAAGGACATTAAGTAAGCAAAATCTATAAATTAAAAAAAAAAAAACAGAACGTAGGGTAGCATAAGGAATTGGGCAGGTTTGGGGCACTGAGAGACCTCAGAAACCTCTGGCATGCTTATTTTTGTTTTAAAAGAGGAAATGGAATGGTCAGAGCTTCCTTTTCTGGGCTCTGCTAAGGGCAGAGAGCAAGGAGGTGGCAGTGCTTGGTATTTTCTTTGGGTGATTTGACCCTTTTTGAAAAGGCTTGCTGGGATTCCCAGTTCTTTGGCAGGCAAGAAAGAGAGGAGGGAAAGGGCCAATCTTTGCAAATATTTTCTATTACTTTTTCCTGTCACCACTAAATCTTCCACATTTTGAATTAATTCAATTTCTTTGGCATCCTGGTCAAAACCCACTGTGTTTCAAGGAAAATTCATATCAAACCCATGCCAAAAATTGTACATTTCAGTGTTTTTGGTACAAATTAGAGTAGACTGAGTTGGCCCAACAGATTACCAATAAAAAGAAACTTAAAACATTATCCACTTACAGATTTGCAGTCCACAGGGAATTYAAACCAGATGATTTTCATGTGTGTTTTCTGAGTTATTTCAGTAGAAATGGTTTAAAGAAGAATTTAATTTACACTATGAATTGAAACCACATCTTCAAATGCACATTAGTGTGTCAGTATAGGGAAATTCTTTTAATTCATGCTTCCTTTGTGAGGATGTTCAGAAGTTGCTCATAGAGAAAAACATTGATCTGAGGAGATTTCTTRCACAATACAGCTTCGAATAAATTTGAAGGGATACCTCCTGCCCACTTCTGACACTCTTTAACACACACTTCTGAAGGTAAAAGGGCCCAGTCCTGAACTCTCAGGGGGCACAGTGCAATTGGCCTCACCCTTTCCTCCAGCTCAGCCCACCTCCAACACAAACAATAACTTAAATTCATTCTTAAATAATTTAATAAATAATTTAAATTTATTGTTAAAATTTAAATGRYTTATTAACCAATTTAAATTGATACTTGATATTTAATAAATAATAAATTTACATTTATCATTAAAATTATAAATCTATTTTAATTGTAATTTAGCCCCTGCATTCACTGCACAGGGGATCAGAKARCCTGAAAAAGACCAGAGGGATGTTTCCCTCAGCTGAAAGGCTTTGTCCCAAGGCAGACAAGCTGTGGTCAGTGACAGCAAGGTGGCCAAAATGCCTTACAAAATGAAGGTTAGGCCATTCCCACACAGCCAACCCCACTTGTACAAACGTTTTTTTACTCCTTTCCACTCCCTCATTCCTTTATTTGTACTACAAATTTATCTCTCAGACTTACAAACCCTCTTAAAATCCCCCCTATATCCCGGCATGTTGTGTTGCCTGGAAAAGCTCTGCTTTTCTGACACTTTAAACTTTAATAATTATACCAATTACTTAGTTAGTGGAGGACACAAGGATGAGGTTGTTGGTACTTCTCATTTCCCCATTTCCTTCCTCCCCTGGGTTTTTCTAGCAGGTCCCTCGTCTCTCTACAGCCACACATCCACTTTTTGGCACCTCGGCTGCTCTTTGCAGCACCCCTTTTATTGACCTGCTCCTTTGCTSCCACTGCTAAATTCCAGTTGGAATTCTCTGAGCTTTTCCCATCTTCTTCTCGTGCYAAAACAGGCCTGCAAAGCCTTCAGGACAGAATTTCTGACCCAGAGGGAAAATATTTGTTTAATTCCCCATAGGGAGTGCCTCTTCTCTCCTGAATTCCGCCCTGCAGAAGCAAAGCAACACTTCAGGGCTGGTTCCATCCCCTCAGGAGTCCTGCTGCTCCTCTTGCCATGACTTCCCACTGGCAAACGTCCCAGGGGAATTGTGACAGTGTTCACAGGGGTCCCAGGATGAGGGAAGAGATGAGGATCTGACTCCATGTTTCAGAAGGCTGATTTATTATTTTATGATATAATATTACATTAAAACCATACTAAAAGAATAGAAGAAAGGATTTCATCAGAAGGCTAGCTAAGAATAGTGAAAGAAAGATGAATAACAAAAGGTTTGTGGCTCCGACAGACACTCTGAGCCAGTGGCTGTGATTGGCCATTAATTAGAACAACCACATGAGACCAATCACAGATGCACCTGTTGCATCCCACAGCAGCAGATAACCATTGTTACATTTTGTTCCTGAGGCCTCTCAGCCTCTCAGGAGAAAAAATCCTAAGGAAAGGATTTTCATAAAAGAGTCTGCGACAGGGAATGAATCAGAATATTCTGCACAGCCCTGTAGGGTGGGTGTCACCCAAAAAAAAAGACAGACAATGGACTGTCCATCTCCACAAAAAAAAAAAAAAAAAAAAAAAAACAAAAAAGATCCTCAGGCTCGATCCTGGGAGGAAGCAGCAGGTTTGGGCACAGTGATGGAGCAAAGTGTGTCAGTGCAATGATCTTAGTGACCTCACCCACTGCAAGCACAGGAACATCACATTTTGGACAGATAAACCAAGTACAGAGAACAGAGGTCTTGCTGTGCCTGAGCTGGCTGTGAGAGGAGGCAAAACCAGTGATTAGGGATAAAGCTTGCAGAGTGAAAGATAAAATCTCATCTGGCCCAGAGCTCGCTGGTACAAAGTCATCCTGTCAAAGCAGTTTGTTCCACCTCAATCCAGAAGAGTGAGCTTGCACAAAAGAGCAAGGAGGCTGTGTCTTCTGGGATCACACTATTTCTAACTGCAAACCAAAGCCAAATTTATGGTATAGCTCTTGGAAACCCAAAGACAAATTTATGGTATAGCTGTGCCACAGCCTTACTGAAAATAAACTTTTTTTTTCATACAGGATTTCAGGCTCAGATATAATTTTTTTGCCTCCARCCATGATATATATGATACAATAACAAATGCAATAAGTCTCCAGAGCCCTAACCAGCCATGTGGACATTTGAAAATGCCATCAGACATTTCCTTGGCCTTGGCTAAGCRGTGAAATTGTTGGTGTAAATGATATCAGGAGCACAGGAAAAAAAAAGTTATGGAGTGAGGTACTGTGGTTGAGAAAGTCATTTCCCTCAGCCTGTAATCTGCCATTGCAAACAATCCTATATCCATCAGTGCCTCCAAATCAGAGTGCTGGGTTGTCTGTCAAAAATATATGCACAGTTTGATTCACTCAGCCTTGATGTCTGCCTTGAGACAAAGCCTTTCAGTGGAGGGAAACATCCCTCTGGTCTTTTTCAGGATGTCTGATCCCCTGTGCAGTGAATGCAGGGGTTAAATTACCATTAAAATAAATTTAATGTATTATTCTAATAATCAATTTAAATTTATTATTATTTTAAATATGAATTATCKATTTAAATTGGTTAATAATCAACTTAAACTTTAATAATCAATTTAAATGATTTATATTTAAGAATGAATTTAAATTATMYTTTGTGTTGGAGGTGGGCTGAGCTGGAGGAAAGAGTGAGGCCAATTGCACTGTGCCCCCTGAGAGTGCAGAGCTCAATTACAAGTTGCAGTGCTGAAATGCAGGAAATTTTGCAGCCTGTCTTCATGCAGTTGTGATGGCCCCTCCTGGGCTTAAATCTCTGTGAATGTTTGAAACACTCAGAAAGGTAATGCAGTAGTAATAATAATAATAATAATAATAATAATAATAATAAAATTTCTAAAATAATTCTGCATAGTCCTTTGCTGGAGGAAATCTAAATCATCACAAATGCACCAGTACATTGGGAGATTCCCAATTATAAAGGCTTCAGCAGGCCACAATYTTGAAAGAAATTTGGCTCATAAGGAAAATGAAAAGTAAAAAAAAAAATTGCTACAATTGCTGAAATGACATTTTTGGACTAGTCAGGTCTATGTACATAAAACATGTTGCTCCTAGTAACAGAAAAGCAAACATCCTCCAGAGACTGCAAGTGCAATTTGGGTGGGATTTTTTAAAACTACCTAAGGTACTCTGCAAACCAATTTCCACTGACTTCCAGGTGTGTTGAATTTCCACACTCGTGTCCCACCCTCCCTTCTCAGACTGCAATTTGCCATCCCAAAGAGCAGAGCCTTCAGCACGACACTGAAACTAATTTTGAGGGAGGATTCCAATACAAGAAAGTTTAGGCAGCTTGGATATTTTGGAAATGTCAATAAAGCAAGATTCATCAGCTGGATATCTCCACCACCACTAACAACAAAAAGAAGACAGTGGCAGGTTTTGTGAGTTCAAATTGGTGTTTTTTCACACAAAATTTTGGCTTATTTTTCAGTGAAGTGATTTTCAACCTGACTTGTAACACTGCCAGGTAACCACAGAGATGCAAATATTCAGTTCACAACACCCCCCAAAAATTTTGCTCATCAAATGGCAAGATCAAGTTGTACTCAAAATAAGGGGTTTCTGTGCAGATTGCATAAATGGCATTTCAGCAACAATTTGAGCACCATTATTTCTGACATTTTGTGACAAGGACATGTTACACCTTCTGTATATATGGCAGAAAAGTTGCTCAGCCAAAAAAAGTTTCATGACAAATTTTAATGGGCAAACAAACAGACAATGTGCATTGAAAACCAACTTACTGCAAAAYTCAATGTTTGGAAGCCACAGGAGAAGATAAAATAATGTGCAAGCTAAAGCTCCATCTGACATTGAAATTCTGGAAGAAAACCCCTCTGAAAACAACGAGACAATGTTTTGAAATTGAACAGAAATTGCAGGAAAATTTTTCAACGTGATCTTCTCACTTTATTTAGAAGGAAGTCCATAAAATTAGCAGCTAGAGTCTGTAACCACCAGGCTGCACTGAGAAGAGGAAAGGCTTTAAATAATTTAAATTTATTATTAAAGTTTAAATTGATTGAGTAATAAATTTAAATCGATAATTGATATTTAAATTAATTATAACTAATCACATCCTCAGAAAAAGGATGTTCCCTGATACTATTTAATGTTAGAGCTAAAAGTAAGCAAGCAGTGGGATCTCTCTGGCTTTCACAGGAATTTTTACTTTCACACATATATTGAAATAATCCTGTATTTTAGAGCTTTTCTGSGTGACCATCACGCCAGAAGAAGAAAATATTTGACACAAGCAAGAATGGTATAATGAAAACTTCAGGTGGTCTCACCTGCCACATTTTCTTAARGTGAAAAAAGAAAAGGAATATTAAATTATCAACAACAAACAAACAAACAAAAACCAAAACACCTTTCCATAAGATTTTTGTTATGTTTTAAACTGATGAAGRTAAAAATCTTTATCTTTGACATTATATATTTTGTATTTTTCAGCAGTTTTATATGCTTTTTGAAACTCCTGCTTCAAGCTATTTTTCAAAGCASTTGAAACTGGTTTTTCAGCTGGTTTAATTGATTTTTCATTTCCTTGTGATTCTGCTAAGGAAGACAGAAAGAATAGAGTGGCATGGAAAAAAACTAAAAGTTACTTATTTCTTCCTTCCTGCCTGAAGCCACAGAAAATTTCAGTGACATGCTGGTAAAAAAAAACCCACCATATACCACTTTTAAAAGAAAAACATGCGTTTTCTGTGCAATGTGCCTTCTGAATGCTATTCCAAGGTTGTAAAACTCMGGCTTTTCCCCTTCCCCAGAAACTATTGCTGCCTCTCACAGSACTGTGAGCTGGGAGCGGGGGGTCAGAGAGTGAAATTTGATAGAATTTGGCCAAAGGAGGGTAAGGATGCTCAGGGCAAGCCCGTCCCAGAGCTGCTCAGGCTTACCCAAGGGTTTCAGACATCAGAGGAAGGGCTGCTGGTAGAAAATTGCTGTTTCAACAATTGATTGATGCTATCAAGGCAAGGAAAAACAGGTTGTTCCCTCCTGGTAACATCACGCTTGGCAGCCTCTGGAGCACAAACCTGTGCCAGCCCAGCAGCTCACYGCCCTCCAAAAAACATCCTTCCCTCAGCCTCCCTGAGGTTTTGAAGTAGGTTTTGCTGCAGATTTTGGTTTTTTTTTTTTTTAATGGATGGCTTCTCCAAGCAGAAGCAGTGGGAGTGGAAGGGGCTCTGAAGCTGTGGAAGAAGATCAGGGCAGGGTTTGTGCTGTGCCTCACCCAAATACCTCGAGCCAAGCTCAGTCTGAAGAGTTCTCTTCAGAACACAGGATGGAGCTGCTCCTAGCAGGCTTTTCTCTGGGGCATTTGGCATTTGTTTTGCAAAGTTTTTTAGCTTTGGTGAGCAACGTCCCAAGAATTAATGGAAACAAAGAATTAGAATTTTTTTTTTTTTAATTGCAAGCTTACTATAGGCATTTGTGAGTGGTCTTGAGCCACAACCATTTTCCAGCTTTAGTGAGGTAAAAAAAAAAAAGGCTTACATTTAAAAGCAGCAGTTCTAAAGGGAAGACCTGGATCTCTCCTGTTCTTGCTTTATGTGTGCTGGGGCTTGAGACTCCATGAACTGCTCTGAGATCAGGGAATAACCTTTGATTTTTGTATTTATATAAAAAAACCCAAGAAATTACTTGTAGATATCACAAGATAACCTGGACAAAGGAGTCCCCTGTGTCAGCCCTTCACAAAATCCCCTCCCCAGAGAGAGGTGTAAAGGGTTTATGAATGTGGGATGAGGGGCAGAAGGAAAAATCACATTTGGGAAACATTTCTGTGCCTCTCACTGCAGACCCAAACTGATCTCTTGCTCCAGTTCCTTTTCTACAAACAACTCTGCAACTCCATGCAGACCAACTCCATGCAACTCCATCTTCTGTGAGATGTAGGAAAAATATATCCAAAAGGCTACTGGGGGTGCAAGGTCAGGCTGCTTTAAATGGTTCTGCATCCCCAGGAAGAGTTCCCAAGGCACAAAATAATTTATATTGTAAAACTTTGGCCCAGGAGCATGAAACACAGCAAGGGGAAAAAAATAAACAACAGAAAAACAAAACAACAAAAACAAACATAAACAACCCCCCAAAACAAAAACCAACCTAACAAAAACCCCAACCAAAGAAATTCTAAAAACCAAAAGAAACCACCCATAAGATTTTATGGTCACTAAAACAAGGCTAATAATAATTAATAATTAATAATTAATAATAATGAAGAAGAAGAAGAAGAAGAAGAAGAAGAAGAAGAAGAAGAAGAAGAAGAAGAAGAAGAAGAAGAAGAAGAAGAAAAAGAAGAAGAAGAAGAAGGAGAAGAAGAAAGAAGAAGTAGTATCCACTGTATAGGAACTACAAGGATAACACACTTTTCATTAAAATAGTTAAATATACACAAAAATACACAACCTTGAATATCTGTCATCACTTTCCTGACAAAGTTTTTAAGAAACTTAATTTATTTTATCCACATTAATGTGGGAAGACAAATGGGGAGGAGCTAGTTACCATCTGATTTTTCTCCCTAAGTCATGTTAGGAAAATAAAAGTGATCATACTGCACATAGAACTAGAAACATTGCAAGGAAATAAATCATACTGAAAAGAAGTATTTATGTATATATATATATACACATATATATATATATAATATTTAGGTTATTCACAATCTGCTCTAGAAATATTTTATCAGATAATCTGTACTGTCTCTGTTCTGCACAGTTCTTACAGCAAAAATCCAAAAATTAAGACAATTATTTGGAATTGGACACTACAATTCACTCTAAACGAAAATATTAAGAGCTATTTCTCATGTAACACAATAATAAAGACAGCAATTTGTTCAGCATTAGATAAGAAATCTATGGTTTAAATGGTTTAGAAAACATTTGTGGAAACAAAGCATATTGYAACCAACTTGTCCCATATCTTACCAAAACCACATTGAGCTATAAAGGAGATTTCTGCTCCAGAAATGCCACTTTAATCTTTGTAAAGCAGATTTATTAAAACATCTCTGCTTTCTTTCTATTGAAATACAAATGAGCACCGAAGAAAACTCCAGGGGAGAGAGTTTGAGCTRATCTGGGATTCTGGAATTGCAGGACAAAGGCATCTGGAAACCCCTCATTGACACCAGCAGAGCTGGGACTTCTCCCTGATCTGAGTTTGTGGCTTGGGCTCTGAGAGAGGAGTTGATAAATTGATATTTCACCCACTGCAACCCACATTTCCAGTCTTCCTCCAGTTCTGCTGAGCTGCTGTGCTCATGTGATGCATTGCAGGGCACCAACAGCTTTAAAACAACATTATTGTGCTGTGTTAATTAGTAATGAGTTACTATCCTTTGGCATGGCCTTCAAGRGTGTTAATATTCCCAGGAAAAAACGCAGAGAAATGATGTCTGTCTCCTGTAATTTGCCATCATGTGATGTCCAGGAGGCAAGGCTGCAAGTCTCCCGTGGTCACAGGGCCAGACAAGAGATTTTGGGGCAGTGGAGATTGAGGCAGCTTCCCTTTCAGAGCACATTTATGATTAAATTATCCAAAAATTATGTGTCTCCGCAGCAGAGACTGGAATGGGTGGGCAGCTCAATTATCATCACAGGTCAGGTATGAGGGCAGGCAGATTTTTCACTGAATGAGCTCACGGTGTGAGATACAGCCCTGGCAGCTCCCTGGCCCAATAAGATGTGATGTTCTCAGGGCAAAGGTTCTCTAAATCAGTGAGAAAGGCAGAAATTGAGAGGTCTTTGCCTCTGATTTCACACAACACTCTGCTGACACGGCTCTTTCCCCCAGGAAAGCAAACAGAAATCGAAAAAAGTGGAGAGATCCTGACCCCTTATTCCTCCTATCTGCTTTCAAATGCTCTGCTTTCAGTCTCAGTTGTACCAACACCAAGCTGGAGTGTTATCAGCCCAGGCTGGTCCTGTTCTCAGCCCAGCCAACCAGCCATGAATGTCTGACTATTTGTTCCTTGCTGATATCCCATTCTATTAAGCATAATGCAGGCCAACTTCTCTAATATTTACCTTGTTATCACCTGTGTACATCTCTTGACTTCTTTGTTTGCCTTCCTCCCAGCAAATTTGCACAGTGTGGCTGTACAGCCCTTCCCCTGCTGAAGGCACGCTGTGCTCCAGGAGTAATCCTGCACCAGCGCCTCCCCCTGTCCCAGGGGAACCCCAAAAATCTCACCCCCCCTTCCCCACAGACCTCATTTTTATAGCCCCAAACACCTTTGAACCACAGAGGTCTCGCTCCACCGCGATTTTTTTTTGTTTTAATTTTTTTTTTTTTTTATTTAAAGGGGTACCTAAATGGTTTGGGTGGCACAAACAGCYCCACGGGAATGGGGAGATAAATCTGCTGAGTCCCAGCTGTGCTATCTACCAGGAACGTTCCCCACTGTGCACCTCCCCACACCCAGCCTCCCTCTCCAAAAGTGGCTGGCTGGGCTTTTCCAGAGCCCATGAGCGTGTTTGCATTACATTTATATTACTTACCAAGGGCCTGGGACCCAGTAAAGTAATGAGATAACCAGGTTTATCTGGTGGAGGGTTGTTAAATAAAATGTATGGCTATGAGGAGTAACTGCTTCATGATTCATCATGGCAATTTTCTCCTTTTTTTTCCAAGGGTTTTTGAGATCCCAGTCCTCAAGAATCACAAAATTTCCCAGCCAGTTGCAGCATGTCAACACCTTGATTCTGACATATTCCAGGGTAAGCTTCAGGTGGAGGTGGAAGGGGAGAAATGTGGATTTACAATAGCCGCAGACAAAATAACCAATTCTCAGCTATATACCATTTGAAGCACTGTGTAAAATTAAGGAATTAAAACTAATGCTAGGTCAGCACATTTATGTTGTAAAGTGTGGCTGGATCAGCTGCATTCATTCGAAATACTGAATCATCTAATTGCAAGTTGAGAAAGGAAGTATTAAAAAAAAAAAAAGCCCTAAATTCAAACAGTCTTTGAGATCATTGAAATACACTCTAGAGATGGATGATCCATTTGAGGAAAACTTAAAATAAAGTCTTTTCAGTTTGACGATTAGCTGATGATCTGAAAAAAAACTTTTATTAAGGCTCTAAAACGTACTTCAAAATTAGCATTTATTTTCATCTGGGAGGTTCTGCCTATGCATCCTTGGAACGTGGCCACTTGCTGGCAGAGGGGTTGGCAGAAGAAGAGCAACTCTTGTGACACAAAACTGTTTTGCTGCATCAGGGAAATCAGACAACAAAGCTGAGTGCATGATTTTTGCTGCTAGTTGGAGCTGACTTGCCACGTGCTCGGTGCTCATCAATTGCTAACAGAACCCCAGGCACTTCTAAGGGGAAAATGCTTGCTTTCTACAAAGAAGGATGAATGTTTCTGTCAACTGTTATTTTCCTCTTTGATGGCCTGGTTCCACTGCTCCCGCTGAGGAAGCAGCTTATTTTGATAAAGCACAACCCTGGGATGATCTCCATGTGTCACTGGTCAGGAAAAGCTCACAACCATGCACCTCAGTGCCTGTTTTAGAGAATTCCTRCCCAAATCAGAGCCTCCAGGAACGAGGGAGCAGGGAGCACTTCTGCAAAGCCAGCTGGCTGGGCACAGGCTCAGCTAAGCCCCAAAGCAATGGACTTTTATTCCCTGAAAGGGGATAAATGCAGCTCCAAGCAGTGGATTTTWATTCCCTGAAAGTGGAATTGCAGAAAAAAGGGTGGACTTTGTTCTAAATTAATGGTCAGGAGTATAGATAAGTGGATTGATGAATCATAGGCACAGTCAAGTGCCCAAGTGGTGCCTGTTGGGGTGAAGGATTGCTGTAATWTTGCCATTTTTATCTGGCACAGAAACACCATAAGGAATCCTGAAGCTGGATTATTTCAAGAGAGTGTTCAGACTCCAGATTAACACAAATGCATGCAGGGAAGGAGTCACATCCACAGGAGACAGGTCTGTCCCATGGGAAATATTCACAACTGCCTCTATTTTATCCTCCCACAGCAATTTAACTCATTTCTCTTCAAATTCAGCCAACACAGTGCTTTTGCACCAAAGCAAAAACAATATTTGGTGGCCCGTGGCTGGGGAAAAGAGCAGCTCTTCTGCTTCATATTTTGTATGTAATGCAGTCTTGTGGGAGCCAGGTGCTTTCTAAAGGGAAAAAAAAAAKSKAAAKKAAAAACCCAAACAAAAAAACTGGTCTTTCTTTTGGTTTTCAGTTCATAAGGAAAGACAACACACCTCAAAAAGGAATTAACACTAATTAGAATCTTAAAAAAAAGAAAAATCTTGCTCACAGTTAATTTCATTATGAGGAAAATGTTTAGAGACATGGGCAGCTGTGAATTTGCAGATGCACTCAATATATATGGTGAATAAGAGTCTTGAAATATGCACTGGTTTTGGATTCATAAAGCCATTTTTATATATATTTTTATTAGTACTGTCACAGTGCCTTTCATGTGTACTAGAAACCATCAGATTTGGTGTTGCTTAAGGTTTCTGTGATGTTCTGTTAAATTCCCATGCAAATAAATCTGTTTTGCTGATGTTTGTAAAGTTGTGTTTTAGACCAGAGATCTCAGAGCTCTGTCTTCAATAAAAAGGGGTAGAAGTGGAACTACTAATTTKGTTTCTTTAAAAGGCATACATTTTCATGCACATTAAATCCATCTGTTTCTGAAATGTACGTCTTTCTTCAGTGTGTAATTTGATAAAACCCAAAAGAAAGCCTTGGAGTTCCAAACTTGAAGCAGAAAGGGAGAGAAAGTGAACACCATCAAGAGCATAACATGGCCAGGAACTTTACCAAAGAATTCAAAAAAAAAAAAAGCCACTGTATTTTTAGAGTGCAAAAACACTAGCAAGCCACTCAGGGGATCTTGTCACAAATCCTCCATGCATTTTTAAACTTCTAGGAAAAGGAGAAAATTGTCCCATATGTCTCCAGTCTGAGCACAGTTGCAGCAATCCAAAGGAGGAATGGGCCTCTATTAATTAAATATTCAAGTCTTCTGTGTTTCTGTGATATGCTGAGGCTACTTGTAATATTTTTAGATTCATATTTATTTCAAGGGAGCTTTTATTTCAACACACATCAAAAAACACAATTTTAGAGAAGCTTTTGGATCTCAATGGCAGCTTTATACAAGAAGGGGCATCACCAGTGTGACTTAGCTCCCTGTATCACTTCCATGCTTCTGAGTGATATGTCTTTTAACAAGTTTGTGTAAAACACTGAAAACACTTGATCCTGATTAATTTGGCCTTTTTTTTTTAATTGAGAGAGAGAGCTTCAAACACCCCTATCCCAAAACTCTTTTAGAAAGCACAGAAATCATTAACTACAACCACACTGAGAGTAGGCAGGGCTGTATTACAGATCTACTGTTGCCATAAATTATTCCACAGATGCAAACAACTGAAACCCCAAATGGTGATTTCCAATTAAAATACAGAAGGATTGATCTGACTTCACAGACATCTCTTTTGCTGTTTTCAACAGGAAGTGGAAGATCTGTGCACAAACTAGAAAATCTTCAAAGCGCACRGAGCAGGAGCCTGTAATTCACAATTTACATTACTTGGAAGATGTGCTGTGGTTTCATAATGTTTCTATATATATGGAGCCACAATTAGGGCTAAATATAAGAGCTACAACATGATTTTTATAGCACTCTTTTTCTTCATAGCTGGGTTAAAACRAAAATCAAGGAACTCTCCTGTACTTGCTTCACACGCGTAGGAAAATAATCCCAGTAATACCCCTCAAGTTTCCTTCAAGGGGGTTATTTTGTCCACTTCTGTGCAAAAATATGTGCTGGGAGAGGCTTAGATGCATCTGGGGACATGTACGGTAGGAGATCACAGTGGCAGCCCTCAGCATTCTGCTCTTGGGTTCACTTGTGCAGATTGATGCTTTTTTGTTCCCCTTACTTGCCCTTTTTTTGCAGGGAAAGGCTCATCTTGCTCCAAAAAGACTTTTGAAGCTTCTGCAGCTCTCTGAGTGGTGTCRCTGAGAAAGGCTTCCCTCATTCCCACTGTGGATTCCTGAGATCCCTTTTGCTCACCTCTGAGCACTCATGGGTCAGGTGCATTGGCAGGAAAATCTTCCTGCAGGGAAACAAATAAACAAACAGTGGGTGAGATTGGATCTTGATGGGCACGGATTTGCTTCGGCATGAAACACTCCTTACACTGTTGAAACCTCTTAAACACAAAGGAAACTGTGAAAAAGGGAAATCCTGCATGTGCCTCAGAGGAAGGATCTAAAGTTCTGCCTCCATAATTTTATCCGTGGGGCTGGGAACACTGGAAGGGACACTTTGCCTAAAGAGTCACATCAGAAGAAATTCCTTGGAGAAATACCAATTTAAAAAAAGTGGACTTCACAGATACTGGAGCACTTTGCCCCCTCTAAATTAGGGTTAACTATGCTGACCCATGTTTTTTACCCCAGCACTGTTTTATTAACACCTCYAAGGGGCTGGCAAGTTTAATATCAGCAACGTTTTGGATGAGGACAAGTCCTTGCTGTAAATAAGATCCAGGTAACTTGGGTTATGTTACTCACAGGTATTGTTTGCAAGGAAAACACAGCAGTGAAAGACATCTCTCTCTGAAAGTTCTTTAGTGGCAGAGATTTTGATCTTTTAAGTGTAAAAGGGTGGCATTGCTGTGGGTATTTGCCTTTAGCCACTTCAACACTTTTCTCACAAGATTTGCCACACAAATTGCCCCAGGTTGCAGCCTGGACAGGATAAGGGACTGCCTCAACACCTTTATTATCCTCACAGCACACTGGGTACCRCAGACAGGTCTGCAAAGTAACAAGTGCTGAATTTCCAAGCAAGGCTCACAAATGAATTAAAGATCACACACATCTCTAGCAAAGGCAGGGGTTGTAAAATGGGCAAACAACACATTCTAAAATTCTCCTATTGTCTACAGGGTGGCTACAAAATGAAAATCTTGTTTTACATTGCACGTGTCCATMTGAGTTTAAATTGGTTTTTGTCTCGCCATTCTCTTATGTCAATAGACTGACCTCTGGGATTAGAGCAGAAGAGATTATTTYAAACTATTTTCCTCATGAAAACATGTCAGTTTCTCTCCTTCTTTTGCAATTCAGAAGAAAAGATGTTTGAATGTAAAAAGCAAGGAAAAGCCATCATATAGCAAGGTGATTTCTAAAGGGAAATTTCCTCCTTTCTTCCCCCCTTTCTGAATGAGACAGGCACAGCACACCAAAATCACATCTACCAACATTATTCTTTCACAGAATTTCCTATGGCAAACTCAATTGGAAGATCCCATTCCAAATGCCTTTGTTAGGCAGAGATGGTTGTACAGCAAAATCTWAATGGGAAAATGTCACTGAAAGGAAAAGAGTCTACCAATTTGCAGGCAGGGATATTTGAAGTCATGTGAAATTAATGGTGCCCATATATGTACTGTAAAATGTATCTGATACCCTCAAGAAGCGTGGAAAATTCCTCTAAAATTGTTGCAGTTGATTCCTTGTAAAATGAACATTTATTAATTGTGCACTCACAGCTTGCCTATAACAAAAAGTCAATTCTTTAACCCACACAGAGAGACAAATATCTCAAAGAATGGCATTTCATAATATGCTGCTTATGAAAATATTTGAAGGGGAATGTCACAGTGCTCTAAGAACACCAAGAGGATCAGACCAGCAACAAGGARGTGACATGGAAAACCAGATCCTGTCTGTGGGAATGTCACACGTGGCACTTGGAGCTTGCTGTCTCTCATTTTTTCATGAAGAACAATGCCTTTGTGATGACTCCTTTCCCCTCATCATCTCCCACCAGTCCTTAGACAGATGATCAAGCAGAGCTTCCTCCTATTTTCTCCACCTGGCAGAGAGATCTCCATTTCTGACAAGAAGGGATGAGTCAGGGAATAAAAGCTTCATCCTTCCTCCAGGTATTGTACCCGTCTTTGCAAGTTCTCTGGTGCAAAGACCATCTTGATGGGCCCTTCTGGAGTATCCTGAACACTTTGATCTTCCCTTCAGACTCCCACAGCCAGCATAACTGTGATTACATTGCCCTAATTATCTTGAAACAAATCACTTATCCTTCTACTTTCATTCTCAGCAGGGAAAAAAAAAAAAGAAAAAAAAAGGGGGAAAAAAAAAAGGAAAAAAAAAGAAAGAAAAAAAAAGGCCTGACAAGGATTCTGTTTCATTCCAACTCTAATCAGAGTTGGCTCTAGTTTTTAAAATATGTAAATACAGGCAGAGGTTTGCTTGCACTTCATATCTTTTCCTACCTCTGACAGAACAAACTTCTTTCCAAGAGCACGAAATAATTCAAACCCTATGGTTCCCTTTTTCTCTTTGCCAGAAGCATAAACCCATACAGTTCAAAAAAATAATAAAAACAACCAACCAAGCAACAAAAAACCAACCAACCAACCAACCAAACAAATTTAAAAGCACAGATAAAAACTAAATCAGGCCGTGAGTCCTTTATCCACTGAGCATTTCTGATCATCTGGGGTTGCTGCTTTTAACCATCGTTTTCTCTGTGCACACCACTTTTTCCAATGTGAAAGCACACGGATGTTTTTCCTTAGACCTGCCAGCAAATCTGAGTGCCAGGAAGTTACGACTCCAATGCTCCCTCCACACATATAAAATCTCCCCTTTGGCAAGCACATCTTAGGAGGACAGGCAGATTCCAACACAGAACAGCCATTGCTGCAAGCAGGGATGATTCCCAGGGAAAAATCTCCTTCTCACAATGCCACAAGCGTCCTCTGTGAGCGAGTGGGATCACAGATTGGACATGTGGGGAACCTCACAGAAGAGGAAAAAAGCTTTACATCATAGAAAACATCACCCTTGGGACTGAAATGTGGATATGGGAACCCTTTTCAAGGGAAGGATTTACTGCGCTGTATTTATGAGAAAGTGTTATGCTGCTTTGAAGGCATTCTGCCTTAAAAAACAACTGAGGCAAGCTCACATTCAGCTGTACTTACCCTTCCAGTTCTGTAACAACAAAATCTCTTGAATGAGCCATTTCATTCCAGGTTTTTGGTACTCAGGAGCAGAGCATCCAGGGATGTCCATGTCCACACYCACACACACATGGATCCCACCTGGCAGCACCTGGGGACTTCATTTCCCTGTAAGTGGTGTCTTTGCAGAGGGAGCTGCCACATCTCCAAGGCAGGGACTGTTTTTAATCCATATTTCCACGGGCCCTAATGGATTACAGATTTTCATTGTCAGATAACTGCGTGATTTCATTATTCAAAAATGCCCAAGACTTTGATCATAAAGAAGAGCCAAGTTACTTAGAAAGCAAATGGAAGCTGGCAGAAAATTATAAAGGTTATGGAGGTTGGAGAGGTGCTGGTGTTGAAACACAGTTTTCTTCCCATCATGAGCTCCATATCCAMCAAATGCTGATAAAAATAATTGCTCACAAGGATAATCCATGGTTACTAGAACTGAAGAGTGTGTTTGCACTGGATTTAAAGGAACACTGGGAAGACAGCAACGCTGAAGATCATGCTCTGTTCAGATATCACAATAAAGAGGGCCTTGGAGAGGTGTCAGAAAGACAYAAGAGGGCCCAGAGTGCTGCACATCCTGCATGAAATCAAAGGAGGAGCACGTTGCCACAGTGAATCAGGGAGGCTTCCTCTTCTCTCTGCCCCTTKCCAGGCTGCATGATGCCTACCTGAACTGGGGAAGATGGAAAAGAAAACCAAAGCGTCTCCCTGAAGGAGAAGCAGTGCAGAGCTGTTTCCCTAAGCACAGTCAGCACCTCCTGCCCTGCACAGGAGGTGCTTCCTCTTCAAAATTCATAATTTTGAATTATGAAATCACAAAGGAAGGAAAATCAGAACTGAAAAATCCTTGTTTTCCTTGTGACACAATTAATCCCAAAACACTTTCTCTCTTTCTGTGGTACCATGTGTTCTCTCACCACCAGCCTCCCCCAGGCAAAAAAAAAAAAAAAATTAATTAAGAAATGGCAGAGGCTTCAGACTAAACCAAGTCAAGCCAAGATGATAGAGTCTCTGATTTAAACCTTGAATTGTTCACAGGAAGCATTAAAAGCAAGAAGAAGGAAGAAGAGGAAAAAAAGAAGGAAGGAAAAAAATTATTAACAGAACCAAAGGAGGTCTGAGGGAACCTCAAACTCTGTAGGTCACCCTTATGTGTTTATTTTTATTTAAGGAATCTCTGAAAAATAAGTACTATGTATCTATTAAATTAAAAACTCTCTAAAATTAAAAGCTCTCTAAATTYAAAACTGAGGGTCTGAGTAATTGTTTATTTTATTTCTGAACGCTTCAAAGGCACAGGTTCTCTTCCATAGCAAGACATAATAAATTAAAACCTAGTCAAGACAGCAGGATAGGAGGTGCACCCACATTTTGGCTGGGGTAAGGTTCTGCCATCCTGCTTGTGAACACAAACACTGCTCCAAGCCAGCTGCACATGATGGAGGTGATGATCGTAYGGATTTCACAACACAAATTTCTTGTAAAAGCAGGGCTCTGAGACTTGATCACTTTTGAATTTATCAGTGTGACACTTCCAATCCTCATAAAACTTCTACCTGCAATTAACTACTCATTTACAGACTCTTATTCAAGAGGTCAATCTTGCATATAAGTTTTGCCTGCCATCACSTCTCAACAAAATCTTTTACATTATCCTTTGCTATGTTTCATTTTGCTCACGTTGTACAAGAACATAGCTGCCAAGTCACTAAGAGGTTTGGACTTTGGCCTTTCATAGTGGAAGGAGAAAATAAAAAGCTGCATTTCATTGTAAAGAATCAAACAACAGGGGAAGGACGAGAAAAGAAAYGTTTCATAATGTAGAATGACATCAGTGATTACTGAAACTCCTATTTCTTGAAAAGGATTAACTGTGTATAAATTGGGTCCTACAAACAGGTCTTCCTGCAAAATATTGGCAAGATGAGAAAAGCTCTCTGAACAGAACATTTATTTTTCCTTTTCCAGKACAAAACCATGGCAATATGTTGGCTTGACACTTCTAAATGACCAAAAACACAAGAAAGACTTATCCTGACTTACCATGGTTCAGTTGCACCTGAAAGTCCTAACAATTTCAGAGCCCTCCCAAAGCAGATTGTGTAAAAGTGGTGCAAAAGTGTCATTGCCTTCCAAATACTTTGTTGACCAAAAAATACTTGGTGGAACCAGGGATTCCTGGAAGGCTTGGGGACAAAATATGGAGCCATGGGAACAGGGATTCCTAAAAACCTTAGAGAAAAAGAAAGTGGACCCATTTAACCAAGGATTTCTTCAAGCCTTAGGGATAAAATGGGGGCCCAGGGATTCCTGGATGACTTACAGAAAAAATGTGACCAAGGATTCCTAAAAGCCTTTGGGAGAAAATGTGGGGCCATGGAACCAGGGATTCCTGCAAGCCTTGGAGAAAAAAAGAAAGTGGACCCATTTTGGACCCATTTAAGCAAGGATTTCTTCAAGCCTGAGGGAGAAAATGTAGGGGCCATGGGATCAGGGATTCCTAAAAGCCTTAGGGAGACAACCTGGGCCTATGGAACCAGGGATTCCTGGAAGCTTTGGAGAAAAAAAAATAAAAAAGAAAGGGGACCCATTTAACCAAGGATTCCTGCAAGCCTTAGGAAGAAAATGTGGACCCCGGGATTCCTGGATGACTTAGAGAAAAAATGTGGGCCCTTGGGACCAGGGATTCCTYYAAGCCTTAGGGAGACAACCTGGGCCTATGAAACAAGAGATTCCTGGAAGATTTGGAGAAAAAAAAAGTGGACCCAATTAACGAGGGATTCCTGGAAGACTAAGGGAGAAGATGTAGGCCCATGAAACTGGCACACAACASGTGACCAAGAGCTTTTCCTACAGTGCTGCAGAAAACACACCCACACCAGTCCAAGGAGCCAATAATTCYCTCCTGGGCCTGTGGTGATGGAGAGCAAAGATCTCCACAGCTGCCCCAAGAACAGGCCATGGCAGGGGATGCCTGCTCATCCAGAGCTTCCCTTCTGACYGGAGCACAGGGCTGAGCCTCTGCTCTGGGTGGTTCTGCATGTGCAAAGTCAGGCCAGGGAGGAATGTGAGGGTGATTCAGCCTTTCATTGTCTGGCCTGGGCAGCAGGCCAGCCCTCCCTGCTCAGGGCTGCACTTCACCCAGGCTGGTCCAGCCCGCTGTGCTGCTGAAACACTTTGCTTAAAGAGTCATATCAGAAGAAATTCCTTGGAGAAATACCAATTTAAAAAAAGTGGACTTCACAGATACTGGAGCACTTTGTCCCCTCTAAATTAGGGTTAACTACCCTGACCCATTTTACCCCAGCAATTGTTTTAACTGTTTAACTATCCTGMTTTTTTTACCCTAGCACTGTTTTATTAACACCTCAAAGGGGCTGGCAAGTTTAATATCAGCAACGTTTTGGATGAGGACAAGTCCTTGCTGTAAATAAGATCCAGGTTTATGTGTACTCACAGGTATTGTTTGCAAGAAAACAGCAGGCAGTTGAAAGACATCTCTCTCTCTTTAGTGGCAGAGATTTTGATCTGTCTTTTAAGTGTAAAAGGGTGGCATTGCTGTGGGTGTTTGCCTTTAGCCACTTCAACACTTTTCTCACAGATTTGCCACACAAACTGTCCCTTATCCCTGGACAGGATAAGGGACTGCCCCAACACCTTTATTATCCTCACAGCACACTGGGTACCTCAGACAGGTCTGCAAAGAAACAAGTGCTGAATTTCCAAGCAAGGCTCACGAATGAATTAAGAAAGATCACACACGTCTCTAGCAAAGGCAGGGGTTGTAAAATGGGCAAACAACYCATTTTATAATGTGTTGGGGCTGGTGGCACACAGCAGGGCTGGTCTCTGCTGCATCCTCCTGTCCATCAGCATCCTCAATTCACACAGCACCTGTGTGGAACAGCTGYTGATAATTCAGCATTAATTATCAAAGCTGAGGGGATGAAATAAGAGCTATGTGGATTTCAAGTTGTGTTCTTCCTACTCGGGAAAGAATCAGCATGAACATTTGCTGAAAGTGTTGATCAGCATTTGAAAAATATTTTCCCTACATATTCCATAAATAGCCTCCAGGTGAGGGCATTAGGAATTTACCAGCCTTCATTTTCAGGGAGAACACTTAATTTGGTGTGTTTCTCTGTAGCTCACATTCCTGTCTCCTTCTGGACTGGAAAAAGGAGGAAAATAGGGGAGCAGGGTGGGAGGAAAGGAATTAAAAGGTCAAAGACTTATTTTAGGTTTTCCTCACACTTGTGTATTCACATCAAAGCTTTTGTTTTAAAAATTTGGAGGAGAGAAAAGGCGTACACCCCCTTTCTGGTAAAAGAAAAAAAAAATACTGAGAAAATTCACTTTTTCTTCAGGAAATTTCTTTGGGAGAGCAATTACTTTTGTATTAAACTCTTTTTATGTTTCCATCTAAAAAAGGGCAATGTGGGAGTGAAAGAAATCTGGAGTGTATCAGCACAGTGAAGACAGCTGAAGTAAAAAGGTATTTTTGGCAGATTAGGAGTCTGCAAAAATTAGGTGCCCAATAATTTTTGACAACCAGCATTTTAACTTTTTGTTAAAAAGTTTTTGGGCTGTTTTGTCCAAACAGAAATGCTTTGGTACTGCCCCCATTTCCATRATAAGGCCATTTTCAAAGTCAATTAAGCTTTTTGGGCCCATTCTTTGATTTAGAGGATTTCCCTCTAATGAAGAACAGGAGCTCTGGCAAATGATACAGACCTGAGRCAAGGAGTAGGGAGGGATAAAAAAATGTCTCCACCTCTTACAGTAGCAGCCTCAGTTTGAGCAGATCCAGGCAATATCATTAAAAATTGTAATGTTTCTGCCAGCCTCTGCAAGGACCAGCAGMGACACAGAGCAGCAGCAGCTGGGAAATCCACCCTGTTCCCACCCTACAGAGCTAAACTCTGGGAAAATGGGGGAATGGAAGAGAAGGGAAGCACAGAATTACAGTCATAACCCAGGATTTTGATGAAGCAAATCAGAACTCAACTCCATCATCATCACTTTACTGAAGGGGGACCTTTCCTCCTTAGCCCAGACCTGTTTGCTGAAGCACAGAAATGCACTTGGCTGAAATAAGGAGTTATATTTGCAAACATCTAGCTCTAGGAAAAAAAATCAAATTTTATTTTATTTATTATTGTTGTTTGTTAATTTTTGATYGGGAGTGTAGGGAAAGCAGAAAATATGTTTTATGTTTTGCCTTCAAGGCTCCTCTTATTRGACTGAGCTTGTCCCTGTCCCTTTCAGCATCACTGTCACATTTATCAATTTATTCATCTGCATCTAAAGCCCTGTAAAAGAATAAGGAGAATGAAAAAGCCAATGTGGTTAAAGATAAAAAAAAATAAGAATTCAGAAAGCTGGAACTGTTTCCAGGAAAAGAATGTAAAGGGGAAATTAACTGTGGCACAAAAGGCAGAAATGCAGGCAGAAAAGAGGACAAATCATCAAAGSTCTCGAGTGATTTATTACGTCCTCTTTCTGCATGATGAGGAGCAGAAAGCTCAGCAGAGTCACTGGGTCTGACTGACAGCTGAGCTTGGGGGAGAGTGGGGAGGGTAAACGAGCCCTGAGCCCCACCATGGACTGCTGAAAACCAGGGTTTTGCCCTCCAGAAGACTGTTTTTCTGAGGAGGAAGGAAGGAGTGAAAGGGGCACTCACCAGAGCATCTCTCCAGGACTGAAGTTGCTGTGGGAGGATTTACAGCACAGGCTGATGAAATTAACAGGCAGTGGGCATTCAGCAAGAAATACAAAGGATGAACAGCTGAATTATGGCCAGCATACGCAACCTCTCACTTCAAACACTTTTGGAACTGGAGGACTGAAGGTTGATTTTATTTTTTTTTTATTTAATATTTTTTAAGACTATAGGAAACTACAGGCCTGTTAACAACACCAAAACACAGAGATTACATTAAAACACAGAACCAGAGGGCACCTGGATAAATAAAATGTAATTGAGGAGATTGTTAGCATGACTTCTGTAAAGAAAAGCCTCTCACAGGCCTTTGAAGAGATGAACAAACATTTGCATAAGGGTCTTTCAATCATCTGCTTGGATTTCTTACAGCTCCTGACAATTCCCTTCACCTGAGGCCTCTAATGGCACAACTGGGATAGTCTTGACAGGTATGGATATTTCATAAAAAGGAAGCAGAAAAACTGGGATAATGGCCAGTTCCTGCAAAGGTCACCCCCTTACAGTGACCTGTGCTCTTCCAGACATCCATAAGTGACCTGGAAAAGAGGAGGTGAGCAAGCAGGTAAAGTTTCCTGGGAGACACAGAGCCCCTCAGGGCAGTGAGAAAAGCAGTGAAGAATCACAGTGAGGCCTGATGGTTTTGTGAAAATGTCAGCTCAGTGCTTGGCAGCAGCCAAAAAAACCAAACCAAATGTTTAGAGCTGCTAGGAAAAAAACAAATGCAAAGCCAAACAGATGACCTGGCTGTGCTGCTGTGTAAATCTGTGGCTTGCCCATACCTTACTGGTGTGTGCATTTTGTAGATGTGTTTGAACTGTGTTGGCTGGGCAATTACAATATTCTTCTGTACCTCTCTGAACAGGCCTGCTGGAAATGGGGGTGTACAAGAAATTTTCCATTAAAAAGGTAAATAACACCCCCTTCCCAGCGCTGTACACAGGACTTCTAAAATCAGAAGGGTTTCAACAATATTTGTTGATCCTTTTAGGCCAGAAAAGTAAAGAAAACAAATGTAACATTTTTCTTTCTTTTGTCTGTCTTCAAATAAAAAATAAAAAAAAAAAGGGAGAGAGGAAAGGAAAATAATAACAGTCTTATTAAGATCACTTAAGAAAACTTAAAATGCTTTAAATGGMTTTTTCCAATGGAAAAAAAATTCTTTTGTCAGATGGTTCTTATATCAACAGTGCTGTGCATTCTGAAAAAAACCTGCAAATACTGTAGAATTAATCTTCTGGAGAGATGCTGGAAAACCAGAAAGAGAAACAACCAAGCAAAACAACACAAAGTTGTCATCAGCTTTCAGGTTCCCAATCAGAACCTTGAGGTACCATTGCAATCTCATTGATGCAGCTTCACAGCCACTGAAAAAAGCTGCAGGAAGATGTATCACTCTGTGGAATATCTCCTTGGGACACACAGTGTTTTTGTTGCTTTCACTGCATTTAAAAATGGARTTTTGAAGCACTGGAACACGTATGAGTTGTCCATCATCTCATGGCCTAATGGAGATGACCTCAGGAATGTTAAGATTTGGGAGCTGGCAGCCACATTTGATAACATTTTATAGCAAAAATGTCAGTGGTCAAGCATCTGTCTGGTTTTCTACTTACTGGAAGGAAAGGAAATCTGACGTAAATCTGTAAGATAATACAAAAAAAAAAAAAAGCTTAGCGACTAGTATTGGCTAAAAATCCAGAGAATTCTTAATTTATTGAATGGCATACCATTAAAAAGGTTGACAAGAAAGCAGTAAATTAACTTTTTAAGAGGATTGCACAGGTGAAAAAATCTGCATCCTTCAGTGGAGAGCCTATTCTCCTCTAAAGGTGCACCCATCTCCTTGGAAAGTTTTAAGCCTGGGTGGCTGTCAAAGACTATGTGGGARCTTGTGCCACAAAATTGTGATTTTGTGGTTGGTTTAACTTTCTCTTTGCTTTTCAGCCTTTACAAACCTGATTCCAAATGGGGTTTAGGTACCTGGCTTTCAGATTTACYTATAGGCTTGTGCTGTAATGTAATTTAAACCTATTCCCAGGCAGACCAAGCACAGACTTTCTCAGTGCCTCCTCCCACACTGTTTTCACCTTTAAAAGGTCATCTGGATTTCTCCCTTCCTCTGCTCTCACAGCCTCAGCTGACAAAATTTCTGGACTGCAAAGTTTGTGGCTGCCTTTGCATCCAAGGAATTTTGCAATCAGCGTGTGTGGAGGAAACAATTTCATGCAGTTTTATTACATGAAAACACAGTGTCCAGGATGATCCTGTGAAGATGATGATGATGATCATGATGATGATGGAGTTGCTGTTTCTTTCAAAAGCAGGATTTTTTTTTTCCCTCCAGCAAAACATGAGAGAAAAGAGTGCCTGATTCCACTCCGTAGGCAAACCCAGGAATATCAATTTTTCAACAACTCATCTGCAGGYTGAATTTCCAAAGCTTAAAGGCTATGAGCTCCAATCTCCTCCTTGCTTTTCTCCACACAGATGATGACAGAGATGCTGAACCAACATCACTCCAGTAGGTGCAGCCCCTTTCATGGCTCGCACTGAATCAGCCTCTTTAAAAAGTAAGTTTAAAAAAAAATAAAAGAACAAAACAAAAAAACAAAACAAAACAAAAAATCCTTTTGTAAAGGATGTTGTCTTTTCTCCGGAAGTGAAGTGACTAAAGCAACAGGCATCTTGGGCATATTCACCACTSTCCTCGGGACACGTGAGGCTGCTGGAAACTCTGTGTCAGTCACCGCATCCAGCGGGGATGAAATGCCAAGTSATTTCTAAATGCCAGCGTTCTCATCCCTGCTTTAACTATTTACTTGCCTCCCTCTATTTTTCCTTCTTTAGCCAAGCCACTCCCCAGCAGGGCTTTCCCTTGCCTTCTCCTTGCTGGCTGCTCTGAGCTCTGTTGGTTTCTCTGGGTCTGGACTGAAGGCACTTGAGACCGTAGTTCATGTTCYCACTCAAGTGTTTATTATTTCTTAMCAGTAAAWCAGTCTCACTACTGTGAGCTTTTCTTTAGAAGGCAAAAATGGCCAACAATCTCTTGTTATAAGGCCTTTTAAGACTAAACTATCCAATMAAGAACTGACACCTAGATTATTTTCCCTTTTAACCCAATAACTGATCCCAAAGAACCCCCAATGGGGARTTTACTGCCCAATTACAAAATGCCACCCAAACCCATGAAGAAGAAAGAAGAAGCATGAAGAAGAAACCCAYGACAACACCCTGTGCCCTCCATCTMGCTTCCATCCACAGCATACTAAAAATCCCAAAACCTAAATTTCTCACCAAGTGKTACACCTACACTACTCTCTATAATCTATTTCACCCTTTTGTGGATTCTAGTCTATCTTGAAGTCCAGGAAACTTTCTCCAGGAATGAGGGTCAAAGTCAGTGCTCCCCTGGGGGTCAGGGCACCCCAGAGCACACAGAGAAATATTTCTGGTGCCCTGGGTTCCCACAGAGCTCCACAGGTTCCCTGGGTGCCTCTTCCTCTTGTGTGGGCACTGAGCACAGGGATCTATTCCAGCTCTTTGAGTGAGCCCAAGACTCTTTTGTTGGGGGCAACAAAAAAAGAAACAGCCCAAAACAAACAAAAAAGGAACAYCTCAGCTCATGAGGACGATCCTACTCACCACCTACCTCATCCAGCCTCAGCTGAATCCTCCCTCCAAGCTGRATCCTTGGCTGRATCCACCTTTTGGAGGAGRTGAGGCCTCAGGATTGATTTAGATAGATGATGAGAGGGAGGCACTGTCCACTACCACAATTATCATCTGTCCCATCCACCTTGGAGCAGAGGGCAGTGCAGTGGAGCCTCTGAGGCCGACCTGAGCAGGAGGAAGCAGCCCATAGCCCCTGTCCTGGCAGCAGACCTGGTGCTCCAGACCAGCAGGCCCACATTCCCCCCTTCCCTTCAGCACACATCAAGAARAAATGTGTTTTCCTGCATCCATACTGAATGTGGAACTGCTTGGAGAAACTGAAAGCACACAAAACCTCATGCTTTTCACCTGCTCTCCATGAAATAGGGTCAGTTCTGTCCCACAGAGTAAACCAAGGGCTCCTTCACACTTCTGGCTTAGGGAAAACAGTGCGAGGTACACGGCAGCTTCACACCAGCYTCAGCACTGCCATCACAGACATGCTCTGAGGCCAGAGGAGGAKGATTACATCACCAGTTATCTCCTTGGACACCTGCAGGAAATACAGTTTATCTCAGGAAGAGCTGGGCTCTGTCACAGGGACACAGAGAAGCAGCACRAAGGAGACATCTCCACCTGGATCAGGTCCTGGGAGGCCCAGGAGCCTCAAGACATGGTGTCCTTCCTTCCACATGGCTAAAGTACCACGCTGTGGCCTCCCTCTGGAGACAAAWGAGGTGCCACCCATGCAGCAGAGACAGCCTGGCTATTTTGGGAGGGTAGCAGAGCTGAGGGGGAGATGCTGTAGCATTTCTGGTGGCAAAGATGGGATGCAGCAGTGTCACCACTCCTTGGAGAGGGAGGAGASTGGTGAAGAGAAGACACAGATCCTCACCAAGGGCTCCTTGTGGGAGTTGGTATCTGATGGTAATGAAAGGCTMTGGTTCCTTGAAATGGGCATAAAATGCCTCCCCCCAGTGCTGTGGGCAGCTGTTAAAAATAAGGGCTTACAGCTCCTGTGCCCATGGGATGAACTGGGCAAAGTGGCTCTTAGAGAAAATACAGGCTTGGAAATAATTCCTGACAGGAACAATTTATCTAGAGGATCAGAAATTTATCCATGCATACCAGGATGTGCCCTGAGAACTGAATCTGAAGCAAACAGCAGCTAAGAGATCAAATCTGCTTCTCAYATACCCTTGCTATGCAAATCTTCCTCTCTTTCCTCTCCACCTCTTAGGTGCCCTTCAAATTCAYTGTAAAAGCCCTGGAAATTGGAGTGCCTGACCCAAAGGCAGGGGGAGAGGTCAGAGCTCTGACACTTCTGCTGCTGCTCTCCAGKGATGCTGCTGCTCCACTAGGCAGCAAACACTTCTGTGATGCTGTAGGCAAGAACAGATGAAGCTTCTTGTTCTGGAGAGGGGATTAAAATGATGTTTTTATTTCTCATTTACTGTTGGAGTAGTGGTCCATCATCAAGGCTGGCCTCAGGACAGCAGRGGGCATGAGACAGTGCCTTGTTTGGTTTCTAAACCAGTGCCTTAATGTCTACAGCAGCSTGGAAGGAGCACAAACAATCCCATCCTGGCTTGGGAAGGGAGAGAACTCTTGCATGCAACGCTGAATGAACGTCCCAGAGAAGCAGTGACCAGTGATTCACTTTGAGTAATGCTGACTCACTTTCAAGGTACTTTCCATGGACACACGCACARGCTGGGAGAGTGAGCGAGAATAAATGCCTGATCTCAGGAAAGTTCAAACTAAATATTGTTCTAACCTTTTACTATACCCAGAGAGAAAAAAATCAGCCTCCTTTTTATGGAGAGAGAGAGAGGCTGCTTGGCAGAGCAGCCAAAACCAGTTGTTTTTGTTTTCACAGGAGTTTCAAGTCCAGAGATAACTGCTAAAGACAAGTTTTTAGGGTGTGTGGGGGCAGGCCACAAAATTGCAAGTGCTTAAAGCTTGGAGAACACGTAAACAAAAGCTTGCAAATGCTGCAGGGTCTCAGGACAAAGCTCAGTGCAAAGGCAAAGGCTGACAGCAGCAACTGCAAACCCCTGGGAGCACTGGAGGTACTTCAGAGACTGAATCCCCCTGGCTGGTTCTGTTCTAACCATCCTACAAATTATGTCCTCAGTGAAACCTTCCCCCTCCATGAGGCGCAGGGGCTGGGATGGAGGAGCTTTAGACGATGCCCTGCTGCTTCTGTTTCCCCTTGCTGGTGTCCAGATCTGTCCCTGCCAAGGCTCTGCTCAGCTCCTATGGTTACTCATCCATACTGCAGCCTTGCCAGTCATTTTTTAACCTTTTTTTRCTTAAATCTTCTGAAATTTCACACACAGACACGCTGCTGTTTGGGTGCCCACCTCGTGGCCACAGCAGTGACACTGTTTTTTGTGCCACACACAAAGTCTTGCTGCCCCAACACAGAGCACTCCTTGGAAATGCCTTCTGAGCCTGGGACACATCTTTGGCCATCTCACCAGACTCGTGGGCTCTCTGTGCTGCTGCTGAGCAGGCTTGGACTCCTGCTGCCTGTGCCATCAGTGCCAAAACCAGCAGGAAGTGATGGGATATTCCCTCTGGCTCCCTGGCAGGATCAGACTGCAGGCAGAGCGAGTGCCACGGCTTTGTGGAACATCCTCACAGGTGCCTCCATGGMTTTTTTTGGGGTGTGGTGGGGGTTGATGAGGTGGTGCTGCCCCTTTTCCCTGCGTTTCACTACTCCAAATTTAATTTGTTGTGGATTTAAAAGGCTGAGAAAGCAGAAGCAATGCCTCAGGGCTCCCCTGTATGGGCACTGAGCTGTGCCAAGCTGGTTTCAGGGAAGTGCTGGGAGGCTGATGAGAMGGGACAAGAGGCACCATTTATGTCCAGGAAGAAACCAGGAAGATTTTAGGCAAGAGCCATGAGACTAAACACCCCTTTGAGGGCTGATTTAGAAGCAGATTTTCCCCACAGTGGTATCACTGCCCCTGCAGTGCCCTTCCTGCATCCACAGGCAATKTATCTGGTCAGAGATAATGCACCTGCAGGGCACCAGAGTGGATCCCAGCAGTCCTTCACTGTCCAAGAGGCTGCAGAGGTGCCTGGAGCTCAGCACAGGTAATGCCTGCCAAGGGGGAGGACGTGGAACACCTGCTCCAAGCCAGGAGCCAGCAGGCTCTTCATTAATTTAATCAGATACCAGCAAACAATGCCAGTTATAATAATGAGAAAGAGTGGTTCCAGACTATTAGTATCAAAACAGATCCAAACTGCTGATACACAAAAGCTGCCCCACTCCCCTTCCTTCCCCTGGTTTTGTTGTGACACTTCTTCACTGCCACGTGTTTTTTCACAGCTTTCCACCTCCAGCTCCACATAGCATCTCCAAAATGTTATTGTTAGCAATTTTTTTTCTCCCCTTTTTCAAAGAAAAGTCCCTGGCATCACACCAGGGAAACTGAGGCATGAGAGTATGGAGGACTGCAGGGGCCATGCTGACCTTTGATTTTGACCCATGTAGCAAATTACCAACCTTATATYAGGATCTGCAAGCCATGAAAGTCTAAGTAGAATAATGGTCAGTTTGTCACTTGGTGAAAAGTAGATTTTTTGGGGTTTTTAGAAWGGYGGTTCAGGGGGCAAGATGGAGGGATCTGGGCATGTCCAGCCTTTRTCRTTCTTCTTCTTGGCCTCCATCTTCTGCTGTGATGGTGGCACTTTTGGATTGYTTTAGCYTAGAAGCTCACTGWSTAACATYGGTGATAGGTTGGGAAGTTATGGTAAATAAAYRACACGTAGTTTTTAGCATAAAAAAGTTTTTAGTATAAAAGATAACACCGTCCCGAGGGTGGCCACTGTGCCTCTGTCTGACCTGCTGAATGGACCTCAGSAGGTCAGGAGAAAGAATTTTATAGATAAGAAAKAATAAACAACCTTGAGAATGAGAATAGAAGAGTTCTGYCTCCTTCTTCAACCYCCAGGCTGGGAAAAGAGACTTTCTAATGCATTTTTGGGTRACTCTGAGCAGCTAAAGCCCCAAAAACCAGGTTTTTGTTTGCRCTCTCTCAGAGCAGCTGTCCCCAGCAGGGCTCTGGCCAAACCTGTGCCCACCAGCCAGCTGCTGCCAGAGAAGCAAAAGCTGTCACCAGCCCCCAGGTGCCTGTCARCCAGCAGGGACAGAGGGAGATTTCTGTGTTTGGGGCAGCAGAGGTGTGACCATGCTTTGTGGAGCTATTTGTGGAGTTGACCCAGCAGTGTCAGAGGGGCTGTGTGACAGTGTACACAGGGGTCTCAGGTTGAGGGAAGAGACGAGGATCTGACTCCATGTTTCAGAAGACTTGATTTATTATTTTATGATATATATTATATTAAAATTATACTGAAACAATAGAAGAAAGGATTTCATCAGAAGGCTAGCTAAGAATAGAAAAAGAAAGAATGAATAACAAAGGCTTGTGTCTGGGACAGAGAGTCTGAGCCAGCTGTGCTGTGATTGGCCATTAATTAGAAACAACCACATGAGACCAATCAGAGATGCACCTGTTGCATTCCACAGCAGCAGATAACCATTGTTTACATTTTGTTCCTGAGGCCTCTCAGTTTCTCAGGAGAAAAAGTCCTAAGGAAAGTATTTTCCATAAAAGATGTCTGCGACAGGGCTGCAGTGTCCAGAAGCCACCCTGCTCCCCTCCAACCCAACCTGGAGGGAGCCAGAAACCTCCAGCCCACATTCTGCAKCCCACCAGCATCCAGCAAAGCCAGCTGGACATCCTCGGGATGGTGAGGTCCCCCCAGGATGCAGCACTGACCCTGCAGCCTGGGGGAAGCTGGGGTGGCTGGCTCTGGCTCCAAAGCACTTCTGGAGCTGGATGAACAGGGAATTTCTCACCCTAAGCAGGAGCAACAGGCTTGATACCTCAGTGGGAGGCTTGGTAGAGGTGAGGATTTTGTCGAGGGTTTTGCAGAGGTCCTTCTTTGGAAAGAATGTGCTGCGCCTGAACTCCCTGCAGATAATTTGGCTCAGAAGGCACCTTCTGTGCTGGACTGTGCTTCTCAGCCCATTTCCCTCTGTGCTTTTGGCCTTTTCTGCAAAGAAAAAACAGCAATTCAACCACTCACCCTCCTGAGAAGTGATGATTTTGAYGTGCTCATGGTTACCTCTGACACTGTGGCAGCCCCACATGTCCAGGATCCCTGCAGGATGGTGCAGATCCAGTGTCAGAGATACCTGCAGCTACAGAGAAAAGAAAACTCATATATATGCATAATCTTTGCAGGCACCATCAACAGAACGAGGCAAAACAGCTCTGAAAACATTTACTCATGTTTCCAGCCACTCCCAATACTGGAAACATCACCAATGATAAATAATATCTTTTAATCAACCTTGATTTTTTCTCGTTCTTCAGTACAAATCTAGCCAAACTGTTATCGTATTACAGACGTCTGTGTACTTTTGACATTTATTTCTCCTCCCTTTTTTTTTTTTTTTTCACTTGGTGTTTTGCCTGCCTTGAAGGACTTGAAGAAGAGCACTGGCACTTCCCAAGAAATTCATCACTAAAGACTTCCACGCAGACATCTCGTTGCAGGGCACAGGGCAACATTAATATCATGTCTTGTCAACACCTGTCCTGCTCAGAATTTCAGTTTCCAGTTGTCTCYTTCTTGGGGGACTGCTGCTGTTCCCTCTCAGTATCAGCAGATGGGTGAGAAAGGCAAGTTCTCACTCAACCACTGAGCTGAGAACTAAATGAGATCCTATTTAACACACAGCCTTCTCTCCCACTCCACTGCAGGAGTGACCACATCACTTAGAAATCCCTTGGACCCCCACCCTAAGTGGAAATGCTCTCTGATTTTCTAATTCTGTTTGTACGCACAAACAAACAAACTGGAAACAATAAGGTCCTTTTGCTCCAGCTGACTTTTGTTTTTAGAAAAATCTTRAAAACTTCCCTTCTGGTTTCAGAGCTTAAGTACCTCATATGTGTCTCCAACACAACAACCTGCTCCATGTGGGGTTTTTAGGAAATTCTTTCAACATTTATCTCTGTCCAAACACCCAAAGTTATTTAGGATGCAACCCTAATATTGGATGGGTTTTAAATATCTGCAGGGTAGGGAAGGGAGAGCAAGGAGAGAATCCTTTGACACATTCATGGTGAGTACCAGGGGAAGGATCCTTTCAATTTGATTTTTGTATTAGGGGTGGCTGCAGTTGTGAACCACTGACCAGAGAAGCAGGGAGGTGGTCAGGGTTGATTTGGACACCCTGTCAGTAGCAGCTTTTACAGAGACCCATCTTTTTCCTCCAGGAAAACATCATCCATTCAATGGACCAGATTCACAGCAACAAAAAAAGAGAGAACTCACGTCTTCTCCCCCACCAAGACCCAAAAAACCTTCACAAAACCAACCCATTCAACTGGTGACCATCCATTCACCTCCTTGTGACCATCAGCTGTGGTCACCTGAAGTAACTCCAGCCTGAGGGCCATGCCCAGACTCCCTCAAGGGGATGGTTTCCCCCACAGCACTGGCTGCATCCCTGTAGTCCCTGCTGGTTTCCAGCATATTCACAGAGAACAACTGGAATTTTGGCATCCTTTCCTGCAGGGCATATGTTTGGCAGGGACTGGCCTCCTTAAATGCTACACTGAGATATGCTGAGCGCAACTTTCCATGACTTCAGAGACAGCTGTTTCACTATAAGGCWCAGAAATCGAGTTTAAGCTTTCTAATTCCCCTACAAAGCCAAGATTTGAAGTAAAAAGGCAGGCTGGAAAGCATGGGAAGTGATTTCACTGTTTGTTGAATGAGCTGTTCAACCCTTCAGCTCAAAGGGAAAGCACTYAAGATGAAAACATAGCACGGCTCTGTTTTACAGGTGAATCTCTGGCAYTGTGTAAATGACACAAGCTAACACATCCTAACCCGTGGTCCTCTGTGTTTAAGGGTTTTCCCCCATCTGAAATCCCCTAATAATTGTGCTAAACAGCATGACTGTGATGTGTGCATTGCCCCAGGCTAGGAGCTGCCCAAAGACATKGAGGTGCCCATGAACAGGATCTCCACATCTCCCCTACAGATCTGAAAGTCTGTCTTGCTGCTCAGGGAAAGCTGAGAAAACATCAGGTAACATTTTGGAGCAAAGACTCCTAAAAGAGCTTCAGAACAATGTCATGGCCAAGTTCCCCTTGTATCCTCAGCAGCCAAACTTCATAGGATCAGAGAGTGGTTTGGGTTGGAAGGAACTTTAAATCTCTTCTCTTTCCAATCCCCTGCTGTTGGGGGTTGGAAAGAGAAGATATTTAAAMATTTAATTTAGGACACCTTCCAGTGTCCCAAATTGCTCCAAGCCCTGTCCAGCCTGGCCTGGGTCACTTCTAGGGATGGGGCAGCCACAGCTGCTCTGGGCAGCCTGTGCCAGGGTCTGCCCACCCTCACAGGGAAGAATTTTTTTCCTAATCCATGAAGCAGATAATCTAAACCTAATCTCTTTTAGTTTGCAGCCATTCCCCTTTGTCCTGTCACTCTTGTAAAAATCTCTCTCCATCTTTCTCTTCAATCYGCTCACCCTGAAGTTTTCTTCTTCTCCAGGTTGAACAACCCCAGCTCTCCCATCTTTTTTCCTGCCAGCAGAGCTGCTCCATCCCTCTGCCCATCCTGGAGCCTCCTCTGGCCTGGCTSCAGCACCTCCAGCTCCTTGCTGGGCTGGGGAATCCCAGATTTGAGGATTTCAGCTACCTGACCAATGTGTCAGAGACACGACACCACATCAGCCAGGGACAACAGGAGCCCAGTTCCTCCAGGGAATTTCCTAGCATTTTGCCTCGTCCTTTCTTTCTCACCTCTCACACTTCCTGCTCACAAATGTTTGTTGCTAARTCATTTTTAAGCCTTCACCTTGACTCTGGTGAAAGCAGCTGTTTTGGCTTAGGGAGCTTTTTTCATCCTATTTCCTCCCCCATCCCACTGAAGTGAAGGAGAGAGAAGCTGGGTAGGGTCCTGCAGCCAGCCAAAGTGAGTAGTGGTATTTATAAGTTTTCTTGGGCTTTTTTACTTAAGGAAARGAAAATATTAATTCAGAATTGTTCAAATTATTATTTTTTAATCTGTATTTCAGACGTTGGTAATGTTTTCCTCCTTTTGTGTACAAGCCTTTTTTTTCTGATTGACTGCACTTATATTCAGAGAAAATTATTATTTGATGAAAGATAAATGCAAATGTCTTAAATGCCTTGGTGATAAGCATGCAGTTTTTCCTTTCTTCTTTTGTAGCTGGCAAAATAGGAAAAGCCAGTGCAGATTTGGCACTTTTCCCAAAWTAGATACTTCTGGTTTTGTCAAGAATGCTCAGAATGCTTAGATCCAATCATCCACCTTTTTTTTTTCAAGAAATTCTTCTCAACTGCACACCAGCCATGAGCTGTGCCTGTGCTAAAGTCCAAAAATATTACCCAGGTTTTGYATATGAAATATAAAATCCAATTCYTTCCTGCAAGAGCTACCCAGGCAGTTGACTGACCACTTGAACATCAAGATGTGTGCTTCCACTTGAGAAATTGAGAACTTTTATTTAAAAGTGAAACAGCCCTCCAAGTGCAAGTTAACTATATATTCTAAACTCTAGTAGAATGCTTCCAGGACTTCCAGTTCAAACAAGACCTAACTGGAATATGAGGACTGAATGTGTCTCAGCCAATTTTTTTCTTCAATAAGTYAGATTTATTATTTATTTAAAGACAAGGCTATGGCTACATAGAGGTTAAAGATGGCTGTAAAGCAGAAATTTTGTTTCCTTAGTTTTCAGTGTTTGGTTTGGTTTTTTTTTCAAAATATTTTCCCTTTTTTTTTTTTTTTTWATGCTATTTTAAATCTGTTCGGCTAGATTTCAGCAGTTCTAATAATTTCAAACAGAATTTTCCAAGCATATTTTAAAGAACCTGGCACAGTCCTGCAAAGCACTGGCTTTAAATGAATTGGTGTATAGGGTATCCTGTAGGAAAATTATTTGTCTAAGAGCATTACCAAGGGCTTCATCTCTTCAAGGGCTCAGCAGTGCTCCTTCCCCATGCTGCAGCATGAAAATGCCTTTCCCTCACATTCACTGGGTCAAAGCTGATAAACCCTTCAACATTTCCATTAACAAAAAATTCAATTAATCCAGTCACAATAATTCAAAAAATCCACGGGTTTGCATGGAGGTGACCACCAGAGTGAGAAGCCTCTACACCAATTAGAGAAAACCATGGAGAATTCCCCGTTTTGTGCTATTTCCACCAGTTTGGCTTGGGGGGGTGCCTGCTTTAGGAGGGTTTGGGGTGCTCAGGGAGCAGAGGCACAACTGGCTGTGCCCCCACGGGCTGCGTGTGACAAAGCAGGGGCTGTCAGAGCAGCAGTGCCAAGGGCAGATCTGAGCTGTGACCGAGCCTGGTGTCAATCACGGGGCTCCAAAGACAGGGATGTTGCAATTGGTGGCAGGAGGAGATGAATGAAGGGCTTGGCAGCCTGCTCCTAGGCCTGGTAAGGACAAAGAGTTTCCACAGCACAGTGGTTTTTCTCAAGCTTCAGGCTTGGGTTTTCTTGTTAAAAAGTCATCTCCTGACCCAAGTGTCCTTCTTGGGAATGCAGGTTCATCAGTAAGATGCAGCCTGAGCTGCGAGCTTCACGCTAAAAAAATTTGATGGCTTCCATCTGAAGGTTTGATTCTTCAGTTATGATGATCTCTTTAATTAGATTATATTCATTTCATTAACTCTGCTTTCAGAATATAAGAGTTTAACAGCAGGGACTGATTATTCCTTTCAGTGCAATGTAGATTTTTTTTTATTATTTTTTTTACGATCAAGTTGGGAAATACTTTTGGGAAACACTTGTTCAAAACAAAACAAGACAAAAAGAAGGATTTTTCTAAGCCAAGAAACAATACTCCTAAAGAAATATTTTGGCTASAAACGGTTATGTTGGGGTGGTACAAATGATGTACCTTTGTTGCTGGTCTGAATTCAGAATGATGAAAAGTGCAAGAAATTGAAATCACTTCAACACCATGGAATAATTAGGACATGAACACAACAAGGGGCTATCTGAATACACCCTCACTTATTTTCCCCCATCTGTGCTTTCCTTCTCCATCAGCCAAGCCCCTTTGAACTGATGGCAAACTTTCCAGATCCTGCAGGCCTGCAGTGTTTGCCCATTCAACAGGTTGAAATGAAAACAGGCAGAGGCAGAYGGGTGTAGACAGCAAACCCTCAGACCTGTGCTGATAATTTGAGATATCACTCTTAATTATGGAAAAAAAAAGGAAGAGAAAAACCAAAATAAAACAAGAAAAACCAAAAAAATAAGCCCAAAAAGACCAGCACACACATTTTTCTGAAAGGCCTTGCTATGAGAAGCTGTGGTGTGACACTTCAAACACTCCAGATACATAAATATTAAGTGTCCAGAAATGCAGCACTATCCAATGCAGCTGGCAGGGCAGAGCTGTTTCCCATTGCTGGTGTTTTCCCCTTGCTCCAAGGTGACTTTGAAGAGCAGAGGATGCATCCCCCACTCTCTCCAGGCCTTTCCCAGCTGTTTTTGGGTTTGGATCAGGAGGGGAAGCCCTTCATSTGGGGGAATGCCAAGGGAAGGAGGCACTGAGCACAGCAGGGATGGCAGTGGGYACCAACAGGAGCCTCCTGGGCAGCACAGATTTCATTTGCTTTGTTCATTTCTTTGGCAAAGGGTGGCTCATCAGGTGGTCAGGAGAGCAGGGGACAAGTGAGACACTGAGCAGCCACAGTACCTGGCACAAACCTTCCAGCAATATCAGCATGTCTGCTTCTAAATTCATAAGTCCTGGCTGGTGGGGGAAAAGGATTCCTGCTCAAGGTTTTTAAAAAGCTTCTCTTCTTTTAAATAATCCTCTTKTTTTAAAGGCAGCCTCCACCAGATTTCAGCTCTACAGCCAAAGGAGCCCTAAATTGRGGGAACCCAGAACATCCCTCTGTCTGTCCTGAGCAGCCAAGACCCCTGCCAGGGGGCTCAGAGACCCTGGCACAGAGCCCAAAACACCTGTGGTTTTGATTATGACCTGTGGAGCAAGTTACCAGCCTTGTATGAAGGTCTGCAAGCCACAACAGTTTAAGTAGAATATTAGTGAAGTTATCACGGGGTGGAAAAGTAGATTTTGGGGTTTCTAGAATGGAGGTTCAGGGGGGCAAGATGGAGGGAACTGGGTGTGTCCAGCCTTTCTCCTTCTTGGCCTCCATCTTCTGCTGTGATGTTGGCACTTACAGATTGGTTTAGAGTAGAAGCTCACGGTCTAACACAGGTGATGGGTACTGGAAAGTAATTGTAAACATTGTACACATTGTAGTTTTTAGTATAAAAACATAACACCACGTCGGGGGAGGCAGAGTGCCTGGAACTGTCCTGCTGAATGGACCTCCACAGGTCAGGAGGTCTCTTATACACATCTAGCCACGTCGGGGGAGGCAGAGTGCCTGGAACTGTCCTGCTGAATGGACCTCCACAGGTCAGGAGAAAGAATTTTATAGATAAGAAACAATAGACAACCTTGAGACGGGGAAATGAAGAGCTCTGACTCCTTCTTCAAGCGCCGGGCTGGYAAAAGAGACTTTCTAACACATCTCGGGGTCACTCTGAGCAGCTAGAGACCCCAACACTAAATGTGCCCACAGGACCTGGTGTCACCAAAGAGTGGCCTGGGCACTGTGGATGAAGAAATCTGACACAAAACCCCCAGCACTGGTGGGTGTTCTGCAGATTTCTTGATTTCCACTCCTTCTTCCACTGGATTGCAGTCAATGGAAGCTGTGACTGTATAACCAAATGCAAAAGCTGTCCAGCGGAGTTAAATTTTAATTCTTACTCCTTTGGGGTCATCTGTTTTTCAGGGTAAGTGTTTCATTATGTTATATGGCACCTTGGCTCCAGAGTAGCTGTAAAAATATAAGTGCTGCTACATTATGTTACTATGGGTTCTGCTTTTCGGCAYTGCTCCAGTTGATGAAGGTTTTCTCTGCTAATCTGGGTGCCTGATAGTCAGGACCATGAGGAGAATAGGAGCACACCACACCACACAGGGAAAACCCAGCAGCTTTTGCCATTGGAACTCATGGATTCRAAAATTCTGTCCTATAAACCTCAGGAGTGCCTCCAGCTGTAAGAGCACCAGCAAGAAGGCTGACAGGGCCTCAGATGCAACAAACCTGGGTGAAATGTGAATATTGCAATGAGTGAGGTTGTCAAATAGCACACACATCTTCCTTTCTTCTGCTGGCAAGTGCACAGGGGAAAAAAAATCAGGTTGCACAACGGTGTCATAGATGAAAGAGCTTGATGTGGCCATGAAAACAGAGTTTAGAGGAGCCCTGAGTGAGGTTGCACAGGTCACCACTGCTGGCTCTTAATTCACAGCCTTTATTTTATCCCTCACATCAAGTGAAGGCTCTACAGCACTGTGTATTTTAGCCGCATGCTCTGCCATCAGTGGCTTAGAGAGATAATAACCAAGTCCTGRCTATCACACACCAGGCACATAAAARTCAGGTTTTTACATAGGATTTTCTCCTATTTTTCACCCGTTGGAGAGAGCAGACAGAACTGTAACATTCTCTGATGCCCTGATGAGTCAGGGACAGCAGGAAATGGAGGAAGCTTTCTCTGCTAACTCTGCAGGGGGTTTGTGTGCTGTAAATGTGGTGTGAGGGGTGCTCCTCCTCTGCAAACAGGAGAAAACTTTGGATAATCTCCCATTAAGTGAGCACAGATGGCCCCACACACAAAATCAGCTAAGACCCTCGCAGAGAATAAAAACTTGTGATTGATAAAAACTGTGCTGAGTGAAAATATGATGCAGGCCTAAGCTAGGCCCAAACTACAAACACAGTCCCATCAGGCAGAGCTTTGTGTTACCCTTTCCCCCCAGGCCAGTGGCCCAGCACTTGGCACAGCCACCCAGCTGGATTTTTATAGGGGCTCCTTGTTGTGTTATATATCAAGAGTTCTATTATCATTATAGTGCAAAGGTTCCATAACCTCAGAGCTTTGTACCTGCCCAGTGTTTCTCACAGGCAGCTCCTCTAAGCACTGACTGTTCCTYGTCCTTGCAGCACTCATCTGACTCCTGATCCCACCAATCCACTCATTTATACCACTATTCTTATTTGCTACAGGTGTGGCCTGTTATCATCCGGCCTGCTCCTAATCTTTAGTAATTGCTTRAGCTGCAACTCTTTAGGGGATAAGATTACATTCTATACCACCTTCATTTTACCCCCTACAGCTCCTCATATTCCTGCCACGACCAAAGGAGTGTTTTTAACCCAGCTGCAGGAAGCTAAGCCATAAACAACCTGCCCTGGCCTGCTGGGAGGAGAGAATAACAGAGCACCCCTTGCCCAGGAGCCATGGCCTGAGCCTGGGAGCCCCAAGGCTGGGTCTGCTGTGCCCCTGGCTGGGCTGATCCTAAGCTCAGCTCCTCCTGAGCTTCCCAGCTGAGGGTCCTTTTAGGGGGAGTGGGCATTTTTCCATGTGTGCACACCCAGGGATATGGTGGTGGGAGATAAGAGATGCCTTCAGCCCAAGGAGGGAGGCACGGGGTGATTTCCACCCACACTCAAAGGAGGGGAGGTCAAACCTCACCAGCACCATGCTGGTTGCTTTTCCAGGRCCATACCAACAAGAAAGGTGTTTTACAGAGCAAGGAGGGAGAAATCATCACGCCGTGGAGGCTGAGCCTGAGCATCCACTTCTTATCTCATCGCAAAGGTGCCAGGGGACCTCAGAGCACCTCAAGAACCTCTCCTGGTGAAAGGTAAAGCCCTGCAACATGATGTTTTCCTCCCCTCAAATATTTTCCTCTGGAGAGGCTGTGGTCAAGGTTTGGACTGAGAGTGGTTCTCCTTTGGTGATCAGTTCCCACTATGTGGCCTCCAGTGCTCTTTTATGATGTTCTTCTCCTCTATTCTTCTCTGCACTTTGAAGTGCTCTTGCATGAAACAGCATGACATAAAATAAAATGACACTCATTATTAACACAAATGAAACATTTGGTTTCAATTATCTCCCCTCTCTCCAGTTGTGAGGAGTGAGAAATCACTCATAAACCAGGCAACATTTTAAGAAATTGCAGATTTTGACAGAGCAAGGGAAAGGAAGAAAAACAGGCCTTGAGATACTGAGGCTGTCACAGCACAGAAAATGATAAGAGAGAAAAAGAGTGGGTAARTCCAGCATGCATGGACAGAGCTGCATGGGCTGAAGATGAGAAAAAAAAAAATTAAGCACCAAAGCAGAAGTGTCAATTAAAGCCTTTAATTCAGAACRGACCTAGGGAATGACATCTAGAAAGCCACTTTGCCTCTTTGCTTTTCTGGTTTCCCACAGGAGGTCCATTTGGCCTGTCAAAGAGGAACTGAAGGAGGAAAGGGTCTCTTGCTGAAGGATTTCTTCCTAACCTATCTCTATATTTCCCAACTTCAGGATATTTCTAGGCAGAATTTCTCTTAAGTCCTCCACAAAAAGGAAGAAGTACACATTAAAAAAAAAAAAAAAAGAAAAGTACCAAAACCAACACAATATTTGTCTCTTTACTGATTCTGCTAATTTTTACCATAGCTTTGCCCCCTTTTTATTCTGACAGATAATGCTGAACCCTTAGAAACAGCATGCATGGACTCTTGAACGAAGAGCAATAAAAGGATTTACAGCATGCAAAACAGGCTTCCATCCAACCTCAGGGTAGTGCAGTCCCATTATCCCAGCCTGTTTCATAAAACAGCTGCCCTGACAGCCCGTGTCAGTATGGAATGCACTCAGCTCTGGGCTTTTTCATCCCTGGTTAAGAATGATCCCCTCTCACAAAGGCTGTGATGCACTGCAACTGGCATCCCATAGCCTTGCACACACACACATCTTGAGAGGAGCTCCTCAGCAAAACCCTCTCCAGGGGTTGTGGGACTCAGCACAAGGATGTCCCTTTCCCCCTCTTTTCTTTGAAATAGACTCCCAAAACTCTGCAGATGCAGCTGGGCTGAGCAGTTTGCTGTGTGTAGGCTGTGCCAGGGAGGAAAGGGCTGGCTAACATGAGATTTTTTGGATCCCTGGTCTCTCCTGAGCCACGGCACAGCTGCTGCTTGGAAGTGCAAGGCACCACAGCACACGGGTGTAAGGAAGGGAGGGAAGCAAAATACAGCATGTGCTGTAGAGGAAACTTTAAGTAAGCTGAAGGCTATTACTCATATGAGAACTGGAACCTCCACCCAAAGATCCCCTCGTTTTCTCCAGCAGTGCAAAAGGGACCAAAATAATAATAAATTTTAAAAATTAAAAAGTGATTTTTTATTTTTTTTTCTTCTGAAAGAATTTTTAAGGAAATTGCCTTGTGGCAGAAAGATGGTATGGGACAGCTGTTTCTTTTTTCCTTRCAAGAGGGATTTTTTTTACAAGGAAACCAAGAAACTTTATGACAATTGAGTAATTCTGTAGGAAAACTAAATATTTTTTGTGGCTTTTTWWAAAAAAAAAATTGTATTTTTGTGTGTGATGATAAAAGAACCTCTTTATTCTGCCATGCAACTGCAGCAAGAGTCCCACAGAGCAGTGAAGAGCAGATTCTCAGAGGGAGAAGTGTATTTGTTGTTCCTAAATTTGGTGTCAACTTGCAGTATTGAAAAGCAGATAAAAGCCGGAGGGTGGGACTACAACATGTGCATTTTTTATTCTTCTTTTGTTTTTTTTTTTCACCTTGTTCATCCCTCCAGAAGGAGATGGTATGACATTTTCACTTTCTTAGAAGTGGTATAACACAGGAGCAAGTGGGACCAACCTTTGGATGAAATCCCTGGGAGGAGAGGACTCTGCCCTAACACTTCAAGAATTTTGAGCTCTGCTTCAAATGTATTTTTTAAGCACCCTRGGCAGCTGGGGTCTGTGAGTCTGAGCAGCTCCAGGAGCCTGCAGTGGCCACTGGACATGACATGCACGAGAGGTTTGCATTTGTTTGTCCATCTCGTGGTCCTCAGCCAAGTCTAGACAAGGAAAACTGGTCACAGCATGCAGTGCTCACTGGGTCTTTTTTTCAGACATCACAGCTCTTCCTGCCCACCTGGCCATGAGCCAAAAAGGAATTTGTCACAGCTGAGGATTGTTTGCCTCCCATTTCTGTCCCTGAGAATGTCCCATAGCTGATGCTGGTTCTACACCTGGGAGTGCAGGTCCCTGTTGAGTGAGCGGGCAAAGACCAAGAGCCAAAAGTGCTGCTCCTGTGTATTCTGATGTGCATTTTCAGGGACAATGTGTTCTGTCTTGTTTTGTGTCTGTGGGGGTTACTGTTTGATTGTGTAGGGTGAGGGAATGTGCCCATGAAACGGGCAGAGCTGATCTTCCACAATTACAGAGAAAAAAATACTTCACAGAGTGGKCAACGAGCCAAAAGCTTTGAAAGYGTGTTTCACTTAGGTTTTCGCATTATTAATACAACTATAACACATGACATTAAACGCAGCTGACCTTTCTCTTTTTATTTGTTTTTCGTTAGTAAATCTCCAAAGACAGGCTTTTCTGAGCATGTTATAATTCTGCGCTTGGTTCCTCAAAGGGGTTGAATAACCCATGTTTTTCATTAGAGACAGATCCATAATCGTTAGCCCTGCCTGCCTCCCATTGCACAAGGAGCAGAATCAGAGCTGTGCCCCAAATGCACCATCTCCTTTTCACCCAGAAAAACACCTTCTCTCCTCTGCCAGCTCCCAGCTCCCAGCTTTGCTTTCCCACCACCAAAGAGCTKCGGATTGTCCCCACAGGCCAAACTCTTCCAGACCTCCCTCCTCTGSAGGCTGCAAGGCTGTGTTTCTCTGCCTCCAGCTGGCTCTGTCACACAGCTGGGCAGGGCAGGGGGCTGCACAGATCCACCAGAGCATGGCCAGTGGGCTCCCAGTGACAAAACTCTGTCACCTTTGCTGTATGGCAAAGTCCCCAGCACATGGCACACGCAACCCCCCCCCCAGGAATTTTGGCCCCGAATTTTTGGTTTGCCTTCCTGTGCAGCTGGGGAATAAGAGGCTTCTATTGAATTTCAGCTCTTATTTATTAGAACTTGCAGTCAAACAATGGGCCACACACAGGGAGTGTCTGACAGACCAAAAAATATGCATGCGGCTCCGTAAACACCTCAGCCTTGCTTGTGTGCGTGTGTGAAGGCAGGGGACACTCTCTCCCTCATAATTCACAAGCTGCTTCTGGACTTCTGGGCAGCCACTTTGATTCTCTGTCTAGATACATCCATGCCCTCTTCCCTGAGAGCCAAAAAAAGCCAAAATACAGCCCCTGTTGAGCAGCCACAATCCTGCAGAGACTTTCTCCCAGCACCTCAACAATTCCTGCTTGTCCCCTCAGATGGGCCATGGGCTGCCAGTGGGTTGCAAAAGGTAACAGATCTCAGGTTTGCCTTCATGTTGGGAAGTAAAAAGCAGCAACAGGCCAATGTGATCATGYCTGGGGCGGTGGGGGGAAGACTCATCAAATTTATCTAGCTCAAAAGCAGAAAAATTTGTGAAAAAGCCTGTCGTTCTCCCTGGAGACAACCTTCTCCTGACACTTTATGGAAATTCTCATGTAATGTTTCTAGACCCACTTCTGTAGGATGTTTGAAAACCAGATGATTTATTTAAAGTGCCTTACAGCATTGAAATGCATCTTCTTTGGGGGGAAGTTGTCATTTTTTGGGAAATCKAGAAAGAATGAGATTGCAAAAGCTGGGAGGTGATTGTCAGTATCCTTTAAGCACTTGCCAGCATTTCTGCCTCCCCGGGGTCTAGAGGAACTCTAAGCCAGCCTAAAGGTGACTGAAGGAAGTCTAAAGGCAAAGGAAATGCAGGACAGGTGCTACCATGCCCAGCATTACCTGTCAAAGAACACAAAATAGCAGGGGAGGTTATTGCCCTAAGTGATGCCACTGAAAAACCAGACTCATTTGCTTTAAAGCTTCACTCACTTTCTTAACCCAGGGTTCCTAAATCCACAGAAGGAGGTAAAAACTGGTGAAATGGCATATCTGAGGTCAGGTCAGCACTTTCTTTCTTCCACATAGAAATGGAGCCACACTGAACAGCAAATAAAGTGCTCGGGATCTTGACTAGAGCATGGGGAAATGGCCTGGATCTTAATAAGTGCTGTCAGGCATTTATTTGCCTATTTCTAGCATGTCTCCAGGTGTCTTGGACCATATTTTCAGCTCACTTTTCCTTCAGAGCTGCTCATGGCWTGGGCTGGGCTGTGAAGGCAGTCACCACCCATTACTGTCATGCTCCTTGCYGCATTTTATTCACGCTTTTTTGCGATTTTCAAAAAACTGCTTGCTTGTGTGTGAAAATCCATCCCCTCCATGTGCCTCAGGTGAGGCACCTGAAACCCCCAGCTGTTGCCAGATGTGATGTGGCTTTGAGGGGCATTGCTCCTACACATGGTGCCCAGAACCAGAGGAGCACTAGGAATCACTCCTGTGCCTCTCGAAGGAGAAATCTGTAGAGATGTGACACACTTCGAGGCAAGAGAGGCCCAAATTAAATGTRAAAGTGAAAGCCAAGGAAGGGAATTTGAAATTAATATGATTTGAAGCCACACCATTTTTTGCAAAGTCCACTGACTATGACAAGTGCCTCGAGGAATGCATCCAARACCATCCCAGATAATGGGAAAGGAGGATTTCTGTAGATGTGTTTGTAAACATCTTGTGTGGCAATCTCACGAGGAAGCTCTGTTGCCCATTCCATTATATAGACAGCCTGGTTGAAAATGTAAATTCTGAGTTGTATTCATTTTCCCACTTCTTCTGCACCTATTGTTTTAAGTTTGAGGGGTTTTTTTCCTAGTTAGCTGATTCAAAGCCTCTCCAAATAAAAGTTTACATGACATTGTTGCCACAAGGATTCCTGCCAAGACAATGAGCGGGGCAGATGCTGGCTGACTTGTTGATTCACTCACTCAGCAAAAAGCTATGTGGATAATTTTGTTTTCCTCTGAGGTGCAGGTCCCTTTTCCCTCCGTGTTTTCTTGGGCCTGCATGGACCACATGTCTAATGCAAGCTGCTCTTCCATTTCTGTTAACCTGCTCCTGTCTGGAAGTCAAGGAGTGGTTTATCATTGACTCCAGGTGTTCTAAATATTCCTTCTTCTTCTCTAAGTTTTTTATTTAGTTTACATCCTTCTATCTCTATTTCCCACTAATCTCTAACCATGTCCTGATTCCACTTAGGAAAAAAATAATAAAGAGGAACATAAAAAGTTCAAGGGCTGACTGGAAAGCAAGTATTTGTTTTTCTTTTTAGATGGGAAAGTTAGGTATTGAATTCAGTCAACATTTTTGTGCAGCGTGCTGCTCTCAGGTTGTTCTGGTGTTTCACGTGAAAGCAAAAAATGGGGCCAAACATGCACTTTTTACAAAAGGAGGTTTCCCTGAAAATAAAGAAGACAATTAATCACTGACAAATATTCTGCAGAGGTCCCAAACAATTATTTTCTAACTGCTTGTGAGAGACACTTGAAAGACCTTTTAGGAGGCAAAAGTTAACTTAGATCAATGGGAGGCTCTGCTTCTGATCCTCCCTTAATCCACAGAAACAACCCTAAACTATCTCACAGATTATATCTTCAAATATGGGCAGCATCTGGGGAGTGGCCAAAAATTTCTGCCTGTAGCAGGATTCATTTCAATRGCCCACAGCAAAATGCTTTATTTATTTGCATTTCAATGCAGACTCCTGGAGTTACTTGACTAAAGYGGACAGATCTCTGCTGCTTCATAACCAGTGACATTTCATTCACAGGTTGAACCAACCYGTGACAAAATTACATCACTACATGGTTTAGCACCTCTTGTTGCTGTTCTGTATCATGTTTTTTTGTGTTACTGATTTTTGTGAAAGTCATTTTTTCTAAGTCTGTGTCTCTACAGCCATATGTTGGCTGTAACAAAAGAAAATAATTCTTTTTTCTTCTTCTTTTTTTTGTAGAAATTGCACCACTTTCATTTTTCATAAATGAGTATGTTTAAGTTCAATTYCTAAAGAACCTCTTGAAATTGACCTTTATGCACAAACCTTGTGTTAAAAAGACCAAGAGTGGGAATTCTTTTTTCTGGGATTCATCTGAATTCATCCTGGAATTACTATGGAAAAAACATAACTTGGTGTGTTAGATTATAAATCACAATTTGTATGTACAGAGATTGATTTCTTACATRATGCTCTACATTCCCTTTGATTTCAGCCACTTTAAAATTCTCCACCTTAATGCAAAGGGCAACAGTTTTCTCTTTCTGTCAAAATGGTATAAAGAGCAAAATATCTGGTGGAATTAAACAGTGATGTCATTCCAAGGGGGAAACACATATCAGCTGTGAAACTTTCTGTTTCTCACTCCACCTTGGAAATATTTGGGTACCCCTGAGAAAATAAATATGCATTTGATGGCAACTTGGACAGAATTAACAGTGCTTCAGAGAAACAAGAGGGAATGAAACATAACACACCCTGGGTACACTGAAAATATTTCTCAGCATAAACAATGCTATGTAATGTTCTAATTCCCCTTTATTTTAGTAAGAAAATAAAAATCAGAGTTATAAACTCAAGATGTGCTGTCTCTGATGTATCTGGCTCAATCTGAAAACAACACTGATGAACCAGGATTTCTCATGCTATCCTAGCTAGGACATTTATAACTCTGAATTCAAAACTCACACTAAACTGCTCAAATATATCCAAACARTGTGGCATGAACTTTGACAGCTAGGACAAAGAAAACAGTGCAGATGATAAAAAAAAAAACGTGGGCTGAAAAGCTAAGACCAAGGCCTGAGTCTGGCAAAGGTGTGCTTGAGTGCTGGCTTCATCCCAGTTTTAAAACTGGTGCTAGAATTCGATTTCAAAGCCCATTTTACACATCTCTGCCTTTCCCCATTCCTAAGGAAACTCACCATAATTTAAGGAATTCAACAGGTTTCTTATTGCAGAAATTAGTCCACCTAGCAAGGGTGAAGTTGGACTGGCTGCTTAACAGTCCCCTTGGAGCACAGGGATCTTTTCTTTCATCCAGATGAAGAATGACCATGCCTCAGTGGTGGCTTCTCAGGAATCAGAGTTCCTAACAGGCAATTTGACCTGAGTTTTTAATGTGGAGCACCAGCACAGCCTACCTTCATGGCTACAATSAAAACAGCACAGTAGAACTTGGCCTTTTAGTGTTATAAGCTCCATGYAGGCAAACAGGGCTGAATATTTTTTCACTCAGTTTCAAGCTGTGTCTTTCAGACCCAGGTGAAAATGTGAAGCAAGCAGCCTGGCCCTGTGGCTGAGTACTTAACAGTAACACCCATAGACACATAGAAAAAGTCAGACACTGATTCTGTGTGTCTTGTCATAGAGTCACAGCTGGGAGGGCTCTTCATCCTGTCCYGCTTTACACTCAAGGCTGCCAAAGAACCTGTCCTGTTGGACCTGGAGCCACTGAACACCTCTGCCCAATGATCTGTGACCCTGTGGTCTTCTTAAATGGTAATAAATCACACAGACTCCATTTTCTTCACGGTGGAAAAAGCCCCTTCTTTATTCACATATCTCCTTTCTTGCCAATTACTTTATTGGTTATRCTGTATGGATTGGTCAAACTCTCACAAACTATCTCTCTTGTTTGTGAGAGATAGTTTTCATTTTTCTATCTAACGGTGTAAAATCAGTTTATACTGATTTTTTACCCAGGAATAGATTGTTATGCTAGCTAACTGCTCYCAACAGGATTGCTTTCACATGAGAACTTGCAAACTACTTAGCTTAACTTAGAAGTAATGACAGGCTAGCCAGAGCAGGCCTTGTTTTATAAGGCCTTTTCTTTACAATTTTTCTACCTTACTACAACATTCTCAGTCTTCCTTTTACTGCCAAAACTCTTATAGAAAGACACTGTTGCCCCTTGTGATGTCTGATGGTCTCAGCTCCTGATGAGCTTTGGCTTTCCCGATCCCACTCCTATTTGCATCTCCTGAGCAGCCTTTCCCTGATTCTGCCTCTTGAGTCCTTCTCTCCCCAGGGAGCTCCAAGTCCTCTGTGCTGACCCATTGCCAGCCTTGCTCAGCTGCCTCCACCTTGCAGCAGACCATTCTTGTGCTCTAAAGAAGCTGACATGGCAGATAACTGGCTTCTCCTGGATTCTTTTGATCCCCCCAAGAGCAGTTTTCCATGAGACTGTGACAAGCAGGTTCCCTGCAACGGGGTAAATCTGTTCTTCTGAAGTCCAGGCTTATTCTGCCTTGCTCACTGCTCCTAAACACCACAGCTTCATGSTGCCTGCCCTCAGCCTTCCATCTTCATGGTGAGTCTCAGGTCCAGCAAAGGYTCCCCTCTGGTCAGTTCATGATTTGCATGCATCATAAAGCTGCCCTCCATAAGCTCCAGAAATCTCCTGGCTTCCCTGAAACTTTTTTGCCAGCTGTCTTTGCCGCACAGCAACCTGCCTTTCGAGTCCGTGGTCACATAAGCATACACACACAAAGAAACCCAAAAACTAAAAACCAAAAAAAACCCAAAAAACAACAACAACAACAACAACAACAAAACCAAAAAAAAAAACCACCAAAAAAAAACCCCAAAGGAAACCCACAAAAAAAACCCCAAAAAAACCAACAAAAAAGAACCCCCACAAACAAAAAAACCCAAAAAACCCAAACAAACAAACAAAAAAACAAAAAAACACAAAAAACCCAAAAATAAACCCAAAGAAAACTCCCAAACAAAAAAAACCAAAAAAAACCAAAAAATCCCCCACAAACAAACAAACAAACAAAAAAAAAAAAAACTAAACAAAAAAAAAACAAAAAAAAACCCAAAACCCGCCAAACAAACAAACAAACAAACAAAAAAAACCCCAAAACCAAAAAGAAAAACCAACCCAGTGAGCTTTTGCCCATCGGCTGCAAAGCAAGACTGAATTTTGCTACCTTCAAAGGCAAACCTGCATTGACAAGTCCTGCTTAATTCTTTCTGGTGATAAGGAAAGGACATACTGTGGGGTGTGATGATTCTCATCCATCAGTCCTTTCCATTCAATTTAAAGATCAGAGAACCACAGAGCCATGGAATAAGCTGAGTTGYAAGGGAGYCACGAGGATCATGGAGCCTAASTCCAGGAGAATCACAGCCCTGAGAATCACAACATGTCACAAATGCCCAGGACTGGCCTCAACAACTTGGTGTACAAAGTTTTCATCCACCTCAGCTCACATGCAGGAGCAATTCCTTGAGGGAGCAATCCAAATCTGCCCATTTCCCCAGATTGCTGTCCACTCCCTGCTTGGTTTGGAGCCTGAGGGCATTCTGCAGGGCTTGGCTGGTGCACAGTGCCCAGGGATGGAAGAGGGTCTGTGTCCTTGCCTCTGGAAAGACAGATAGCTCATGGTCAGGACCTCATGATTCAGCTCTGCTGCATCCTGCCAACAGAGCTGAAAACTCCAGGTATCATTTTGAATTGCTTGTGTGGACCAGATAAATGGTGTAAGAAGGTGAAGAAAGACCTGGCCTCAGGAAAGCTGGGGTCCGTTTTTTGCTCTTCTACAGGCAGATACAAAGTCCCAGCCAAGGCACTGAGAAATGTTTAAGCCTCTTATTTTGGCAGCAACAAGAGTCTGACACCAGAGTAATCAAAGGATGGGAGCTTTAGCCCTGTGTTTAACCTCTATGGGATAGTGGTCATATGCAACCAGGATTGTGAACTGGGYAAATATTAAGAAGGAACTGTCAGAGGGACATGGCCGAAGAAAGATTTARAGAACTAGTTACAGCCTGCTGCCTAAGAAAGCAAGCTGTATCCTCTGATGGCAAAAGCCCACTCAGTTTCTCAAAGAGGGTTTAATAAAACACCTCTGTCCTAGGTTGACTATAMSATGRTTGTATCCCCAGTCATCTGTTCTGGTTTTGCTGAATAATAAGTTTTGCACCTTTAAGACTTGTTCCAAGAGTGAAGGGAGAGAGAGAAGAAGCATGGAATTTCTTTTCAGAAACTGCACTCACTCCCCCACATTCCTGCTCCTGGACTGTGATGTCTGCAGATGGACAGACAGCAGGACAGAGCTCCCCTTTGCTTTTAGTTAGTTTTAGCTAGCTGAGGCAAAGAAGTTCCCTGGACTGTGGATTTTTTTTTCCCTTTCCTTTGGACCTGTTCAGACGTTCTCCAGACTGAACACCAGAAGAGCACTGGCAGCTCACACCTGTGACCCACCGCGCTGGGCCTGGGCCGCGGCATTTCCAGCACCACAGGGATTGATTAGAGACTGAGTGAGCTGAGCCACAGCCCACAGAGGGGACTTTGTGAGTTTGTCTCTCTTTTGGAGCGGCAAGAGGTTTTATTGTTTAATATTGTTTAGGTTTTTATTGCTTAATAAACAGTTTTTTCCACTTTGCTCCAAGGAGGTATTTTCTCCCAAACAGGTTGCGAGAGGGTTGAAGCCGATTGAATCTGCTTGCTAGAGGAACCCCTTTGGGGGTTCTCTCCCAAATTTGCCCTCAACCAGGACAACCTCCTACCAGGATGGATGAATTCACTTTGCTGCAGAGTTGCTTTGTGGGCTTATCACCCAAAGACCTGCCAAATACTGCTTCATATGCTCCAACAAGTTTCCTCCTCTTCTCTCACCACAGCAGGAGGCTGCTTCTCCTTTTTCTCTCTCCCAAGCACTCCAAGCCCTTAGTGCTGGGCTTAAACTATAAACTTATGTCTGAGGCTGATTTATCTGAGTGTTGCCAGTCATGCAGAACAGGATGCTGCTCCTGTCCAGACTGCTAAAAGACTTTGCTGCTGCACAGAAACCAGGAGGATTCAGGATGAAATGGGACAGCATTTAAACTTGTGTTGTGAGCAGCACGACAGAAGTAAACAGCAATGGGTGTCTGATTTGTCACAGCTCTTTTCCAGATGCCTTCTGCTACTTTGCAGAGGGAAATCATTCCCAGCAGAATTCARAGCACAGCTCAGTAGCCAAGAGCTGCGTTCCAGCCCCAGAGGGGGGCTGCTGCAGCCCTCCAGATCCATGAATCCAGGCACAAATGGTCACTTGTGGAGAAGGGGCAACATGCAAAAGGAGGCTGAGTACAAGGACAGGACACCTTCCATGCGCTTGTCTCACATTGTCTGTTACTTGGGGAAGATTTGGGGCTTTTGGACCACCTTCCCTTTCAAAAATCTCACAGGGACCATATAAGATCTAAATTAGAAGACTAATTTAGTGCCCTTGATGATGGGAGTGCAGCAGGAAGATGAAAAATACAGTTTGTGATATATCTATGGCTCTCACTGGTGCATGGCCAGTTCCTTTCAGTGACTCATGGCCTTCCTCTTCCTGCTCTGACCTGGTCAGAAGGTGAATCACCAAAATGATGGGAYGGGAAAAAAATAAAATCATTGCTCATCCATAGGTTTGGCCGCTGCTTTTCAAGAGGCAGCCTCCTCCTCTTGTGGAGGTCTGGGAGTGAAGACCATGGTTGATTTCAAGTCCTGGAGAGTAACAAGACAAATGCCAGGGATTTCTGCAGAGAATAAAATGGTTCCTTGTGAGATTTAAACCTCAAGGCTGCAGTGCTTGTACAAGCCTGGCAGGGAATCCTGCCTCAGCATGGCTCWGCTGTTGATGGCAGTGTTTGTACTGGGAGATCAAACTGGAGTGTACAAGCCAGGATAAAAATGGCAGGGAAGAAAGCACAAACAGTGGATAGTTCAGCCACTTCTGATCCTTGTTCCCATACCAAACTGATCCTTTGCTGCCATACCAAATGRGCCCTCTTAGCCAACCAAGCCCTGGGAGAATGGCAGGGGCAGAGCCCMCAGAGGGGAAGAGCAGAAGGGCAAGAGTTAATGTTTGACAGTGCCTGAAGGCACTCTGGTTTTGCTGTTATCCCAGCACASGACAGGAGGAAAAGAGAAGAGGAAAAACTCTGCCAGTGTTGCATCAGGGACAAAGCAAAAGCTGGCTCCTCTACCAGGTTTGATACACAGAGCTGAGAGATGGCCTCCACTTGTTCCTCACCCATATGAAAARCCCTTTCCCTCCCTTGTCTGTCAGTCCCTATCCCATTCCCTGCCTCTTTCAGAGCTGGTGAGTCACTGTGCTCTTCGCAGCAGGTTTAGTTCRTTGGCAGACAGTGCCACTCACTCACCAGGGGTTTCTCAGGCAAGAGCATCACCTCATCAGCCTGTTTGCCTCTCTCCCCCTTTCATCTGTTGTTTGCTTTCCATTCATACACAGAGAGCTCACCCCCTTGCCAGACCATTTGCATGTTTTGTGGGAGGTGATGGTGATGCAAATGTCAGGAAGTGCAACACGTTTTTCTACCTCCGGGTTATTTACCTTGTATTTAGCTCTTCCCTAGCTCAGACCTTGGCCCAGAAATAGACTCAAAAAGAAAATCTGAGTTTAAGATCTGCAGGTGTGCCCTGTGAATGGCTGGGGCAGAAGAAAGGGCTGAGCTGGTCTGGATCTTTCTGTGCCACCAGCCCATTACAGCATTTTTGGACAAACCCCTCTGTTCCCAGGAGGTGGTGAAGGGGATTTGTGTTTGTACAGCTGCACACAGAGCAAAGAGCTGTGCTCTGCTCTCATCAGGTTCCACTGTGCAAGAGACTTTCCTGCCTCCTGGTGAAGGATTCCCTCTCAGGGTGCTCCTGCAGGAYACAGACAAACCCACTGCAGCACCTTCGTAGGCTGGAGTGTCCATCAGAAAGGACAGTTTCCAGAAGGAATTCAGGAATATCCTTACCTAATAATTACAGGTCACAGCTGAGGCTGAGGATGCTGCTGGTGCCGGTTATGGAAACAATCAGCACAGCTCCAGTGTTCTAGAGAAAGCTGAGCAAACAGGAAAAATGCAGCAGTCATCTGAATGGGCAGGTAAATCCCCATTAAAAGATGACATATTCAAAGCCCAGTTATTGCAAATGACATTTATTGGTTGTATATTACTCCTTATTAAACCATGGGATTTATTAAATGGAATTACAATGCCCTTATTAAATGGGATTACAATGTGGAGCATGGCTGAACTGAATGGAGAAAATGCAGTTTTGGCCTGGAATACCCGCTAGCAGAGAATCCTGTAAGACATCAAACAAAATAAGCCTTGCAACCAMCCCCCTGTCACATCTCTGAAATCACAGAAGCCCTCAGTGAGTGGTCTACAAACCAACTCATCCAAGATCTTCACTGAAGAAATATACAAAAAAGGTGCAAATTTGGTAAATTGACCAAATTAAAATTTGCTGATCATCTTGAGCAGCTTTGGAAATGAAGATGAAGATATGTAAGCAGATAAAAAGATAAAATTAACTACACCAGTCTGAAAACTAAATGACTGCCTGTCAATTAGCCACAATGCTTGGTGACAGGGCAGGAGAAGATTATCACATTGGGGGAAAAAGTTACAAACCTTGTGCTACAGGTCTGGCAAAGTAATGCCTTAAAATTAATTTGCAGTGTAATTTTCAGTTCTCATTGATTATATTTCATTTCTACTTAACTACATGAGGGCCCACAYTTAACTAAAACCTGGCTTTAAAGACCTGCTTTCCTTCAGGAAGAGCTCCATCAGTCCCATTGCTACAGTGGGAACTAAATCTTCTTCACCATAAACTGGCCTCATCCTTCAAAAAAAACCAAACCAAACCAAACTAAACCAAAAAAACAAAACCAAAAAACTCCCCAAGAAACACCAAAAAAATCCCCAACCAAACAAAACAACGCCATAAAAACCCCTAAAACCACCAAAACAAAAAAAACAAAAAAAAAAAAAACCAAAACAAAAAAATCATTTAAGGTATAAAATGAGGAACTGCTATGACCTACAGAGCAATGAATGGCCTTAAGACCATCCATCTTAACCCAAGAATAATTTTTATGTGGGAGAGCATGAAATGCAATTTGATCTCCCAAACCCAATGAGTATGCCAAGATTTTCAATAATGTGGGCCCAAGGGATTTTTGCATAGACTGGATTCTAAACTCAATTTTCAGCTTCTTTAACTTTTTTCTTAGCACATATTGACTTTGACTGCTATAGAGTACCACCCTGATGATAATAATGATTTWTATGGAATTTTTTTTGCCAAAAATGCAATGCAACCATCTTAAAAAACTTCATAGATCCAGCAGAGTGATATGCAAGCCACGTGCAGGGATCACATTGCATCATCCACCAGGACACAGCAACCATCTCTGTGATGATGGAGGGCAACAGTTTGAACAATGAACACTAGCATTACRCAACAGCTCAGAAAAGGAAGTGAAAATGTAATGATTGCATCGAATTGAAACTGCAGGAAGAATTTTTGAGCAACAGAATTCAATTACTCAAGCTGGAACTTAATCAGAAGCTAAAAAGAACGTGCTACCTGCTACACAAGCATTCCAAATTTGGGCTGACTTAAAGTACAAAGTATTGAGGATAATCTCACAAATTCAATGGGAGCTATGATTTTGTTTATTTATGATTTTGTTTATTTTGTTTTCTTTCTTGGTTTTGGGGTTTTTTTTCTTTTTTTGGGGGTTTTTGTTTTGGTTTTTTTTTTTTTGTGGGGTTTTTTTTGTGTTTTTTGGAGGCGGGTTGGAGGTTTTTTGTGGGTTTTTTTTGTTGTTTTTTTTTGTTTGTTTGTTTTTTGTTTGTTTTTTTTTGTTTTGTTTTGTTTTTGGTTTTGGGGTTTGTTTTGCTTTGTTTTGTTTTTATTCCTTTTTATTTTCTATTCAGCCCACACTGCCTCACAAAGATATAAGGGTATGTACAACAGAAATGTTTGAGGAGTCAGGAGAATGTTTTTGGTTGATAKCAAAGCCTTTCTGGTGATGGGTGAAGCTGAGAAGGCTGCCTGGCTGATGGAGGACAGGGATGAACAAATCCTGACAGGGAATGGAGTTTTTATGACAAGGAYTCCCACAGTGATGCGTCTGTGCTATATGTGGACCTATAAACTCTCCTTGGCTGAATACCCAACCCTTCACAACCTCTGGCTGTTCCTGAAAGAGAACTTCAGTGCTAAAAATGCAAGTTTTACTTTTTTTTTTTTTTTGTAGAAGAGAGCTCCTCCAGACTGGGAAAATGCAATCCACAGCCTGGAGGAGGGGTGTCTATTAGATTGTTGTTCAAACCACCTTTTTTTTTTTTTTTCCTGGAAAATCCTGGGAAGAGGTTGTTAAGCCATTCAGGTGTAAAACAAGCAAGGTGGGTTCAGCTGAGCTCACCCACAGCAGTCAAAGGTCAGGAAAGACATTTCAGAGTCAGGTACAAGAGCTGAGGACACAGAGTTCACAGGGGGATAGGAGGAAAAATTACTCTTATTTTTTAAAAACCTGAGCCTGCATCTGCAGCAGAAGTTTATGGAGCTGATTGTGGTCACTGATCAAGACTACACAGCCCAACACTGGGGGAGGAAAGAGAGTCAAGGGAAAATGGAAACTTTAGGTACCTTGCACAGGCATTAACACGCAGTACATATAAACTGCAGGAGTCTTTTCCATTTATTGGAGGAATTTCTCTGAAGGTTTTACCAGCAGTTGCTCACAAAGTATTTATAGAAACACTATGGCCAAGGACACTTCCTTATCACATCACGAGTGGCCTCCCATAACACCTCAGTGTTTGCCTTTTCCCTGCTGRAACTGACTGGTGACCACTCCTTTGCAGCGTCACAAGCTGCTGCAGCCACTCCTGCAGTCACCAGCTGTGCCTGGCTGGCTGCAGCTGCCTGCAGGTCTGGCTGCAAATGAGAAAACACCCATMGTTTTGTTGGCTGAGCACCACATCCAGCCCCAGAGCAGAGGGCTCACCCTGCCCCACGTGCTGTGGTCAGTCAGTTATCTGCCCACAGCAGCGGGTTGTGCAACAGGCACATCTGCAGATGGGCCTCCCAGAAACCAAGTCACAAGTTTCATTTCCATTGCCCAAAGTGAGGAGCCTTTCTCCTTTTTCGACTAATTTTTTCTTTCTCCCTCCGTGCCGCGGTTATCCAGCATGGAGGAAGAACAAAAATTATCTTCTGGAGGCCAGAGAGTGATGGGGAGCTGGTCTGCTGCTCCTCCAGAGGCCAGGCTGGCTGCCCACCCTCAGGAGAGGGTAAAAGGAACATTGGCACATGTAATCCTGCAGGTTTTCCTGCCCTGCCACCTCCTTTCTCCAGGGGGATGCAGGATATCCAAGGACAGCAGGGTTATTGCTTTCTGCTACAAACAAAGTGTTCTTCCAACAGGGGAATGACAAAGCAGGACCTGAAAGACAAAGAGCTCCATCCTCCCTTCTCCTTCARTCCTTCCCCAGCCTTTGAGGAACAACTGAGGGAGCTGGGGGTGCTCAGCCTGGAGAAAAGGAGACTCAGAGGTGACCTTATCACTCTAAAACTCCCTGGAAGGTGGGGTTGGTCTCTTTCTTCAGGTAGCAACTGAGAATGAGAGSACACAGTCTCAAGGGAAATTTAGGTTGGATGTTAGGAAAAAGTTTTTTACAGAAAGGGTGATAAAGTTCRGGAATGGCTTCCCAGGGAGGTGGTGGAGTCACCATCCCTGGATGTGTTTAACAAAGCCTGGATGTGGCACTGGGTGCCAGGGTTTAGTTGAGGGGTTGGGGCTGGGTTCGTGTCACAGACATCTTTTATCAAAAATCATTTCCTTAGGATTTCTCCTCCTGAGAAGCTGAGAGGCCTCAGGAACAAAATGTAACCAATGATTATCTGCTGCTGTGGGATGCAACAGGTGGATCTGTGATTGGCCCATGTTGGATGTTTCTAATTAATGGCCAATCACAGTCCAGCTGGCTCAGACAGAGAGCCAAGCCACAAACCTTTGTTATCATTCCTTCCTGTTCTATTCTTAGCTAGCCTTCTGATGAAACCTTTTCTTCTATTCTTTTAGTATAGTTTTAATGTAATACATATCATAAAATAATAAATCAAGCCTTCTGAAACATGGAGTCAGATCCTCGTCTCTTCCCCAATCTGAAAACCCCTGTGAACACTGTCACAGGCTGGACTCAGTGATCTTGAAGGTCTCTTCCAACCCAGTGATTCTGTGAATTCTGTGATTGTCTGCAGCACAGTGGTGGCCCTGGGGATGTGCTGGGTGCCTCTGCCACCAGGCCTGGCCTGGGGCTGCAGCCCCTCTGCTGCACTCAGCTCTGCTCAGAAGCAGATATTTGGGAGGTGCATGTGCTGGATGAGGTGGATGAGCAGGTCCCTCTGTGAGAGATGGTGGCACAGAATGTATCCAGCCCTGATTTGGTTTGGTTCATCAGCTGGGGCATTTGTTTGGAGCCAAGACAACCCAAGCACGAGCTGTGTCCGGGTGGAATCCATCACCCCCACCAGCCTCACCTGGAGGCATCTGCTGTCTTTGGGAGGAGCAGCCCTGGTGGTTTTCTCTCCTCGGCCCCTCAGCATCCTGCAGATTTTCCAGACCTTCTTCTGGCCATTGAGCAGCTGCTCCTTTCCTTGGCATTGTGAAATCTGCTCCTTGCCACAGGGAATAGTCAGTGCTGGCTGTGGAGCTTCAGCATGGAGKTGCCAGCTCTTGCAGCCTTTTATCACAAACTTCATTATGTCTGATATTTTGCTTAAAGTTCCAGTTCCTGTCAGCTAGCAGTTACAAAACAATATCAGAGGCTTTTTGGTTGGGTTGTTGTTTTGGGGTTTTTTTTAATTTCAATATGAAATTATTCTTTTTTTCTCTCCGACTTGCAGAGAAACCTGAAAACATGGCCCAGGGCTCCAGAACCAGACAAACAAATAGGACTTCTTATTTATACTGTATTTGCATGTCATTTGCAAGACAGCCTCACCAGCATTTCAAGACTGGCAGCACCACAGAGTTTTCATCTGTGGCTGGGAAGCACAAAGGCTAACTCTCCAATAAGATTACAGCCATGGTGGTTTTTCAAGGTCATATTCTGCATGACCTGAACATACTTATTAAATTACCCTGCTTAGAAAAAATTCTTTCTTTTTCTTTTTTATTTTTTTTTTATTTTTCCAAATTTAAATGGATTCTTGAAAAAGCATGTGGTTATGAGTAGGTCACTGTCCCTGGCTCAGTGGTGACCCCAGAAAATCTCCATGCAGGCAATGATCCACACAGGGGAAGCCCATTGTCAGTTTCACAAACAGAAATGTCATTTTCTAGAAGTGGGTCCTGGTTTCCACCATGCCAACGCCACGAGATGAGTATGGACCACAAATTTGCCTTGACTCCCTGCAGGTGCACCTGTCCATGCCCTCACACGRTGCCATGTCACAGCAGCTGCTCCAAGAAGTCCCATTTCCAAATGCAGTCTGGAAATTTGAGGGAGGCAGAAGAGGCAACACCGCATTTGTGCTGCTGTTCCAGGCCCAGAGAGCCTTGTTAGTGCTGGATAAATTTATAAAGCCAGTGGTTGCCAAAATCTGAGGGCTCAAGTATTCAATGGAAACGAGCAGGTCTGCTCTCCAGCCTTGAGGACCGTTGGCACCATTTAATCACACAGCCATTACTGGCTCCTCTTCAGATCCAGGCTGCCTGACAGTTGAGTTCTGTGGCCTGCAGCAAGCCCAGAAATGGTTCAGAGCTCATCAGCCTGGGGCAGGGACAGCCACAGCAGCTTCACAGCACGGGTAACAGAGCTCRTGTGTGAGGCCTGCCATCCTTCCCTTTGCTTCCATAAGTGTGGCCTGGAAAATCATCTCACTGCCATGACCAGGGTGTGCTGGTCCCTGCACCCACAGGCACCTCAGGGCACTTTGTGTTCAGTTGGTTTTCATGGCAACTTTTAGTTCTGGCCCACTTGGGTGCCCATGGATCTGTTAGGAAACTCTCCTTCCACATCCCTTCCTCAGGTTTCTTTCAAGAGAAACACCCAGGACAAGGCCATGGTGACTTTGTGTTCAGCTGATTTTCATGGGGAACTTTTGGTTCTCATCACTTGGGTGCCCATGGATCTATTGGGAAGCTCTCCTTCCACATCCCTTTCTCAATATTCCTCCAAGAGAAACCCAGGACAAGACCATGGTGACTTTCAGGGGACACTCCTGTGGACAGGGTACCCACTCCAGAGAGGGCAASCATTCCTGAAGAAATTAAGAGAGAATTAAGAGAAATTAGTAGCCTYTTCTCCATGTCTGTGGCAGACTAAGAACACATGGTTTAATTTTTAAATTTATGGGTTGGACTGGATGAGCCCAGAGGTCTTTTACAACCTAGTTAACTCTGTGATTCTGTGATTTTAGTCAGGCAGAAGCCCTGAAGGATCTTTCTGTGGTGAGGGTACTCTCTTAGTGCAAAGATCTCCAGGAATATCCACCCATGGCAGGCGTCAAGAGCAGGTCAGACAAACATCTTTGCAGGAATGGCACAGAGATCTAATCCTGCCACAACAACAATTAGAAAATGGTGTTAGAGCACCCAGCTGTTGTGATCCACATCCAGCTCCTCCACCAGTCCTGCTGCAGCCAGGAATCTCCTCCTAGGGACCCACATCCCACAGAACATCAGCCAGAATGCCCTCCTGCCTTTGAAAGATCCAGACCTTCTGTGGGCATGAGGAGACAGCTTGGAAGGAAACAAAYCCCATGGAAACAAAATTCTGCCTCTCCAGAGCCAAAACAGGGCTTTGCCATGCCATGTCACACAAGTATTCAACAATCAATTTTGTTTCTAAGGCTCTTGATCTRGCATGTCCTTAATGAGCTGGAGTCTAGGTGGGAGGTCTGAGAGCCACACTCTATTCAAAAGAGCAGAGAAAGCACATTAATGACCAGGATTCCAGCACTGGTTTCAATAAAGCATCAGGTATATTGGAAAGAACTTCTCCAGTCTTACCTGCCAAAAATATGTAGAAATTACAAAATATTAAATATCTTTCTATATTAGTTTTAAAAAAAGTCAGCCTCTCCAACTACAATCCATTAAGAGAAATGTTAAATAAGAAAGGGGAGGTTTGGACAAAAATAAACAATGACTGGCATTTGGGGAACTTAAACTGCATCAGAAGAAGGGGAAAAAAAAAAAAAAAAACTCCTCATTTGCTCTGGCTTCTAATTTTTTCCATATTTTTGTCATTAGCCYTTATTAAAGTACTACTGTTCCAGAGCTGGGTGATGAAAGGCTGAGATATGATTCAGTCCCCTACGTTACATAAACAAACCCGGGTCGTTATGACATCCACTGAGATTTTATTTCTCTTTTTCCCCCTCATTCTTTGGAGCCCTTCACGGTACCACACTGCTGGCCAGGCTGTGGKAGCTCCTCCAGGAGCTCAGGTGCAGCTTCAGGCCAGCTTTTGGGTGGATGATGTGACACCACAAGCCTGCAGCCAGCTGTCCCCTTCCAGGTTCAGCCTCCCCCTGAGTGGGCCAGGGTGAAAGTGGAGTTTAGGAAAAATTTAAACCTGGGCTTGAGCAGCAGACCAGGAAGTGCCAGTTTAAAGTTAGCCCTGAGCCATTAATCAGCACTGGAGACAATGACACCGCTGTGACCGGATGGGCTGACTTATGATTAGCTCAGATTTATCTGAGATATAACAAAAGGGTGTTCTGCTGGTTTAAAGAGCCTCRTTCCCTTTTCCTCTGGCGAAATCAAGACATTGTTTAGAAAGCCAGAGAGAGCGCCGTTCAAAAAATTCTGAGGTCACTTCCAGGGATAAATTTAGTAGGGGGTATGACAAAACGAGGACCAAAAATTTGGCCTCTTCCATCATGGAAAAGTCTGGTATTTTAGACACAAACCAAAGCCAGCTGAAATTGATAGGAAGGCAACCACTGAACTGAGTGGGGCTTGTCTGGGATGTCCTGGTGGCATTGGTGCTGSTTTTAGGGCAGAAAAGTCCCCTAGGCCCTCCAAAAATGGACATTTGGGTGTTAACTCACAGGTCTGGTACTACATAGAGCAGTCCCCACCCAATGAGAAATGTGAAAAGTGAGAAATCCATATAAAATATGCCTCCAAAGCCACCAGGATATTTCATGTGACTGCAAGAGTGACATTTCCACCCTGGTGGCTTCCCACAACAGCCTGGCATGAGGAGCCATGCAGGGAAGGAGGAAGGCAGCATTCCTGCTAGTGGGACATACAGTCAGTCTATTCCTGACATCCCTGAACACAAAATCAGATCAACAACACTTCCTCTGAAAAACAGAGCTCACCATGGAAGTGCCAGCAGAAGCTCCACCATGTCACAAAGTGCCTCCTCTATGGGGTGATATTGTGGTGTAAGAAATTATCTGCCCCACTGACTTTTAATTATTATATTTTTTGCAATAATTGTTATYATAATAATTGCCATAATTATTATATTTATTGCAATAATAACAAAAGAGGGGTGACACAGATAAAAAATAAGTTTAAAAAACTCAGCTAATGCAACAACAGCATAAAAATGGTCATCTGGCTGCATGAAATATATATATATATACTTAGGTAACCACATGAAGGGATTCACTTTTCATTTTAATTGGGTGGCCTGCTTATGGCAGAAGTGGTTGTTGGCAGTCTATAAGATAGCATCAAAAGATGTTTAATTTCATGCCACTCTCAGTTTGCAGGAGCAATCTTCTGCAGCCTTTTGGCAGTTATTACTTCCAGGCCCTTGAAATGTTCTCAGAGCACCAACAACAACAACAAAAAAGCCTAAAAGCTCTTGCTGACTGCAAAATGTTAAACCTTTGGTAGATCTTTTGGAGGCACTCAGTGTCAGAGTGGGTGCCCTTGTGCAAGGTCYGGAGGGAGCAGCAGAATGCAGATARGTCCCACCTAACCCAGGCTCTCCAGCCTGCAGAAAGGGATGTGGCTCTCAGACTGCCTCAGACTGTGGGTGGGCCATGCTGCCCTCTGGAAGTGTCAAAATCTCTCCCTGGATGACAAATGGAGCAGAGCCCAGCACTGAGCTGTTCTTTGAAATATCTGACTTTTGAGTTAGTTGAACTTGGAACAGCCCTCYCACGATTCCTTTTCCAGCGTCAGCTCCACAGTCTGTATTGACTTTCAGGCAGCAGACTCCTGACTTCTAAACAACATTTCACTCTTCCTCCTGAGGGCTTCAATTCATCTCTTGTTGGCAGCAGTGATCCTCTTTGACTCCCTGGCAGCTGCCCCAATCACTGAGGGAACAGCAGAGGTTGCAGCAGGACCTAAGCAGCGACAGCTTCCTGTGACCATCCTGTGGTATTGAATTTTCACTAAGAATTAAGCCAATTCTGGATGGAAATACACTCCTCAGCCTTCATCCTTGCCCTCTCATCATCAACATCAGCCTCTTCCAGACATGCTGCCCAGTTTGACCCACCCTGGGTTTGTTACCTTCTCACAAGAGCGTTTGGAATTCTCGCAGTTTCAGGCAGATGGAGGAACAGATGAACTGTGGGGTTGTTTGAAGCACATTAAGGGTTTGCCTGCTGACACAGCACAGCTGGATGCAGAAGAGTGATCAGAAGGTGCAGGAAACAGCAAAACTCCAGCTTTCCARCAAACAGACCTAGGCACGCAACAGCCAGGTGAAAAGCAGCTTGCTCTGGGCCTTGTTTGGAACCTGATTTTCTGCCAACAGGGATGCAGAAAACCAGGCCAGCAGCACCCAAAGGGCAACTCCCTCTCTGGAAAACACTGAGGGAAAAAAAAAAAAAAAAACAGGCAGGGTCACCTAGGGCAGGGAATCCCAGTTTGCAGCTGGAAGACCTGCACAAACCCCCAAGGCTCCAGCTCTGCCCATGCAGTGTAGGTTCCCCCATCTTGGTTCCAGCTCAATTTCTGCTGGTCCAGTCCTGACTGTACCTTTGTTTCTCACACTTCCAGCAAGGCAGTGGTTCCACAGACCTGCACCTCAGGAGGAGAGCCCCAGTGGTCAGCACTTCCTAGGAAGATGGGACACCCAGATGGGATCCAGAGGAAAGTCACCCCATGTTAGGAATGCCATGACCATGCCACGACCTCCCCTCTGTATCTGGAGCTGCCTGGGYTCTGTCTGTCCGGGGTTTTGTCCCTCCCTCCCTCCTTCCCTCCACCTGCACAGACCCYGGGCCGTGTGCTGGGCAGAGCCTGGAGCTGCTCCCAGCGGCAGAGCCAGGGCACATCTGTTCTGCTTTTGCAAGCAGCCTGGAAACATCTGCYGCGCCCCAGCCGAAGCAGAGGAGACACAAGCCCGAGGACAATGCGGGCTGGCTTGGTGGCGGCAGCTCTGTCTGGAGCGCTGGGGACACCCACATCCCAAATATCCCTGCCCCGACGACTCCCGATTCCAGGCGAAGTCACCGGGATGGGTCTGCTGCGCCTTTTGTCATTCCAGTTGTAACAATATTCGCGTGGCAGGAGGGGTTTGGATCCATCAATTAATGCGTGAGGAGCGATCCGATGTCCCCGGGGGATGCAGGGATGCTGCCCTGCTCTCCACCCCTCCTGCAGCCCCCTCCCCACCCTGCATCCCCAACTTCCTCTCCTTGGGAAGGGCTTGCCCAGCGCCGTTTGTTTTTTAAGGGAGTTGCTAGAAAACTCTCCGGCTATTTTCTTTTTTTTTTTTTTTTTTTTTTTTTTTTGGTCCTTAATAACTATATCATGTCTGGTATTGTATTTCTGTTTTCCCCTGAGGAAAGGAGCCAAAAGAAGTAGGAAAAACAAATAATGTGTGGGAGAGTGTTTTTCTTTTCTTCTTTTTTTTTCTTTTTCTGGTTTTTTTTTTTTTTTTTTACCTCTGTTTAAAGCCTCTTTCTGTTTGGCTTTAGCAGTTTTTTGACTATAATTCCCTTCTTTCTGATCTCTTTTTTTTTATTATAATTCTATTGACTTGTAATGAGCTTGCTGAACCCCTCAATATTTTCATATTTGTACCCTAAAAGCTCTGCTTTTCTCCTGRCATTCTTACTTTTCTCACTTTTTCCCCATTTTCCCCTTACTTTCCATCTTTCTTCTTTTTCTATTTATATCTTTATTAGATATTAATGTATTATATATCTTTTCTCTTTTTCCCCTTGTTTATTTTTACTTTTTTTTCTTTTATTTCTTTATTATTGTTTCCTTCCTTCTTTATGTCTCACTTGCCTTGCCTTCCCTTCCTTCCTTTTCTTTGTTTTTATCTTCCTCTCTTTTCACCCCCCCCCCCCCCCCCCTTTAATTCTTCTGAAAATAAAACTACCAGAGAATTAAGCAAATCATCTGTGGCAATTAAAGAGACATCTCTGGGAAAACACTCGCTGTGGAACATGTTTGGTTCATTAAGCACTCTCATCAGGCACCTTGGCACAGYGCCACATATTTATTTGGGAGAGGGGCAAAAAAAAAAAAATTATGCAGTGGGGAGACTTTTGGATTGTTGCTGTCATTAGTGGCGAATTCATCTTTCTTGTCCCAGGTCCCCGCATGTTTMTAAACCATTATGGCATGTGGTTTCCAACCACGGATGAGAGACTGCTGAGGAAAAATACCCTGGGTCTGCTCAAAAATTAAATATGAAGTGTTATCTTTTCCTCCTTTCCCTCTTGGGTGATTGTGGTGGAGGCCAGTTCGTGCCCAGAAGCTGTGCCAGGGGTAATTTTCAGGTCTTTGTCTTTCAGTGTCCCTRCTGCAAACACACAAAACCCCGTGCTCATTCCCAGCCTACCTGCCAGAGGCGCTCCCCAGGGGATGAGGGGACCCTGTGGGTGCTGCAGCCCCCTTGGCAGAGCCACGAACCCCCAGGATGAGGCTGTTTGATGGAAATTCACTGCAAGAGATTCGGGGCAAGGAAGGAATCACCCCAGGAGAAGGCAGCTTCAGCCTAACCAGAGCAGCTCCCCTGCTTCCACCCTGCAGCAGAAACAGGTGGGAGCAGAGTTCTCTGTTGAGGATTGTTGGTAGGGAAAGCTTTATTTGGGGCTGGAAACTGGTCACAAGTCTCAATCACTGAAGGGACAACCTTGCAGGRTTGCTGCCTTCCAAACTCAGGGCTTCCCTGGCTGGAAAAGTGATTTTTGTTTTCCCCTCCAAGAGATGCTGAAGTGATATGCATCCCAGCCTCTTCATACAGTGCTGGTAGGTGTAAACCAGGGAGAACTTGGGAATCATTCCCCCAAGCAAGAAGTATTTGGTGTTTATGACCCCTTTCTCTGAAATCAGCTCATCCCAAGGCAGCACAAGGCGTTGCTTTAATCACATATTCATCCCACAAAATAAAACTTCATCTTGAAATCCTCTCTTCGTTTCTCCAGAAAGCTGGCGTGGGGAAAGGAGGGAAAATAAAACCTGCCTAGCACCCCACCAACCTACACCCCACAGACAGAGGGAATACAGGGCACTAAATCCAATGGTCTTTCACTTTGAAGAGTGGCCATGGCTTTCTCAGTCCTTATATCCATGGCTTTCCTTTCCTTATATTTAATAAAGAGCAAGGCTCTTGCATGCTCTYCCTCTCTGTAAGCAGTTCACATCCATGTGCAGAACTTTTGGGGAGCACAGAAAAGTGGCTTGAGGGGTGTCAGAAGCCTCCCAAGCTGGAGGAGCAGCGTGAACACACCACAGCCAAAAAGATCTGCTGCCCCAGCCTGTGCAGACTGTGTGTGTGCTTTCACTTTTTCGGGGTGTATAAACGTCTTTAAAAGATTGCTAGAGGAAAAGAAGCAATTATCCCAGCACATAATTAGAGGACAGGTTTTGCATTTTCCCACCCTGCTCGCTCTCTCTCTCCCACCCAGTGGATTTGGAGCTGTTAAGTTACTTTTTTAGACAGAACTCTTCCTCCTCAGCTCCTTCCASGCTGAAGAGCTGCTGTGTTTTTCACAGGCAGCTCCGCACTCGGGAGCTTTTAAAGGGTTTCTAATCCTGGAAGGCCATCTGACATCACCCTGCTTCTTGTCTGCTGATGTTTCATACGAGCCTCACATTTCCTTAATGTTTTTCAGAGCCACCAATTACTACAGCAATCTTGTGTTTATGTTCTGGTTTTGTGCTCTTTTTTTTTTTTTTTTTCCTCTCCCCTGATGCTTTCCTGGCTTGTGTCCCAACAGGCTGCTCTCTCTTAGGCGTGTTTTGTGCCAAGGGTTAAGCTGGACCAGCTTGTTACAAAAGAAAGAAAAAAAAAAGAAAAAAAAAAACAAACCGAAGAAGTGGGAGGGAGGAGGTTGATTGGTTTTTTTTTTTTTTGTTTGGTTGGGTTTTTTTTCCCTAATTTTCTTCATTGACTTCAGGCACCATGTGATCAGGAAGCCTGGAACTCTTTCCATTTCCCTTCCCGACTGAAGGGAAACATTGTGTAGCTGTTGCCCTGCCACCAGTGGGAWGGGCTCCGGCGGTGCTACGTAGGAGGATAAAAATAACCGGGATATTTAAGGCTGGCTGTGGAATCCCAGTGCAGGCAGAGCGAGCTTGGTCAGCAGCCGAGCTCCTCCGGCCCCGTAATCTGCTGCATATGATGCAACTGCAAATATATGCCTGGCAGTGCTGGTGAAAGAGTTAGACCTTGGGGAGGCCCAGAGGAGAAAAGAATTAAAATAAAATAAAATAAAATAAAATAAAATAAAATAAAATAAAATAAAATAAAATAAAATAAAATTGGAAATAAAATAACATAACATAAAATAAAATAAAATAAAATAGGAAATAAAATAAAATAAAATAAAATAAAATAACATAAAATAAAATAGGAAATCAAATAGGAAATAAAAAAATAAAATAAGATAAAATGAAGGAAAAGAAGACTGGAGAGAGCTTTCCATCCTCTTTTAACACATTCTTTCTAGCACAGCTTTTGAAAAGTGACTTCTACCTGAGTTTCATGTGCTTGGTGCAGGAAAGAGGGTGAAAGGGCTTGCTTGGCTTCAGGTGTAAGGCAGCACAACAGGGCTTTGCTCTGGAGTTTTGTAGGGGATAACATCACTTGCCTCCCAAGAAAGAGAGGCTGAAACAGCACTGTGTTCCCTCTTTAGGCTCTTCTCTCCAAATCTCAAGTGTGGCTGAGTGTGACCCACATCCAGCCTGTTGATTAAAAGTAATTAGATCAAACGAGCAGCAAGCCCACAAGGCTCACACAGAAATAAGCAGAAATTTGGTTTTTGGTTCTTTGACAAGTCACAGCTGTCAGAAACCTTAAAAGGTGTTTGGTTTTTTCCCTATTTCTTAGGCTTGTTTTCACACAGCACACAAGCTGTGAACTTTCCAAAGCGTGACACTGGACAGCATCTGCCACAACTGAAGCACTGGGAAGAGCATGGCATTGCTCTTTCTTTTAAATCTGTTCTGACCAGCAAAGCAGTCAGAARTTCAGCAGCAGCACTTCAGCTTTCCTTTTTCCATCTGTGCTCAGGACATTGCAGGTGAGAAGCAGAAAATGCCATGGTTTGGTCACCCCTGCAGTTTGGAGGAGAACCTCCTCACCTGCATCAGCACAGTCAGGGCTGTCAAGAGACAGAAAGGGACCAAGGGGACACTTCAGCCTTAGTGCCACCCTCCCTGGGGCTAAACAGCACAGTGGCAGTGATCCCAGCAGCTCACATTCYCCCTGAGGGGGCTGAAGTCTTTGGGAAGCCTCTGAATTTCCAGGAGGTGGTTTCTTCTACTAAAAAAACAGGAGCTCACAGCTCCTTGCTGTACTGCTGAGTGGCCTCCTGTCCTGTGGAGGGAAATCACCCGTAAAGCTTGATGAGGGGCAGAGATTGATCCTGAGGTTGTGTCTGCTGCAAAGCTCTGTTAAATGTTAGCCAGAGTATAAAAAAAAATCATCACTGTATTTGGTTTACTTTGCAATTTCCCATTTTACAATCTGTAGGACACAATGTAATAGGAATGCATTTAAGGGAAGTTGTGACAATTGTTGGGCACAAACTTAAGCATTGTTTATTGCTTATGCAATCCTGTGGGTTTATTTCAAGGAATTAAGAACGAGGAGGGGAATGGAGTTTAAAGGCATTTGTGAGGGATTTCACCTGCCTGGACTTTCTGTTTGTTTTTCCAAGTGCTTATGGTTTTACTGTGTCATGTTCTAGGTTCATTCTTTTGAGCTGAGTGAAACACTGGAACCAGACAGAAAATCAGACTAATAAGAGGAATGGCCAGAGCCTCTGATTTCAGCCTCACCAGCAGCATTCCATGTAGATACTCTTATAATCACTCACATTTAACTGAACAATATTTGAGAACCACTGAGACCAAATGGACTTTGATCTAATAAATCCTTTATTACAATGGAAAATACTACCCCCACTTCATATAAATATGGAGCTGCACAGGACGAAGAGCAAAGGCCCAGTGCCCAATTATCCACGTTAAGCCCCTCCACTTTCATTGGGAAAATAATTTTACACATCAGGGTGTAAGCAGCAGAGCTGGGCTGTCGCCCTGCCTTGATGTTTGTCACTTTGCTCCCCAGCAGTGGAGGACATTTTCTGCAAAGTCTCTTTCACACATCTAAGTACAAATCTGCTGGATGGAATGAGATCCCTTCCTTGCTGGTTTGCCTGGAGAGGAGAGGCAACTGCAACACCAATTCTTCCTGCACAAGGAGGAGGAGGAGGAGGCTGAAATGTTCCTCAGCTGGCACGGGAGGCAGCTTGGCAATTCAGCCTGCTGAGTGCAACCACCTGGATTTTTAGATGCCTGGCACCCACATCCTGAAGCAATTCCAAACTTTTCTGGAAGCTGGCTAAACCTSCAGCCACATGGAGCACCACCTAGGRATACAGAGCTGCCCAGGGGCTTTTAATGAGCACCACAGCCTTGTCTGCAGCATGGGCTGGCTGCTCCCTGACATTTCAGGTACTGCTGTGAGGGAAGCAGGACATGTGGCTGGGCAAATCCACGTCTCCTTGACTTCTCCAGCAGGAGCAGCAAGTTTGGCCACGTGAAACCAACTCATCAGTCCACCAGGACCACTGTCAGCCTCCTCTGGTGCTGGCAGGTGTTTCCTGGTGAGTTTTCCTTTTGTTCAGGTGTCATCAGCCTCAGGGTCCCTCCCTTTTTGCTGCTGAGTGGGTGACAGGAGCTGCACAAAGTGCAGCGCACACAAAGTGTGGCACACACAAGCTCACAACTCCCAGTTTTCCCTTCCTGGGGGATGAAGAYCTGCCTAGATTGCCCCAGCAGATTTAGCAGATGGCATCTTTGTGCACCAAGGTCCTCCCAGCTGAACTGCACATGGAGATTGGGGTTTGGAGGCACCCAGCTCTTGCACCACTGGCACATTTCCATCCCTCAGGATTTGCATAACCCACCTGCCATGCTATCAGCCCATGGAGACACTTGCCATTTAAAAACTTCACCCTGGGCTGCTACAGCACTGTAAAAAGAGGATGGCAGGCAGGGATCTGTGTGTTTGGGTGCTGTCATGCAGCCAAACCTTCCCTGCAGCAAACACAACCCGGCAAGTTCCACATGCTTTGGAGTTTTAGAACAAAAGTTTAATACAAACTTAATTAGCCCCAGATTTTTAACAGTAGTAAGAAGTTATAAAGTGTCTCAAAAAGAGCTAATTCTCATTGACTGTTTCCCACTGATATATCTTCCAGTTGGTYTTCCCATCACACCTTTACTAAATGGATAAGAGCTCCAAAGCTCAACAGCTAAAGCCATTCCCCTTTTCTTTTCTTTCAAATGTAGTTTGCCATGCTGTAACAATTAAATTTCAAAGCTCAAGTCTCTGCACTTGTTTTCTTTTTCTGGCATTGTTTTCGACCCAGTAGCCAGCACAGCTCAGCACAAACCAAAATCATCCACCTGGAGGTTAACAGGCCTCTCCCCTTCCCATCAGGTGTCCTGCTCTGCTGCTGAAAGATAAAACTCAGTGTTGTGTCACYTGAACTTGGCTAACAGGGCATTTCTTTTTACCCTGCTGCTCTACTTACCCAGATATGGTAAATATCAGGATACCTGGCTTCTCTGCATCTCACCAACTACGTGGCCCTGGCTGTAACACTCAGCTRGTGTGATCTGGCTTTTGGCCATGTCTTTGGTCATCTCCAGGCTGCAGATTCTGTGGAAAGGGCTTCTCCCGTGGTCTCTCTCCCTCTGGGTGTGCACACCAGCACAAGAGAGCCAAATCCCATGGAGGATCTCCTGTTGCCATGGCCAGTCACGATGGTTTGGAGAGGAGGTCAGCTGCCCAGCAGGAAGCACCTCTTGTTAGAGAGTGAAGAAACCTCAACTTCCCCTCAGCCTCTTTTAAGGAAGTTTCATCTTGGAGAAGCCATGTTCGTTTTTTTTTTTTTAATTGACACCACTGTGATTTGTCCTTCTTTGGCTTCCCTCATGCTTTGAGGCAGAGCCCAGCCTCCTCAACACCTCACCTTTGGAGAAATATATGTTCCTTGGCATGAAAGGGACTCACTGTGCTAAGTCTTCCATAAAACTTTCCAGCTGAAAGCAGGCTGAAACACATCTAGACATTTCAGTGTTTCTCCCAAAAGTGCCAATCAAGCAGGGAACACTCCCAGTCCTTGCACATCCAMGTCCTATAAGGAACTGGCTTCACAACCACTGTAAATAAAACAAAGGTATGATCTTCAGCTGATCTCACTTACTGGAGCTCCATTGAATTGAGCAGCCCTAGGATAATTTACACCAGATGAGCATCTGCCCTCAACATATGTTACATTATGGTCCAACAGGATGGTCTCAGTTTGCCTTGGGGGAGGAGCTGCTGGAGCGGGGAGTTAGGTTTGCTCATGTCTAGGAACGATGGGCTGCAAAATCCCCGAGAGTGAGGAGATAAATAGGGAAAAGAAGGCATTTGGTTATTAGGCGTTCTTATTTCCAGTGATTAGGGTGGGAAAGAGCAGACTGTGTGGGAAACAGGCATCCCCACACCCATTTTTGGCAGCTTTTGATTGGCCCCTGACCAGACATTTATTAAAACAGCCTCATAAGTTGCGGTCTCACTAAAGAACAATACAAAACCAACCAAATGTTAATGTATTCAATCTGTTCCTGCTGAGATTTCTGCCTTCCCACCTCCCTGATTACTAGAGAAGGGGAGGTGGGGGGAAAGGGGTGGAGAAAGAAAGAGGAGGGGGGAGAAAAAGAAAAAGAAACGTTTGTATTCCCAGCCCCAGCTGACAGATCTGCCGTAGCCTCCTGGAGTTTTTGTAATTAGAACAAAGGGTCCTCGGTACAGGAACTGTAATTGGTTTTGAGTGTTCATACATTTTAACTCAGCCCAGGTTAGGTATCCAAGCAAACTCAAAGCACTGACACAGCTGGAACCCTAGGAGGAGAACTCCAAGGGAGGATAAAGGGCCTTCAACAGAGAGTAGTGGATCGCATCTGACACCAGAAACCAAAACCTACTCRGGATTGCTTTCCTCAGGAATCCAGAAGGAAAACCGTGCTGCAAACACTTGTCAGACAGAGGTCTGGGATAATCTGAACTTCAGGGACAGGAGCAGGGAARAGGGAGGGAATAAATATTTCGGCAAACAAAAACCCCAGGGCAGGATATGTGATGGAGCTTCTGAATGCTGATGGGGAGGCYGGAGGGATTTAAAACCGCCCCTCTTGCCGAAATTTATGAGGGCAGTGCATCCCAAGCCTGCTGCCAGAARAGGTTTTGTGATTCAGCTTCTCCAAAAGCCTGAACCTGCTCCGGACAGGTGGTAACTCAGAGGATCCAGGACCTTCCCTCCATGTCCACACAGCCAGACATGCCACTGTCCTCATCCTTGTCCCTCAGAGACCCCCTCCAGACAAGACTGTGCCCAGGCATTGTCTGGAGAGGGCTGGCTGGCAGCGAGCCCGCYCCGTGCCAGGGCATGTGCTGGCAATTAAAGAGCAAAGATGATCATGACAAGTGCTCGGGCCCACGCTGGGGCTCTGCTGGGCTTACCAGCATGGGCAGATGTGGCAGCACCAGCTGCAAAGCAGCACTTCCATGGGAAAAGGATGAGGCCGGGAACACACAGGGAGAGGAGCGCATTTGCAGCCAGTGTCTCTGCTAACAGTCTGGGGCTCTTTTCTCTAAGGTTAACATTCGCTTGCTGGAGAAAAACAATGCTGCTGGGGCTCTGCAGGCGAGACGTGGTTGTGGTGGGTCAGCCGGATCCACAAACAACAGTCCCTTTTTGGGTGGGATTTTCACATCTGTTCTTCCCTGCCCTGAAACCGATTTCACTGGGACAAAGCTCAGACAACACTGTGTGCTTTCAGAAYAAGTCTTCCAGCACTTTGCAGCTCCAGTGGCAGCAGTGAGGTCTTTGCATGGAGAGCACACGAGGGATGAAGAGTGTGCAGGACAGGGACCTACCTCCATTTTGTTATCAATAATGACTCTTTTTGGGGTTGTGGAGGGGTTTTTAAGTAATTTTTTTTTTTTTTTAGTTTAGATATTACTGAAAAGTTTCTGTAAACAAATCCACATGATGGAGTTGGAAGCTGGGCTGAAGGCAGGAGTGGTGTCTGTGATGAAAATTGTGTAGCTCTAGAAAGGGGTGCTGAGTGTTCCTCTACCTTTCAGTTTGGAAAAATTTCAATCATCCACGCTCTTTTTTTATGCCAAAATCTCAACGGGTGATAGGAACTTCCAAGTTCATAGTGGTTTATTTATTAAGAGGGTCTAACCTTGAAAAATTGAACACATCAACAATTTCACCCCTGCCTGTAATCCCTTGGCACGATGTGGAAGTGGACAAGAGGAAGCAATTGGAGCAAACTCCTTGGTGGTTCATTCACTTCTCCCTTAATCCCTTGTGAACCTGATTCAAGGACTTTTTCAGCCTGAAGAAATGGTGGGGCTTTTTGATCATGGAGGAGCCAGCATCTAGAAATAAATGTCAGACTCTTATCACTGCAGTTGGCCTTTCCTCAGCAGATCCCACAGCCCAGCRCCCCTAAGAGAACAGCTGATGTCATGCATGCAGAAACAGCTGTGATTATCCATCAGAATGCCCCATCCCACCTCTCCAGCTGAAGCCATGGGCTGGAAGCATCTTGTTATCTTGCATGATCAGGTGCAAACTGGCAGCGAACACATTGACTCTGCCTAGGGTGGCCTGGAGTGCTGTGGGAAGGCAGAGCAAGAGGGAGCCACAGACCTCCCTAAATCCCTAGAAACAGCTCTGCACTGGCTAGGACTGGTTGTAGAGGCTGAAGGAGAGCACTGGGAAGCAGCTTTTCCAGTCAGGAGGCTTCTCTTGCCACAGGCTGGTGGCCACACTGTTACACTCTTCTGTGTGCAGCCGAATCCCAGCCTGAAACTTCTGCCTGCAGCCAGGTGGGCAGTGGCAGGCAGCCTCTTAGATAAAAGGGAAGATTTAGGAGGGCCAGGCAAGCTGTCAGCTGGTCATCACACCTGAGGCATTTTAAAGAAGGCCCCAGCACTGCAGGAGRTTRAGATCTTTGGACAGTTTTTCACTGCTACAGTTCTAGATAGTGGTGGGGACAGTGATGTGAATCCAATAGTCTGGGGGCTTCTTCCTAGGAAAGCACCAATTTGGGCTGTGGTTGAGAATGTCAAACAAGGCAAGAAGAGCTTTGGGTTTTTCCCAGTCTTGTATTTCCATTTTCCATCTGTTTTACTCTCCCCCTCCTTAGAAGAGGGCATTTCAGGCTTTTTCCAGCATCCTGCAAGGTTTTGCTCAGTGGCAGCAGCAGGAAAGAGTTCTCACTGCTTGCATTCGAGGCACAACAGGGTGCCCCAAACTGGGAAGCTGGAACAGGCCACACCAGCTCCTCCAGCTGTGGAGGTTTTCTCGTGTGACCTGTGGAAGCATCTGACTGCAGACCATGGCTTCAGAATTTTGGGACCATGTTTGCTGAATTCAACCATTTCAGCCAGTGTTTGCACCTCAGATGAATTTCTGAGTTATCAAGAACCAACAGATTGTTTCTCAGAAGATTGTTTTCTTCAGACTCCTCTCTTTGTTTGCCCAAGGGTATTGGCCCCTCTTGAAGAACCGGACATATAATTAGAAATTAATGTCTATTCGCTTTGATGGATTTTGCCTCTTTTCTGAATCCTGAATTATCCACAAAGCTGTTACAAACAGAATAGAATGTATTTGTTCATCAAATAAAAAAAAAAAAAAAAAGATTCACCCGTTTCTTCAGGGATTAATTCTCAGTTTTTTTCGTGAGTGGCTTGTTGCAAATAGTCATAAATTCTACCATGTTGGGTTCCAACCCTGGAGTGATCTTTGTCCAGACTTCAATGGGGCTTTGCATGGGGGGGGCCTGGCCACACAGATCTCATTGCAGGATTGGGCAATGGTTAGTTACATAAGTCATATGATGTTGTTTCTGTCCTCTGACTGGCTGGCTTATGTAACTACAGAACAATAACATGCATTTGAATATAAAGGCAAAAATCGTGCCTCGTTATTTGTTCTTCGTGAGAGCCTGTTCAAGGGCTCTGGGAATCAAGGGATTCTGCTGTCTGTGCAAGCTATAAAGACATTTTCTTTGACAGTCTGTTGGTTTGGGGAGGACATCTGGAGTAGGTGACATTAAGACAGCTACTGAGATGCTCTCTGTGGGTTCATCTGAGGACTATTRGCAAACATTGGTCTCACATATTCTCCCCAGCAGCAGCTGAAAAAGAGCAAAACCCAAGGAGAACAGCTCATGGAAGCCAGGCCATGCAGTGCCCTGAGCCCTTGACTGCAATGCTCTGGTTCACACCTTATAAATGTCTGGCCATTGAGTTTAATGTTTCTCRTATTCRGTTTTAGGGGAATGAAAAGGCTTAAAAARATGTCTAGGGATAAAGGTGTACAGCAAAAGGCAAAGCATTAACTTAATATCTGTGTGCTTATTCTTAAACATATTTTCCRCACTCTTCATATTCATTAAAATCTCAGTGTGATTTCTATTCAGAGAGGGAAAYTAGGAATTCACAACTTTTGTTTTCACTTGATGTCTTATTTTTGTTCATCTGGACAACTCATCTCCAGAAGATTTTATCACAGTCTCCTGGAGATTGTATCACAAGTTTTCAGCTCTGTTTTGGTTTTTTGGGTTTCTTTCTCCTAAGGTCCTACTTCTTCGACTCATATGATTACGCAAACATTCCCTATTTCCAGTGCTTTAGAAGTAAGTTTCTAGTCGGCATTGTTGCAGAGAAAAGACTGAAAACATAAACCCTCAAGGCTGAGAAAAAGAACACACAATTTACCAATTTTTTTTAAACCTCATGATTTCTCAATCTTATGTTTTTTGAGGATAGTCTGAGTAATAAGCTTTAAAAGCCAAGGGCTGACAATATTAAAGCYGAATCAGGAGGAGACCACTGCTAAAGTTCATACAGCATGACCTGATAGTATTCCAGACTCTTGGGAGATGGGCCATGCAGCAGACAAGTACTTTTCCAAAGTCTTTTGTGACAGTATAAAACCATTACAACCTATTCAAAGTGATTTTGCTCCTTAAACCTGTCATATTTTAGCAAATGTACACAAGCTTCAGCAGTTCAGAAAGCATTGTTGCAATCCACAGGGTAAAMTTCTGTTCTTGTCCCTTGCAGTCTCCCACACAAACATGGGGTTTGGAGGGGACGTTGAACACATCTACCCAAAATTCAAGACTTCACAGATGATGTRCTCGTGCCATCCTCAAGCCCCTTTGGATCTGCTTTACAAAATAATCCCCATCCCAGTGAGCTCSTCAGTTTTCAGTTTCTAACCTGAACTCACACAGGCGTTTGCAGCAGGTTACACCTTGCAATGCGCAGCACAGACGTGGAAGTGTTGTCCTTTATCTCCTTAAGTTTTAGCACTCTCATGTTCTGGAACTTGGAAGTGCCAAGAACTTGCTTTTTATCTTATTTTATGTAGATGCCACTAACAGAGATGTACTCAAGCCACTCTGCTGGCAGCAGAAAGGGCAGTTCTGGTAGAAGGAGTGCACCTTCCTCATGGCTTGAAGGAAGCTGGCACCAGCCAGGATCAGAGTGAACTGTGTGCATTGTGGTGGCAGGATTTCCAGGGATAAATAAACAGGGCCATTCCTGGAAACTCCAAAAGCTGCTGGAGGCCAGGACAGAGAGCAAGCAAGAACATCTCAGGGATGACAGGCCTGCTCCTTTGAGGATTTCTCCTGTGTGGTCCCTCCCAAAAACAGCACCTCTCACCCTGGCAGATGAGAGGAAAGTCTTTTCCAGGTGCCACACAACATCCATGGCCACCAGCGGGTGGGCTGTAAGTTTTAGGACAGCACAGCCATATAAATAAGGTGAAGAATCAGCAAACAGCATTTCTTCCCTGCTCTGACATTCAATCAAGCCTTTGCATCTCTACCCCGTGTCCCAGCTGGCACACATATTCTGCCAAGCAAATGAGAGGCAAAGCATGTTACCTGAAACCTCTCATTGCCACCAAGGTCATTTTGTGGGGATCTCTGTTGACACACTGAACCCCATGAAGCCACAATAAGTTACAAAGGGACAGTGCAGGAGATGCACAGGCAGCACTGTTTAAAGGACAATATTGTGTGCTTATGGGACTGGGGGGAATGTTGGTGGCAGGGGATTTGGTTAGTGCATCACTCCTGGACACTTGAGAGACTTTCTGCAGAAGAAGGAATTCTTTTTTCCCACCTGAATGCTATTTTAATAACTTTGGAATGTCTTCCTTAGATGTCTCATCATTATTCCCATAGTTAGAAGCTGATTAATGGCACGCCCCTCYAACACATATCTGGGCACATGTACAAAGACTTTTTAATACTCCCTAACAATGGCCAACAGCTGGCCACAAAACCAGATGATCCTCCACCCTTGTAAACTCATGCTCGCCAACAATAAAAAACCCTGCTGGCTACTAAAAAGCCTGGTGGAACAGATGAATCTTGTTATGGACTGGATTTTATAAATAAAAATTAAAAAGAGGCAAACATTTTAGCATGTGCATTTATGGGCTGAAAACAGAGACATAGGTTTTATATTCTGGGAGGGTCAGCTGCAAAAATCTGATTTTCAGAGCTAAACTTCATCTTCCAAAGACTCCTTTAAATACATTGCTGGATTGGGTTGTTAAGAGGGGATGGTATTTTTGGTTTTTAATTTTTTTGGTTGGGTTTGGTTTTTTTTAGTTTGTTTGGGAGTTTTTTGTGGTTTTTTGTTTTGTTTTTTTTTTATTTTGCTGCAGACACAGTACAGCACTTCCTCTCTCCTTTGGGCAGGAGTTTCGTGTTGGTGGCACTTGCAGGCAGAAATCTTGGGAATGGCCTGAAAGGTTCTGCTCTCCATGCCCTGCCCCAGCATCACAGGCAGTCCAAGCACATCAGCCCAATCCCACATAATGCCCAGACCCTACAAAAATCTCTGCTTGCTGCACCTTGGGATCCAAGGAGAGGAGCAGCAATCAAGCTATTTGAGGATGAGCAAAATCACCAAAGAAAAAAGATATGAAGGAGGAAAAAAAGAAAAAACAAACAACTGAAACCTCTAAAGAAGCCCTTTTTGTTTTTTGTTAACAACTATTTAATGTCAGGGCTAATTCACAAGTTTAATAAAATCAGGCTTTGTAAAGATTCAACACCTTCAATTATAGAATTAAGAACTCAAAGTAATTGCTCCTCAGACCTTCCAAAAATCCTTCAACAAAGTGTGTTTGTGTGAGGAGAGGGAGGACAGTCTTCAGTCTAAATCTAATGTCTTAAAGATTATTTATTCTTTTTTAAATAAACAAAGAAAGGAGAAAAGCCCTAATTCTAATAATGATGACTACTATGGTGTCAGGCCCTCATTATACAACAAGAAGAAACAAATGAAAGAGAACAACAAAATTCTCAGTTCATCACCTTAAATATGAGTCCTTTGTTAGTGGATTTCTGCAGGGGTAAACAAGGAATTTTCACAGCCTAGGTATGCCCAAAACAAGATTTCTAGGAGCAAGGAAGCAAGGAAATTGACTGAAATCTTAGAACAAGCTTTATTTTTACTGCCCTGGGCAGGATTTAGAGAAACATCAGCCTCCGCTTCATCAAGTCCTGACATAGCTGAGCCCAGCACCTCATTACACTGAAAAGGATCTTTATTGATACAGAAAATGGTTGATTATTTACATTCCTGATGACCAAGCAGGAAGCTGATACGGTGAGGAGTGAAGACTGGGGAAAAAGATTTTGTTCCTGTGAAGAAGGCTTCCTCCTCCTCCAGGGACCAGTCAAGTTTTTTTTAGAGCAATAAAAAATGGACAGGAAACCCTTCACCASTGTTAAGGCACAGGGTAAGATCAAGCAGAGCCACATTCCTGCTTCCTGTCAAAACAAGGGGAATCTTGTCCTTTGTAGCTGGGGAGACCAGGTTTGGATTCCTTTTCCCCCAACAGTGCTCAATCCAGCCCTTGTAATTCCTTGAAAGATGCATCCAAGGCTCATTTTCCTTCCACTCAGCCAGGTAACAGCTTTCCCTGGTGCAGGAAGGGAAATTCTTCCCCTGTGTTTAGGGTGAGACAGGCAATGCCATGGCCTGTCTGAGCATTTCAGCAAAGCCTGGCACACATCAGAGCAGCCCTGGGATCACTCTGAGCTACAGCAGGGACATTGCCAACCTCTGACAAAGCCCACAYTCTCAGCAGCTCCAATTCTTCTGTCAGAACACATTTGCTTCCTCCTGCAATATATTGCCATTCCCAAAGTTTAATTTAGTTCCATGAAAGGTACCTTAGAACAAATTTTATATCATATGATACATCCTAGAGATGAAAACACTGCAGAGGTGGATAACTCAGGGTGCTTACACCACCTCATGAGTACTTAAACCTGCCAACAAAGAGCTTTCAGTGAAACAGTTGTTTGGATTTTTTGTTTTGTTGTTTTGTTTMGTTTGGRTTTTTTTTCAGCAAGCAACACTATGCAACTGCACTGGTGGGATTTTGTCCAGGGCAATCCCAGGTACAATCACTGACAAAACACTCGTGCTGTGCTGAAGGTGGAGAAGTTGTTAATGCTTCCATCCACAACTTTTGGTCTGGCACAGAGAAGAGAAGCATGCAAGAAAAAGCTAACKTGCCACAGGCCCTCCAGAGAGCTCCTTTCCTCACCTGAGAGAGCCTCCACAAGCCCTGGAAGAAAGGGGCAGGTTTTGGGCCCAGGTGTGAGGGTGGGCTGGGACAGAGAGAGGCTGCTTTTGAAAGACCTCATGGAAAGTATGAGTTGGTCAACGAGGATTTGAATTGARCCAGTGAGATCTTTTAAGGTCAAGCACAGAATGACATCTCCAGGGATTTGGTTTCATCCTCCTGCTCTGATGGTGGTTCCACAGTGGCATCTGAAGTGCCTCCTCAGAGCAGCATCCTCTGGAGTGCCCTCATCCCTGTCTCCTGTGGAAATTTCTGGGAATTAGGCACCCTCAAGATATTTAGATTATTACCCTTGCAGGTGTGATTCTCATGTAGTTTCAAGCCTTCAAAATGGGGGTGGGGGTGCATTGTTTGGCACTCTCATTTTCCTCTTCACCCTTCAGTCAGATTTACTCCAGTTAGGGACTGGTTCCACTCTTGGCCCCTGATGTCTCAAAGAAAGGAGGAGGAGGAGGATGAGGAAMCTGGGGTAAAGCCTCTGTGATGTGATCTCAAATGGGCTAGTTTCCAGCTAAGTCATGGACACCAAAATAAAGAGTTAGCTGCACCTGCAGGTACCTTTCAAGTTCAGCACATGCTTGTTGGATCTTTTCATAATTTTAAATTAGCTGCTGATGCATTTTATTTACACTGAATTTACCTTAATGTGCTTGCTTGCTAACTTCCTGCTTATCTGGATACCACATAAGCATATGCCCAATCCAATTACAAAAAGAATGAGAAATACAGTGAATGCTACACATTTTAAGCAAGCATAATAAATTACCAGTGCTGTGGCACATACCCGTGCATGTGAGGTAGAAAAAGAACAAACAAACCAAAAAGAAAAGKAAAAAAACCCAAAAAAGAGCCCCAAAACCAGCTCCCAACCTAACCAACCAAAAAATACAGCTGAATTCCCCCAGCTATTTAATTAGAAGTAACATCTCTCTTGCAAGACTCACACAGGCCTTCCAGAGTGAAACTCATCCCTTAACAGCAGCTCATGCCACACTGAAAAAGAAAGAGCTCCGTTACAGAMGAGTGGGAAAAAAATGTGGAAATATTAGCAATAAGCAGGTTCCTGTGGAGTGTGCTGGGTAAAGAACAGCTAGCTGAAAGGCAGTGCAAACTATAATAAGCAGCTGCAGCTCCCAGGTCTCCTGAAAGAAGGAAAGAAAAAATTCACAAAATTCACAAGTGTCACAATTTTCCACCACGTGAGTYAACTGTTTTGGATGGCAGTGAGGCAATGCTACTTGCATGAGGTTGGGAGTGGTGGCTGTACATGTCTCRAGTGAAAGGAAGTGGGTGAACGCAGAAGCCCCAGTGATTCCACTAAATGAATCAGAACCTGAGGGAAGAGAAAAGTTATGTGGGGAAAAAAATAAAAAAGCATTGAAGTAGAGTCAGGGAAGATTGAGAGGGAGCATGAATAAAAAGAAGAGGGGAATGTATGATTCAGCCTATTACTTACTGCTCCTTTTAGCTGCCAGAAACAATCAGAAAKATGAGTGTTTCTTGTATCTATGCATGCATATATGTAAATATAGARCTATATATTTCTGATAAATATATAAATAGATGGATATGGGCATAAGGGGGCCCTCAGCCCTGGGTGTCCCTGTCTGCAGGGAGGGGCAGAGCAGGGTCCAGGCTCTGCTCTGCAGGGACAATGGCACCAGAGGAATGGGCAGGGACTGATCCCAGGAAGTTCCAGCTGGACATGGGGCAGAACTCCTTCCCTGTGCAGTGACCGAGCCCTGAACAGACTGCACGAGAGGCTGTGGAGTTTCTCTTCACTGGAGATATTCCAGAACCTGGACACAACCCTGTGCCACGTGCTCTGGGATCACCCTGCTGGAGCAGGGAGGTGGGACCAGATCACCACRGTSYTCCCTTCCAACCTGACCCATCCTYGGATTCTGTGACAAGCAGAATCCCTTATTCATGAGGGATTTACCATCTATAAACCAAATAAATTCCATGAAGGCGCTACCTTGAGGGTGAAGTTGATGGGCTTTGCCCATTGCACCCGTGAGATGAAGTTCCCCACCTTGCTCAGGAGAGTCTGGGCCCTGGCTCCTCCAGCTTTTCAGCCACAGAAGGGATTTCCTGCAGGGAATTCCTGGGGAAGGAGGAAGGAYTTGGGAAGGCAGATCAGCCTTGTTGTGACAGCCAGGGCCCTTGCACAGAGAGATCTGCTTGCAGAGAGGGTAAAAAATAAGGCACTCGTAGGAGCGAGACACCCACTGCTCACAGCGATTTCACCTCCTCCCCTCACGCCTCAAGATCAACACCAGCGCTGCTGCCAAGCCTCTAATTACGCCTTTAAAATCCTGTCAGGTCGCGGGGATCTGACGAGCTCTAATTGTGGAAGAGCGTTTAGGGAGACTCGTAATTACYCGGTCATTAAGCCGGTTAAACACACCACGGTCCCTTTTGTGAGGCGGCGCCGGGTCTTGCTCTCTCCCAGCGGCGACACAAACACGGGATTAAGCCGGCAATTAGTGATCAGCAGGTAAAAAACAATAATTCCTCCCCTCCACTGCTGAGCAGCGYGGCTCCTCCTGCGCCGGGGCTGGCTGTTGTGGCTTTCCCAGTTGAGAGGTGGAAAATCCAGGACAAAAGAGGGACCTGCAGGGAGTTCTCACCCTGAGCGCCCATGAGGCCGGCTGCCTCAATCCTCACTCAAACAAAATCCTGCTGCTGGAAAATTTGCTGAAACAATTGCTGAAATTTGCTTTTTATCCTTAAAAGTACTCTAAGTTGACTAAAAATGGCTTTTTWAAAAATTCTTTTAGTTCCACTAGGATAGATTCCCCCAGCCTTTCTTTTTTGAATCACCTTGTTTGCTAAATGAAAGTACTCTGGAGAAAAGCAAACAAAGCAGAACTTCTCTTGCCTGTGTGGGAGGAAAGGGGTGTAGAGGTCATTAAACCAAACTCTCCTCTGCCTACATCTCAGGCCTTGTGACATGTCAAACCACAGCCCCTGGGTTTTTATTCAGCTTTCTCAGTTTCTTTGATGTCCACTTTTATAGCTGCTCGCCTGGTAAAGGTCAGTTACATAAATACGGGAGACATTTTCCAGATTCAAACTAGGATGAATCTGGAAAATTCAGGGTGACCAAAAAATTAGGAGGGTGACCTGTCAGGATGCAAATCTCAAGTATAGTAAAATCTGCAGAGGAAAAAGCTCCAGCAAGGACAAGCTGAAGAGGATTTTTCCAAGATAGWCCTGATCCCAAGACCAGATGATTTAATACTGTCCAATAAGAAAAACAGTGATACTTACATAAAGAGAAAAAAAAAAAGTGGAATAAGATCAGCTTAAATGCCTGAATTAGCCCCAAAGATTTGTACTAAAGGCATTCCAAGCAAATTGTTGGCTTCCAGCTCCACATCCTAGAGGAAGGGAATGCCTTGGCAGCRCCTGCATCCCGAGCTCTTAGCCTAGGAAGCAAATTTAACCCTGAGGAGTCTGCCTTTCTGTCTCCTCTCAAAATTAAAGGGCAAAGCTGCTGCAGCACCGTGGGCTTAGCAGGTGAAGGGGGATGTCCCTGTGTGCCTTGCAAAACTCCATCTGGCCAGCCAGCCCTCAGGTAGAATGAAATTATCCTTTATTTTCACTGTGGAGCCCTGTGTAGGACTCCAGGAGTCCTGTGACACAGGAAAGGTGTAGTGTAATTTTATTTGTTTACTCTGTTATCACCAGAGCTGCCTCACTACCAGGAGGAGAGCCCTCTTTTGATGCAAACTTGTTATGAGTGAGAGTAAGGAGCTTCTAAAATAAAAAAAAAAAAATAAAAAAAAAAGACCTTGTTCCAATCCAAACTCACGTGACAGAAAGGGAAAAAATAAAACACCCAAAAGAAAAGGAGACACACATTATTCCCATGTGTGCAAGACGGTYTTAAATCGAGTAGTGACAAACTTTAACCAGAACCACAGCGTTACTCATGGCAGCTTGTCCAAGCCTGCAGAAATCACGGTCAGAGAATCCCAGCTGGCAGAGGTGGACAGGGGGTGCCAAGAAAGACAAGTCCTCGCTGGTACTGCTTTGTGCGGAGGATCCTGTCATGAARGGTTTTAATAAAGGACTTAATTGATTGTTCTGGAGCCCGTCGGGCTAATAAACATTTATGGCCCTGAGTCAGTCATCTAGAACACATTCCACAAGGCAGCCAGAGGCTGCTGCACAGGGCAGCCAGACACACGTCTGTCATGTGCCGGTGACGTCCATTCATCATGCACTAGTCATGCAACAAGTCAAACCTTCGGAGAAAGTGGAATTTCTGCCTCTTTTTCACCAGCCAGYAGGTGGAACAATCACTTTGTCCTCACAGGCTGGCGTGTGGGAGATGCCTGTGCTACAGAACCCTGGTTTTGCAGCAGGTTTCCACGTGTGCCCTGCAGTAAATCACTTGGGGATGTCAGCACAGCACTGATCAGACATTTCAGCTCTCCCTATTTCTGGGCACAGACAGAAGCAGAGGCAAATACAAGGAAGACATGGCCATAAAAATACAAATTAAGATAAAGCTAGATTCTCCTGCTGCTTAATCATGTAAACGTACAAATAGAGCCTGATGACAGTGACTCAAGGAAAACAATGACCTTATCAGCAGCCTTAGATAGGCCTGAGCCATAAATGAAAATAAATGATCTACTGACATTCCTTATCATCTCCCTAGAGTCTACTGGAGAACTTAATTCACCTCTGCATATCTGTATCCTSCAGCACACTCAGCATCAGGAGGGTCTGCTGTCCCTCCACAGTCTCCCTTTGTTGCACCAGCAGAATCTCGAGCCATTGCACTGACCTTACACTGGCTTCCAGGTGGCAGCTCCAGCTCTGCACCACCCATCAGTGTGTGGTCAGCATGGAAAACCACCTCTCCCTCCTTTTTTTTTTGCCTCCTGAGTTTACAGCCTGACCTCTTTTTCCAATCCCTCTGCCATCCATTTGCACCCCCGAGGAGTTTTAATCAGCCAGGTCCCCACACCCTCTGGGCAGCATCTGGGTAGATCACTTTGCACTCAGTGCAAAGAGAACACAGAGGAGCCACCCAAAATCTCTTTACACACTCATGTTGGCTCTGACTCTGCTGATCCTGACACGAGCATCTGCAGGTGGTCAGGGAACACTGGAGCAGTGGGGAAATCCACTGTGGAAGGAAAACTGCTGGGACAGGATAGGCTTTAGGCCTTCAGCTGATGCGTGTTTGAAGCTAAGACAGAGGGCTTAAGGGGCTGCTTTTCCTGTCAAGATTGATTATTTCACATTTACAYGCAGGTAGTTGTTGAAATCAATTGTTTGTGGGGAAAGAAGAGTAACACTTGTAATTGCTTGGCAACTTGTGCTAATGTAGTTCATTGGAAGTTCAAAAATTRGGTATCTGCCTTCAGTTTCACTTGGAAGTGAGGCAAACAGTTTCCTGAGAAAGGCTAATCCTAAAAACTACTATCAATAATTAGAAAATTTGTTTAAAAACAAAAAGGGTACCTCGGGAAGTGTTCCAGAATAAAAATTTCTTTTTTTTCTTCCTCTTTCCAAGGAACAAGTCATTTAGAATCAGGACATTTAAGTTTGTTTTTTTTACTTCAAGAGAAACAGAAATTGACGCAACATGTCCTGCTAGCCCTATTAATAATTATAAACATGAAACCATGAAAACCTGCAGGGGAATTTTTATAAAGAAGTATCAGGAAAAGAGTTGCTTGCTTTCTGACTGAAAAGGCAAGGAGGGGGAAAAAGAGTAAAAGAGTTCTGTACCAGACAAAGAAAAGATTAACATAAAGGAGAAAAGGAATTATTTGAAACAAAGTATTAATAAAACTGTGCAGGACATGTCAGACTTTGTCAGTCACAACACACCTGAGCTGGTGAGGCTGTCAGGGCTTTGATCCTCATCCTTCTGGGATGGGACACAGCTGGATGGAGCAGGCACCTTCTCCCCAGTGCCCTGGTCTGAGCAGGGACAGGGTGTCCCTGGGGTGTTGTGTCTCCCACGAGCAGAGGGAAGGTTGGACTGCACCTCCAGCAGGAARGGGATGACTTTGCTGACCTTTGTAGCACTTTAGCAGCACTGAAGTCATGGCAGACACAACAGGGCTGGGTMTGCTTGTCCCTCCATGGCCATCAGCTGTACCCACAGCACTGCTGGTACCCTGGGGCATCTGCTTTATCTTGCTGGCACAGCTGTGTGTGATGTACCTTTCACCCAGTTTGGGCATWACACAGCACTCTGGCAGGGCTGCTTTAACTTCTGCAGGGATGCCCACCACAACCAGACATTCTAAGAACCAGTTTTTTGTGCCTGTTACCATCACAGGTTGCAGGGTCACTGCACAGGGCTCTAAGCCCTTCTCCCCTGCCCATGTCAAAGCACACTGCACACCAAGGGCCCCACAGGTTTCAGTGGGGCTCTTCCTAAATTCACACACTGACTCATCATGAGRGAGTGCAAATCTGTCCCTCACTCTTCACTGCTCCTGTGGTCCTCCTGGCTCTGCCCTTGTGAGTAAAATCCCTACCACCAGCCAAGAAGACAGCCCAAGGCACATGGCAGTGCATTCCAGGAGCTCAGAGGCTGTGGGGCTAGACTGTAGCCCCACATTTCTCTTCACYGAGAAAAGCAAGGCACAGTTCTTCCCAATAATATTCTTATCTCATTTGCTGCGCCTGTGTTTGTGCAGAAGTTGAATGCAATATGGAGACTGTTTACCCAGAGTGATGGTGTTTTGTTTCCTTGGCCTATCAGGGCCAGGTGTGTGTGTGTGTCGGGACTGTCAGCTGACAACCATGAGGTTCTGTGCAGTTGTGTGCAGGGTTGAGTGCTTGGCAGATTCAGTTTTAGATGTATAGAATAATAGAGTATAATAAATTAGCCTTCTGATATCAATGGAGTCCTCCTCATCATTCCTCCCTGCCACAGAGGACACATCTGCAAGGTCAGGTTATGGAGCACACATCTGTAAGGTCAGGTTTTCCCAAGCATTTCACCTCTCTGTAATACCCAAATTAGGGTAAAATAAAGATTTGTTTTGGGGAAATTACTACCAGACTTTTTTTTTTTTTCTTTTCTCCCTCTCCAAGTTGACAAAAATCACTTGTTTCATGACTTTGCTGCATGTTCACCAAACTCTTTGTCTTCAGCTTGTTAGAAGATTAGGAATTTATGCCTCTTCAGACATACGAGTCCCAGCTCCTTCTCATCAGCAGCACAGAAAACTGCTATTTTGAGAGGCACACATGCAGCAGCACTCCTGAAAGTTTGTGTTGAAAGGAAAAGCCTTTTCCCAAATGGGATATTCTAGGTAATGTGTGTCTGCCATCACTTTATCATGTCCTGGTGGTACCTGCAGGATTTGTTCCAGCTGCATTTGGGCACCATGAGAAGCAGACAAGGATAGGAAATAGTTGGAAAGCAGGCTGAAAAGGAATTTGCTCTCTTCTTCCAGTGACTCCTTCCCCTCCCACCTCATTTCTTGCATATTTCCACAAAGAAAAAGGTGATGACAGAAAGTAAGTTTGATCCAGGAGAGGGACAGAAATTTTATTTTTGTTTAAAAAAGAGGAAATATTCCAAAAGAAATTCCAGATAAAGAGAGGGGCGGAAAAAGTCACTTTCTGCTGAAAAAGTGTTTAGGCCAATACAGTTTTCAGCAGCTGTGACACGTGATTATCCCAATATCTCCTTCCCCATCACATGCCATTTTTAGCCTTATTCACCAGAGACATGCTTCAGGAGCAGCATGGCCCACTCCAGGATCAGCTCCCTGCAGACTGCCTCCTCCCCCCTCATGTATTTGGTTTCATTGATGCTAATTTGGTCAGGGGCAGCTGTTTGTGAGGGCAGTGCAGGAGAGACCCCAGGGAGAGCCACTGATGCCTGATCTCAGGGGCAGGCTGAGCCCTCGTGGCAGGGGAAAGGCCGCAGATGCCCCTTGGTGCAGAAGCAGCCACGGCATCTACACAGGATCCAGCTGAACCTGGAGCTGTCAGCCCAGCTGTGGGCAGCACCTGGAGACTGTCCAGGTGCTGTCCAGGTGTCCAGGTGGCCGGGCAGGGCAGAGAGGGGATGGGAAGGGAAAGGGTCCATCCCCRTGCAGACACAGGGGCTGGGGTGCTCCTGCTGCTGCCCTCCCACACAGCTGCAGCTGGATACCCTGTGAGGCACCAGACGCCACAGAGCTGTCCCTGCCTACCTGTCCAGCATCCCCCTGGCCCAAATTTTAACACAGAATCTGTTATTGAAAACCTGCAATCGAGTGTTATTGGCTTTTGTTCAATTGTTCAATTTTTTGCAACATTTAGAGCACAGATAAAGATTCAGGTGCTGCTTCCCCTCACTGCCTGTGCTCCTTCCCCCTCAGTCCTGCCCTGTCCCTCCACTTGCTCATGCCTGGTTGTAGCCATCAGGGAGAAAATAAGGTGAGTGGATGCAGGTAAATAGAGGGAGAGAGAAGGTAAAGAAAGGAAAGGTAGCACCATGAAGACAGAAGTCTGTGTGCCTGCTGCCAATCACAATAACAATAATGGCCATCAAACACAGARACATATTACTCTGCTGTCTCCTGCCTGGCTGCCCAGGAGTCAGGACTTTAGTCCAGCACATCAGTTAGAGAGTCAGAGACATTGAACTTGGGACCTGTTTCTCTGATAAGGAGAAAGTGAGACAGCCTGACCAAGAGCTGGGAGCCTGATAACTTTTACACACTGCAAGTAAGCCCAGCTTCYTGCTGATATTTTAAAGATCTTCGCCCTTTAGTTTGAACAGGAAATCTTAAAATGGAAAATATGCAGCTTAAAGGAAGGGGTGAGGCTCACTTGAAACGTAAGAATGTACATAAGTATAGGAAATAACAGGTTGTTAAGAAGCTACAGTTCAGTTGTTAAAAAAAAAAAAATGAGGCCAAATATAGATTATATTTCCCCTCATTAGGGATCAGCAAAACTTTTTTTCTTCTTCTTTTATTTCTTTAATATTTTGCCATGAGCAGAGGGAATTCTTTCCCTCTCCTGAAGTATCACCTAATTTTTTTGGCCACCACAAACAGAGTGGATGAAGACCCCCTTCCCCAAGAAGGAACTTTTGCTGCATGCGTGGCTCTGAGATTTGGTGCCTTGATGATTTGGTAGCAGCAGAGCAAGCTGATCCTTTATCAGCAYGTGCTGGATCAGGGCACCTCTTTTCCTTCCAAGTCCTGCCTGGCATCCTAAGTCTGTTTCACACAGTCAGAGCTGCTTGTGTAAATCAACGACCACTCTCACACACACAGATTTCCTCTGACCATCAGTGGGGTGGGATTCCAYTCCAAAAGCCAGCCCAAAACATAAGCAGAGATCAGTCTACAATTGTCTGCCATGCAGTCCCTCAGGAGCTTTAATGCCACTGATCCACATGTGTCCCAGAGAGCATCACTGATGTAAACTCACCTGCCCTACTTCCTTGCTTAGCAAACATTTACTTTATTATATGCCCAGTGCCAGATAGCAGGAGAGGGAGAAATTAAGTCAGTATTATTAACAGGCTAACAGCCTTTAAGTCTAATTGGAGGGAGAGAATTTACTGCCAAGGTATACAGTGCCCAGGAGCCAGCTGGGCTCACCCCAAACATATTGGCAGGACAGGACCATGGGTGCAGTGGGGACCTTCCTTCTCTAGCCCCCATTGGCAACACTGGACCTGCAGATGACTTCTCTGGGCTTCTCAGCCTCTCTAAAATWCCCCTGATGGATCAGCAGGGCACTGGTGCTGCTGCACAAAAACCCTTCTTTCCCTTACCCAGCAGCAGCCAACTGCAGGCTGGCAGGATGAGTATCTGCCTGGGGTGCAAGAGGTTTCTCAGGTGCATGAGGCGTGCTGGGCCTCTCACTGTCTCCTCAGAAAAGGTGTGGTTTCCCTGCTTGCCCCCACCCCTGCCCCAGATCAGATTCCCCCAGGGAGCAAAGCTGGAGGTGCTCGCTGGAGGCACAGAGGTGTTAGTCTGAGTTGTGGAACCTTATTCCATTCCCTCCAACCCATCACCCTGGGGGTAGAAAGAGCTTTGTGGACTCCCAGGCACTGTCCCAGGCTCTTTCCAGGACACTGAAATTTCACAGCTTTATCAGTTCCCAGGAAAAGCTTTGGAGTTTGCACTACACAATGGCAGGCAGTTCTGACCTTTGAACAGGGCATGGAAACCAAAACAGGGATATGACTTTCACTGCATTTCCTGCAGCTTGTGATGTGATCTGACACTATTTCTAAGTGCCCAGTCCTAACATAAGATCAGTTTTTCTCCTGCTCCATGATGGGCACCAGTGTAACTCCAATGCTGTCCAGGAAATTCCTTTATTGACCACAYTTATGGCCAAGAAAAACCCCAGAACTGAAGTGAGAATGTTTTGGGAACCATCTAAGCAGAGCCAGCTGTGGTGCCAAGGAGACATGGGAAGATGCCTCCACTAAGGACTGTCAGAGGAAAATCCTGGACCTGGTTTAAAATTCTCACCCTTTTACCAGGGAACAAAAKCGGATGAAATTTCTTCAGGTTCATTTGTCTTCCAGAAGTTTTTGCCAGACTTTGCCTGGTTATTCCTCCACTTGTTAAAAACATTTGCAGTGTAAAAGGGCTGAGGCACCCATCAGGCACCCTGAGCAGCATCCTCAGGCTGGAGAAGAATGTCCTGAGTGGAAGCATTWAGTCCTGGCTGCAGCACTGGGGTTGATTGCCCATCAGCCACCAAGTCCAAGGCTGCAGAGCGTGGTTTGTGGTAACAGCTGTTTATGGTCGAGCCTCTCCAATACCTGCAGAGCTGAGATGTGTCAGCAGTGTTATTCCTTTGCCTGCCTAATCCCRGATGGGATCTACACAGGGACATAAAATAAACAACAGCAGGAAGGTGGATGAGGTTTCTAGTGCTGTTAGCCTCCTTCCCTCAGGCTGGCACCAGAACTCTGAGGAGAAGCAGTCACAGAGCAGAGGTATCTAGGTTGTACATAATTCACAAAGGTGAGATTTTGGCTGCGGGCAGGGATGACTGAAAACCTTCCAGATGCCTTGCAGTGATGTGTGCTCTGTGAGCTTGCACCCAAGCAAAACTCTCAGCTTTTTGCCTGAGGCCAAATACTGCTTGGCCCTATCAGGAGAAGTAACCCATCTCATAGCATCACTTCCTTAACAGCCCCCAGTGTTCTGTTTCATTTCACAGGCTGGAAAAGARAGTAGCAGAGTGAAACCCAGAGTAAAAGGACACTTAGAGATGTTTGCTCAATTGGAGAAGAAATTCCAAACTTCTCACTACGAACACAGACTGCCTTGAGCAAAGCTTCTGCTACACTACAACACCTTGGATGAAGATTAGAACCTTTCTTCTGCCTGCACACTGGATGATTTGCCATCATGTTTCTTAGATTAGTTACAATCCTCATCCCTCAACAAAAGATCTCTTTTTACTTGGATATGACTTTAAAGTGTTTTCATAAAAGGAGTTWAACACCAAAGTTCATTCACATGTGAGCATCTTCTAGCAAGCTGAAGACAAAGAGTTTGGTGAACACGCAGCGAAGTCATGAAACAGGTGAGTTTTGTCAAATTTTAGGGCGAGAAAAGAAAAAAAAATGTAGCAATTTTTCCAAAGTAAATCTTTATTTTAAATTTAACTCCCTGATGACAGGATGTATCTGTAAGTTGCCCAGAGGGCCAGTCCATGATTCCACAGCCATCAGTACCAGGCAACCACTACCACAAAGTCAGCCTGGATCAGCCTTGACTGTGCCCAATCACACCTCTATTTATGGGGCTGACACCCCCAGAAAACTGAAAATACAACCCCAGCTTGGATGTTTGTGACACCAGGTGCAAGTGGGAAAGATTGTGCCTTAAAGCTTCGCCTACAACTTTTAACTCCCTGGCCTTTCCTGACAGCTCTGAGCAGCAGGGAGGTTTGTGCTGGATCAACACGTTGTGTTGTGCAGCCTCAGCACCTTTGAACTGATACTGGGAAACCAAAAGAGCTGAATTTGCTGCATCAAAACACTGCCTTGGAGCTGATCTTATTAATTTGGCAGCAAGTGGATTTTCCATAATTARGTTTCTTTGTCTTGGAGGAATCACAGAATCACACAGTGGGTAAGGCTGGAGGGGACGACAGGAGATAAATGTCTTATTATTTCTCCCCTTGCAGATACCCTGTGTCAAAGGCAGTAGCTGACTCCTCCTTCTGCTTGTGTAACTCATTTTTTCAGCTAATTTAGTCCAATAGAATGGATTATCTCTCACCACAATCTTGCCTCATTTACATCTTAGACCTGCACAGCTATAAACCAACAGTTACTTCTTTTTAAAGAGCAATGCAACCAGACATGTGCTTTTCCTGCAAAGTATCTTAATATAAAAGCAGCCCAGTGTGTTTGAGTGTTGCCCATCCTTGCACCAAGCCCTTTCGGGTTAGAGGTACAACACACTTGCCCAGGAATGACCAAGTTCATCTCAATCCTGAGCAGCTGTGTGCTTATTGTTATAAAATGACTTACAAGCAGGAGTCTGCCTAAATRTTGAGTTGCCTTGTGATCTACACCAGAACAGAACAGGAGAGAACTGTTTTCCTTCCACCCCATCAGTTTGTCCTAGCTGAAAGGTAGGGCAGAGCTGAATTTGCTTTCTTTAACTTCTAGCTTCTTGTTAGAGTTTTATTGCAGCTCCAATTGACTAATTTTAACAGTGTGTTTTGAACTACATCACTGAATGTTTGTGCATACTGTAACAAGCCTTTCCATCTCTGGCAGGTGACTAATGTTACCAAAGGCCAGTGTTATATCTTGCTTTTCAGACTGAGAGTGCCAGGAGTCATTTTCACTATTTTTCCCTGCGGAAATTAAAGAGGAGCCACTTCCACTTGTCACGGGCAGAGACAGCACAGCCCAGGAGCAGCCAGCAGCAGACCATGCCAGTGCTCTGAGGTGCAGAAACACCAGGGGAAATTGCAGCAAGGCATCCACACTTCCAGGGATGAGACCCTGGAAGTGGCAATGAGACCTTTTTGGATGAGAAAAGACAAGCTCTGCTTGTGCTGGAGGAAGGTGAGTCGGGCCACCCACATCTGTGCCGTGCTCTGAGCCATGCCTGGGCTCCCATCTCTGCTGTGTCCAAGGAATAATGAAATTTATCTATTTATCTAGCTCTTGTCCCATCACCCTGTGATCATCATCAGTGTTCTGAGTCTGTGAGCATTTCAGGTGGACAGTGAYAGAAAGCCATAGCAGAAGGAGGCTGTGGGGAGACTGCACTAGACCCAGCTGCTCCCACACCCCAGCCAGGGCTGGCAGTGCTTGGAGCAATCCCATCCTCTTGCAAACTCACTGTTTCTACACACAAGAGTTTTCAGCAACCTCTCCATCTGCCTGCTTTTCTGGAAGAGCCCAGGAAGTCTTTCTCTTCAGATGAAGGAGTAGGACTCCACGAACAGTAGCGTTCCCAGACAGCTGTAGCCTGACCTTCATTTCTCAGGGGACAGAACTGCCTGTTATTTATTCAGACATTTTGTTCCCAGATTTTATTGCTCTGTTTTATATGGTAGGCGAGGTCAGAGCCTTTGTAATATAGGAACAGCATCGCCAAGATTTCTCTCCAAAGGACAAGCACTGTGTGCAGAAATATCAAATATGTTATGGCATAGCATAAGGAAAAGAATGCTGTGTTTTTTCACCTGGACACTTATTTCAGCTATGGGGAGATGAATAAAACTGGGAGGGGATGAGAAAAAAATGTTTGCACTTTTAAATCTTTTTCTCTATTTTTTACCACATAAAAAGCAAAGTTATTTTTGCGGTAAATCACTGGTCTCTAGGTTATGTGTAGACTAGTATCAATCTGCAATTTCTCACAGATTAAAAGCACATAGAACAAGCTAAATCAAAGGCCATCAATATTGTTTACATAAGAAGTTAGGCTCTAGAAGAGCTGCTCAGTTTTAAGTCACTTAACTTGTTTCAACTCATACAATTCCCCCTCTGGTAAGCAAATTTATATCTCTTTTATCTTCTTTTATCTAACTGGTTTGGCCCAAAGAAGCAAATATATAGACTGAAGACAAAGAAAAAGAAGAAATGAAGAAAAAGAATGAAGAAAGAAAAGAAAAAGAAAAAGAAAAAGAAAAAGAAAAAGAAAAAGAAAAAGAAAAAGAAAAAGAAAAAGAAAAAGAAAAGAAAAAGAAAAAGAAAAAGAAAAAGAAAAAGAAAAAGAAAAAGAAAAAGAAAAAGAAAAAGAAAAAGAAAAAGAAAAAGAAAAAGAAAAANAGAAAAAGAAAAAGAAAAAGAAAAAGAAAAAGAAAAAGAAAAAGAAAAAGAAAAAGAAAAAGAAAAAGAAAAAGAAAAAGAAAAAGGACCCACCCTCATTAACTCCATGAAATTATCTTTCCTCACAGCCTTTAGCATTTTTGCAGCTGGAATCTGACCTAGAAAGGTACAGTCATCACATTTTGAACCATCCTGAGGTGACACACGTGACACCTCAAATCTCTTTAAAACTTCTGTTTCCTTGTTTTCCTCTAGTACCAAGATAAAGTGGCACCAAACTCTGTCGTGTTCTTGTTTTATGGTGAGACAATAAATCACTAATGAGTGTTTATTACAAGATTAATCAATCACTTACATTCCTGCAGAACTCCAGAAATTAATGTGTTATTGATTACCATGTTTTAAAACCACTTACACTTCCTTCTCTTGATAGTATAACTTTAGTATACAGAGTAACCCACATTCCATTTCGGGTACGAGCTGCCCTGCAAGTTTACAAACTAGCTAAAGTTTTGGAAATGCAAAAGGTGATTCATAAATTAAGATCACAGGGACAAGAGTTGAAATACAGCACTGCAAATAAGATGTCAAAACATTCTAGCTAATGAAATTTCTTTTGTTTCTGAGGGGAGGGAAGTTTCAGAAACAATGGCCCCTTTTCCCTCAAAGACAGGCCATTCTTTATGAAACACTATAGCTGTGCCATACTCAAGAACAGCCCTGCAGTAGCAAATTATTTTATTCACAACAGAAGAAGAAAACAAGTTTTACAAAGCATTTTGCATTGGAAGCCTCTGTTTTAACTCATCTTCAAAGAAAATTGACAGCATTTCTGGTCTTTCATACTGACTCAGCAGGCTGTGAATGCTACCCACCAGGCTCAGAGGTACAGGTTTTCACTGCTGTGAGACTTCCCATGTTTTGTGTAAGGAAAAGCTGCAGGAACAGGCTTGCAGTGCAGTTCTTCCATAATTTCATATATTCAAAATGACATGCTGTCCTTGGCAACCATTCAGCATTTGACTTCAGCTGTGAGCCTTCAGCAATAAACCAGCAGCACTGAGGTGACTTGAGGACACATCAGCTGCTTTACTTTGACTCCAAGGTGTGACCCAAAGCTCAACTGCCCCCATCCTCTTCACTGGGTTGAATTTCACACCTCTGTGCTCCGGGCACAGGTAGAAAAAGATCTTTACCACAACCCCAGAGGCCACACAAGCCTGAATTAATCAGCGAGGATAGCATTTGCTCAGGGATTGCCCATGCACAGGGCCTTGCACTTGGCCRTGCTCAGCTTTCATAAGGTTTGCAGGGTCCCACTTCTCCTGTGGGACCCTGTGAAGGATCCTTTCCCTGCAGTGCTGCCATCCCCAGCCTTGATCCCATTTTGCAGCACCAAAGTCAGCACCAATCCCAAAACCAATCCCTAAGAAAGCACTTGCCACCATAATGCAGTGTCAGGACAAGAACAAGAAACTCTTGGGGAATTTCAGTGTGTGRTCTCCTCTGCTCCATGTAAGAAATAATTATGTTTCTAAAAAAAGTTGTTGGTGGTACTCTCTGTGTTAAAAGTGTCAAACAATGTGGAATTTCCCACAAGCATCTTGCTCTAAGAAAGCTCAAACACCACAGCTTGGGACAGAGGATGAAGTTTTGCACAAGAATAGGTGAATAGACTTTTTTTTTTATTATTACAGCACTTAGGAAGGAGAGCACTACAGTCCAGCAGCATCCTTTCCTTTCCAGCCACTTAAACAAAAGGAGAAATAATTTCACACAATGTGGATATTAGAAAGCCTTTTAGCTACACAAGCCATGAGTACAAAGGGCAAATCATGTTCAGCCCTGTTTCTGTTTGAGCCTTGTGTTGCAGACATGGAACTGTGCAGCTCAGTTAATGGGATTTTGCCTCCTCTGCCATGAAACATGTCATTTTGTAGGATGAAGAGTCTGTGGGCCAGCTCTTGCATTTTAGCATTATTTTTTGGCACCTAATAGTCCTAATGGTTTGCCCCTGGTAAATACTCAGCTGCCCTAATGAGTATTCTTCAGCAAGGACAAGGAATTATTCCTTATTCAAAGTCACTTTGGCAAGTACCTCTTCATCTGCAGCAAAGGAAACAAGAAGTGCATCAGACCCAGGATCCACCTAGAACCTGTGTGTCCTTTCTGAGAACAGGCAGTGCATATGCCTGGAGAGAGAAAGCAGCAAGCAGACCCTTTAAACACCCTTCTTGAGAGCTTGGCAAAGATGTAGTTTCAAAACTTTGAGGCTGCTGCTTGGTGGGTGTAAAAATCATTAGGAAAAAAAAAAAAAGAAAAAAAAAAGGTTTTAATTTCTGTATCTAGACCAGGTACAGCAGARAGAGGCTTTCTAGGACAAGCAGCAGTGTGTGTAGAAAATGCCAGCAGACAAACCAACAGCTAGCCAGGAATTTAGCAGTGATTTGCTGGTGTTAAATAACTGGCTCAGGTGCATGCAGAGCCTGTCACAGAGGTACCTCTGGGTGTGTGAGAGGGCTCTGTGTGTGGTAGGTAATGAGCTGGTGCTGCTTTCTGTGCAGCAGGGAGTTTGCCTCCAGGCCATGGGTGAGCTAATGAAGGAGTTCCCTTGCTGTCCAGCTGCCAAAAGGAAAGGAGGGAGTGGGAAGGCAAGGGCAAGGCAGGCAACAAGAGGCTCAGCCCCCTCGGGAGGTCTGTGAGGGGAGCACATTTGGCACAATCARAGAAGAAAAAGCTGCTTTTCCACAGCTGGGAAGGTCAGGGCCACCCTCATTAGGGGACATCCCTCAGTCCAGACCAGCCTCTCCACAAAAGGTCACCCACACAGGCACCTGGGGGCATCCACTGGTCCTGCAACTATTTTCTCATGGTCTTTTACCTGCGAGGGAAAAGCAGATTTGAGCTCTTCCTTGCTGTAAAGACTCCAGCTGAGAAAGTTCCCAGGACCTGCACCATCAGCTCACTTCCCTGAAATCCCTCCTATTGTCTGAAAGAACACATTTGGCTTGGCTCAAGGAAAGGTTCTCCATCTTATCTAAACAATGCATTAAAATCCTCCTTGGCAAATGCCAGGCATGCACCAAAGCAAGAGGAAACAAATCCTTGTTTGTTCTTCTCATGGGGGCTGGATTTTTTACCATGGTTGGCAGGATGGGGACATCACCACGCTCAGGGCATGTGCACCATGGGGAAGTGGGGCTCTGTTCCTTGGGAAGGTGGGAAACCAAGGCTCAGAGAAAGAGCAGCAGAGTTTCTCCTTTTCTAGCTGGATTTTGAAAGCCAGCCTGTGTGCAGCTGTGGTGGATCTGTTTTTCCAAAGAGAAGTTCCCAGGAAATGCCCCCAAGCAAGTCCTTTGTGCAGTTCACCTCAAGTGCAGGTGAACTGGCCTGTGTGACACAGGAGATCCTGCCAGGGCTTTGCTCAGAGATCTGAGAGAAAACCTCAGGTGATCTGGCTGATTCCACATGGATACAATAAATGTGTATATCACCATCCTTGCTGCTAAACAGTGTCACTGCTACTGCATCTCTGACKCAAGCAGACACAGAGGGCTGAAGACAATAAAGGATGCTGCATCTTGACAAAATTAACTTCATTAATTTCCTGCATCAAAAACCCAATGTCTATTGAAAGAATTTTAGCCCTGTTACCGTGTTCAGCAGCAGCAACAAACTTGTGACAGTTCATGTCCTGTTCTTGTCTGGCTGCTTCTCATTAAGCAAATCCAGAAATRCAGGTCCTCATCAGGCACTGCCATAACTCTATGGGACTCAGAGGTCTCCAGACACCATCCTGAAAAATAGAGTTTTGAAGTGGTTTCCTCCTGAAGCATCTRCAGAAACTAATCCCAGAAAGCTCCCCAGCTTTGTTTGTGATTTTTTTTCCAGAAGTATCTGAAGTGTTTTTTTGGATGAATTGGAATACTGTGAGGATTTCTCCATGGAGTTAGAGCTTCCAGAGTGATATACAGCCCAYTGAAGATCATGACTCATAAAGTAAATGCACAGCAATGTCCATCCCCAGCAACTCCAGAATGACAGCAGAGAGAAAGTGTCTCAGCAAGGACAAGGCCTGAGAAGGGGACCAGTGTCTCAAACACAAATCCCACTCCTAAATAAAAAGGGTCATGGACACACCACCATCATTTTCCTAAACAGGAAAAGCTTTGGATACTGGGGTTAAGCAGCACTTTTGAACCCCCAGCTCTCCCTTGCAGCAAGTTATCCCATGCAAGAGGAACATGTCACTGCTGGGGACAGGGTGGAGGGAGAGGGAAAAGCTGCTGGYGACTGGAGGAGGCTCTGTGACATCTCCTCTGCTTCTCTCACATAGCTCTTGCCGTGATAGTGCTTGGGGACTCTAAAAGAAGCAMTGCTACATGCCACATAAAAATGAACAAAGAGGAAGTTTTTGGCTTTGGGCAGCTTGAAGTGACTACTAGTGATGAGCTGGGTGGGGATAGAGACACGMGGGGAAGTCAAGTGTGTTGCCACAGGGCCAGTGGCAGGACAAGAATCTTCCCAGGGCTTCCCAGTGATTGGTGAGGAGTGTAGAACACACTTGTGTTCTTGCCCTTTTGACCAAATTGAGTGAATAAAACCACATTCCCAGCCCAGGAAAATGCCATTTCTGCTCTGCAGCTGAAATGTTTTGGGGCTGTCAGCTTAGTTTCACTGCCCAGTCCCACCTCAGGCCCCTCCACCCTGAGCACCCCACCAATCCCCAGCCAAATYTGCCCTGGCATCCCAGCTTTCCCACAGCAGAGGATCCCTTGGAAAACGACCAAGSCACCTGAAAATCCACTTTTACACAGCAGCTACTGCTAGGTTCGACTGCAGTCTGGGGCTTGGAAAACACAGCTTTACTTGTTTTAATTAAAACCAAGTCCCTCCACCCAGGCTTGCCTCCCTGTCACTCTCGCTTTCTCTCCCCAGCCCTCTGACGCATTTCAGCAGACATGTCATCAGACTCTGGTTCAAGGGAGGGGAGCAGCCATCTAAGGCAGCCTCTTGCATCAGTATCCCACCCTTCTCTGGGGAGCTGAGACGATGGGCTTGGCAGGCAGGAGGGAGGCTGCCGTGTGAGAGGAGGAGTACGCGTGTGTGTCGGCGCGTTTGTGCTTTGGTGGGAAAGCAGAGGGTGCGTAAATGCAAAGCCCCATCTCCATCTCCTGTTCCTGGACCGTGCTCCCCAGGCAGCAGTGGGCACTGCTTTGAAGGCTGGGGCAGGGATGAGACAACATCCTCCTTCCTGATAGCATCACCAACCACAGCCAACTCTCCGTGTGGAGACTTAACGGGAATCTCTAAGGATGCCACAAACCGCGCCGCTCGCAGGACAAATCTGAATGCGTGAGGATTTTAAAATTGGAAGCAGAAACATATGTTTCCCCATCCTAAATGCATACCACTTCCAGTCTGCCTGAGTCCCTGTACCTCCTCTGCTCATCATGCTGGCTCCACGCTTTCAGGAGAGGTTTGTCAATTCTCAAAAACCCAAAATGTCAATTCTCAAAAACCCAAAATGCGTGGCTCTGTGAACGTGGATGTTGAGGCCTAGACCCTTGCTGGAAAATCAAGGGATCTTGGATCAATGATGATCCAAGCATTTAAATCTGTATTTGGTGCTTCTGCTAGGCAGCTCATGGGTGCTCAGCCTTAGAAAAACCCTGTTGTTTATTTAGCTTTCTAACTGRGCCTTTAAGACCTAATTTTAGATTCCTCCTTCTGAAAATGTATCTTGCCAACCTCACCACATGTAACTAAACATGTATTTTGACATCCACCTCCTACTCAAGAATTTAATTTCAAAACATTGCTGTTTTATTTTAAGACGTGGGGAAATAGCAATTTTTAGGCTACTCATTAATTATCAGAGTKATTAGTAAGGATTTAATCATTATAACAAATAATCCAAAGGTGTATATGTCTAATTAAGTGTATGTGCCCAATAATTTCCAGGGAAGAATACATGCATGTGCCTTGCAAGTTAAGTATATCTGTACATCTCACTGAAGCACAACCCAAGAGTTTAACTGGGGCCAAACTCATTGCAGGGCCAAACTGGCCCCAGACCAGRGACTTCAGTGTAATAAATGAATGGACCTCACCCAGGTTTCTTCCTCAAAAGAGTTTTGGGTTTCCATTTTTACCTTAGCATGGCYCGCAGATATTTGCTGTTGGTCAGGGCTAATTCTATCCTGGTACAAAATACTTGGCTGTAATTAGTGCATGGTGCCATCTTCTCCACTAAGTTCATTTTAAGCTGTTGCTGCATCCCCACAAGTCAAACAAGATATGGGTTGGACTGTAACAGGGTGATCTTCCAGCCTGAGTAAGGCTCAGACTTGGTGCACCACAAGCATCCTTACAATCCCCTGCCTGTTTTGCCCAGCTGGTGTGTATTTTGAGGCAAGAAGGATACATTTCTGGATTTTTGACCACCACACAGCATTGCAGCAGAAAGTTTTGAATGCCACCTCTACACTCACGGCATATCTCACATTTTGCCTCTTTATCACTCACTCAAGGCTTTTGTGAGGGCTCAGAAAACTGCTCCTGGTCCAGGAATCATTATGCCCCAAAAGGCTTCAAGTGATTCACTGAACTTCCAAGCCTTTTGAAACTTACTCACCACTAGACATAATAAACCATCACAACATAACTCATGCAGAGAAGACTGTGTGTCACTGCAGGAGCACACACAGGCTTTTGCCAAGTGTGCAATGGTATCTGTGAAAGCCAAGAGCAAGCAGACCAGCCAAACCTTTTCACTGGCATGAGGAGGGCAAGMTCACACATCAGCAAGTTTGTGCTTCCTGTTAAATATCCCAGACAAGGGATATTTGGTGTTTGGGCACACCAAAACACCAGTTACTGGCATCCTTACAGGTGAATAGTGTGCATGCCATGTCTCTGCTGTGACAGAGACACTCTCTTCTGCAAGCCAGCCCATCTCTCTGCTGTGCTGCTGYCTATTTGGGCATAGATATGCACCCTGAATCTGATGTATTTCTGCCTGGAGTTCAGGCTCCCTGTCACCACTTCACTGTCACACACACAGTGCTGCCTGGCCCAGGTACTGATGCTGTACAGAGGGTTTTTCCCTCACCACAGCACAGAAATGCAGATACCCATGACAAAGAGCAATTTTCTAAAACACTTCAGTGCTGCCCCTGGAAAGTCTGTGAACAGAAATGGAGATGCTGCCCCAAGAAACTGGGGAGTAAAGCAGACTCAGCTCCAGCAGCTCAGGATCAGGTGCCTCAGGGCAGCACCATGCACAAGGCTGGAAATTCTTCTTGAGATCTTCCCATTGCAGAGGCACACAACCCAAAGCCACCACACAACCAAGGGGAAAGTCCTCTGGCTTCCTTTCAGGTGATCTTGCACAATCTGCCCTGCTACAGAAGGGGAACAYAAGGGAAATCACCCCTCCTGAATTTTGGCAGTATGAAAAGTTGTTCCTCCAGCACTTTCTCTGGATACGTGTGATTCAGAACATGGCACAAAGCTACTTTGCTSTTTCCCTCTCTGCCTTCAGGACCCAGGATTTCCTCTCCTGCACGTCTGAGTTCCTCAGCTGTGCTTGGAGGGCAGCAGGAAAGAGATGCTGGCAGTGGGGGTGAGGATGGTATTTGCAATGTGCCTGTCCTTCTGGCTTCATGCAAAGCTCACCAAAGGACATTCCATGACGACTGCACGTGATTTTTTCATTTGCTTTAGTGGGAAAATTAGGAAGTAGCCCAAGTGGATGAGTTCTTGCAGCACAGAATCTTGATTATCTGCTTGACTGGTCAYAAGTGATGCACAGCAAGCAAGACTTCCAATCTGAAATCTCAGTTTGTGGAAAACAAAGAGTGTAAAGAATGAAGGAGAATTTAGATAAAGAAGAATAAAAGGAAACAGGACACCTGGAAGCAGGATCTGATACCTTGCAGAGTCATTGAAAACCCCAGCTTTTATTCAGGATCAGGAACACAGACTTCAACTACCTATTGCTGGAACTCAGGCCATGTCTTTGAACAGCTTTAGCAGCAGCTCTGGTATTCCAACTCTAAATATTGCAGGAAACACTAGATAGAGTAGAGCAACACAAAAACTAAGCCTATGTAATCCATGGCAAAATAAACCACTTTTTTTTTTATTATTATTTTTTATTGAACCCCTTCAAGGGTTCAGTCAAACCAAGGCAAGCTGCCTCTGATGTCACAGCACTGCTCCAGCTGGGAGTGCAGAGCCTCTCCCATTCCTTGATCATTCCACTGCCCTGTACCTCTGTTTCCCTTCTTTTGACAGAAGGATCATTGCCCAGAGCAGGAGACTTGTTCATCTGCAGTGCTCTCACTCCAGCAGATGCTGCAGTGAACACAACAGCACAATTAATAACCGAAATTAAAAGTCTGGAAATGAACGCCGTGACGACAACAAGCATGACATTGCAGAAATATCATTCGTGTGRCGGGCAGATAATTGCAGACGTGCACCAGTCTGGGAGCATTTTATTTGGTGTTGATAAGATAGCAGCCACAATAAAGTTAACTGTGTCTCCACTGGCTGTTTAAAGGAGAAGCGGGGGTTCTTTGACCTCTGGCATTCCAGACATCTCTCAAGATTATCAGAGCAGTCTTTTCCAGCCTMTAAACCTTTACCTGATTCTACAAATCTGCCACACAAGTGTAAAGCTTAAGGATTCTGTTCCATGTGAGGAAAGCAGCCTTCTCCATCAGAATGTATTTAGGGGCATGACTCAAACACATTCCTGATGGTGAGAATGTCCTGAAGGGTCTTCCTAAGAGAGTCCTCATAAGTGACCTGTAGTTTGCCAAAAAATTAGCCAAGGCACTGAAAACCAGATTTGAAAAGGGTTACAGCTAGATTTGAACATCTTATTCATAAAAAACASAGGTCCAGCACAGACTTGTCCATGCCTATTTTATTTCATGGCTTTCCCTGTGGAGATCAGGTTGGCTGGACCAATACAAAAGTGGAGGGGAAAAAAAAACAATTAAAAGCAGAAAATGGGAAAAAAGGACAAGAAAGTGAAACAAAATTAAAAAATAATTATAATAATCAGAGGTGAAAGAGAGAGAATTAGGAAATGGTCAGGCACAGCCAAGGAAGGGTGTTGGCTCAGGAAAAGAAAACAGCTGAGGAAAGTGTACATGATGCTGTGTCAGGAGGGAGAAAAAAAAAGGCAGATAGGCTGGTCCTTGTTTCAGGAAATGAAAGAAAGATTGGGGAGATTTGTTTCTGCTTCTTCCAGAAGCTGGACGAATTTATTGTCCATGGTTAATGAGCATCTCAGATGCCTCATTAGCCCTAAAGCAATTAATGCTTAAGCATCCGTTAAGGATCTGTTGCCTCTGTCCCAAAGGCATCAGTACAGAGGAAAGTGGTTTTTTCACCCCACAGGGACTTCAGGAAGGTAAATGCCTACCTGAATAAAGCACAGGTGGCTTGTGCAGGTACTGAGTGACACAGGGGACACATTACCAGGGGAAATTGCCACTGTAGGGGCAGGATTGGAATGTAGTGACAGGAGAAGGAGTAATGGATACAAATTGAAAGAYTGCAAATCTAGATCAGARATTAGGAAGAAATTTTTTACTCTGAGGGTGGTGAGACACTGGCACAGGTTGCAGAGGTATTTTATGTTTGATAAAGGACTCCTCTTGGAGACTATTTTCCTTTACAGGTAATATCCAGCTAGAGACTTTTAGTTCTGAAAAAAATCAAAACGGACACAAAGTTTATCAAATAGCAGCTTCAGCRTCTATCCAAGGCATTCTCATAAATGAGCAAGAATTGGAAAAGAGATTGCAGGGGGAAATGTAACACTCCAGCAGAACGTATTTCTTATTCTTCTGGCAGGTTCTTCATTCAGAGCTGGTTTCTCATCATTTCTGGGCTGCCCTGTGAACCAGGTGAGGACAGAGGACAACAGGACAGAGGATGGGCACAGAAGTATGAAGGCCATGCTTTCCTTTGAATACCAAGTGCTGCTCCAGTCAAAACTGCTTGATTTTTGAGTGGGAAATTTTCCTCAAGGAGATGCTGCTTTAAGTTATTTGCTTTATTGAGCTCATCTGATCAGGGACATATTCCCTCCTTCCTAGCACAGGCTTCAGCTCTCAGTTTGTGGCCATTCCAGACTCAAGAGACTTTTGTTTCAAATTCAGTGAAATGCCCCTGGACAAATTATATTTTCTCTAGTTTTTTCCTCCAATTCTTTATCTATCTCTCCTTCAAGCTTCCAGCTTCACGTGCCAGATGACTTAATGCAAGGAGAGTGTCCCTGGGGTGCTGACAGAACATCATTCATGACAATAAGGTAAAACTTGCTCCCAGAAAGAGGTGATTCTGTTATAATCAGGCTTCACAACACAACAGATGTGCCATCCTAGTGCCACCCCTCACAGGACTCACTGCCCCTTTCTTTGAAGCATCCCTTTAAAGCTGGGTGCTGAGAATGAGTGCTTCTGGCTACTTTGCTGCACCTAAATTCCTTGATATTGAAGTGCCCTTACTCCTCTTGTGGCTCCTCCTGTTTTACAAGGATACCATAAACTACACCTTAATTTTTCATCTGCCTGACCTTAGATGATGACCCTTGCAGCTCGAGTTCCACCTGAGGAGTCAGTGGAAAAAATTAAGTATTTAATATTTAATTATATATTACTACCTAAAAATCTGCCTCCCCCAGAGCAAGAAGGTGCAAATCCCTGCCCTGCAAGTGCAGACCTCATCTTGTAGTGTAGCTCTGGCTTTTCCCCTCAACCAGACAAGGTTACACAGCTACAGGAACCACTGCTTGCACTGCAGCTTGAGAAGCAGGCTCAGAGTCTTCTAGGTAAAGACAGAGAGACTTCTGAGCTCTATGTCAATTTTACACAAAAGACAATCTCAAATTAACCATGCAGGAGCATTTAGTGACATCAATAATCTCAGCATCAAGTTTCTTGTGCCCACTGCTGTTGGAGGTAGATTTGCCATCCTTATTCCTTACTGTAAGCATGAATTGTGTCCTAAAACTTCCCATCCCCACTCTATGGTTATGCTTGAGGACYTTTCTTCCTTAAGTGTGTGCATGTTGATGCTGAATCAAGCAGCACAGAAATGCTCCCATCACCATGCTGTGGTCATGTATCACTGACCTAACTGCTCACAAATCTTGATATACCTGACAACCCCACGCTTACATTTTCTTGGAGAAGAAGCTGTTCTCAAACAGGCTTTAATAACTCACTCCTTGGGCTTAGTGTTGAGGGTCAGACTGAATTTAGAGACATGTGACTATCAGCAGAGAGGAAGAGAGCTTTGTCTGSTGTGATCTGGAATACTGAGCACAAAAACCTTCAAAGGGTTTGGTCTGCATTTCAAACTTTGCTTACWGCAAGAAGCACATTCATTTCTCTACAGCAAAGCTAGCTCCAAGCCTGCAATAAAGAGAGAGAAACATGAACTACACAAAGCTTCTGTGGAGAGTCCAGAGCAGAGCTGCCTAAAAATCTGGAGTTGCTCAAAACAAGTGCCTGGAACGAATTGTTAAAAAATCAAAGCTCCAATGGGAAGGTTGTGTCCAAGTCCAAACACCCCTGAAGTCCTGCAGCTCCCCAGCCCATGACGTGTTTGGGAGGGGATCATCTCTCACAGGCTCTCAGCTATTGAAAACAGGACCTGAGCCTCTGTCGAGCCGTGCAGCTCCAGATTCAGACTGGCCACTCTCCATCAGCTGCACTCAGGCATGCTCACACCCTCTGTGTCCTGCAGGGCCTTTCCTGAATCAGGACCAAGAAGCAACTTAGACCTCAATAAGAAGGAGAAATCTTCAAARCTCAAATCGCTCTTGCAGATATTTTTTATTTCCCCTTCTCTCGTCGTCCCATGCCTTCCTAAAGCCAGCAGAAAAACAGTTGTGTGTGCATATAAGCAGCCTGGAATCAGTGCTCTTCTGCTGGGTTCTTACGTTACATTCTTTTGTGCTACATACAATTTCCACTAGGACATTTTGTCCCCCAGGCTTCATCAGCCAGCCTATTACATCCACCCCCCCTGCACCCCCGCCTCCCTCTGGTTGCATAACTTTAGCCAGGATGTTAAATTAACTCTCTTCCAGAGGAGTTTGACATAATCTTATTTACTTTCATAGAGCATATGCCAGTATGCAAATACATTACTCAGCACTATCGACTCTGCACTTTCACCAAACTATTACTCTTTGTTTTTTTAAGGATGGTTCACTAGATACCAGACAGGAACACTGCTGTGCCAAACAGCAGGACACTCATGTCTAGCAGGACAAATCCAGTGACACTAAAAACTGMCTGGCTGGCATTTGTGAAGGTTTATGGCTAAGGGAGGAAAACAACCTGTTTCCCACCTCAGCACTGCACTCCTGCTCCTTTAGGTCGTGCTTTTGCCTTSTGAAGGAAATCTCAATCAGCTCCTCCAGATCTCCAGGATATGGGCAGCCACAAAGGCAAAGCCACCCAGAGTGACTTCACATTTAGAAGTGACACAGTGTCYGTGTCTAAGCATCTCCCTGGCTCACAGGCACAACCCCAGCTGCCTCCTGGCTGTGTGGCAGGGCAAGAACAGCCTCACCACCCACCCCTTGTGGGCTGTGCATGAGAGGGAAAGCCAGGTGCAGAAGCCACAGTGACAACTCCATAACCAGGAGTCCCATATCCACATCCTGGGGTTGAGGGACACGTGGTGGTGAGGTCAGTCCTTCACAGCTCTGCTGCCCACACCAAGGGCAGGTGTCCACAAGAAGGCAGGAGCAGCCCCAGGCGTTTCTTTTGGCAGGTGTAACCACTGGGTGAAGCTGCACTGTCAAAACCGTGGGCTCACYACTGATTTGTGTGTCTGCCTGAGACAAACACCCAGCCACAACCAAGCTGGACAAAAAGAGTCAGCAAATCCCCCCCTCTCCTACCCACAGCCCTCTGCAGCAATCCCATGTCATGGGAGGTAAGGAAATCACAAAAAGTGGTGGAGAAACTGGATCACAGGGGACTTCCTGCAGCTACTGGGACCTACCGTGGGGCTTCCAAGACACAAAACTGCATTTTGCACATGATCAGAACACAGCAAAARGCACAAAACGGGCACAAAAGGGCTTGAAAACAGCATTTCCAGACTGGAAAACAAAGGCACAGCAAGTAAACACGAGGAAGTGAGAAGTTCAGCTGAAATGCCAAAGCAGCAAATTGTTTGAGCTGCCTTTCTTACTGCTGTGGTGGGTCTGGGGATGGTCCTGCTGGGCTGCCTGTCCTCTTGCTGATGGGGCTGATCTAACCCTCATGGGTGGCTGCCAAAGTTTGGGGAAAAAAAAGCAGAGCCATGAAGCAGAGGGCAGGTGTCCAGAGGCTGCTTTCAAGGCTCCCCAGGCTGAGGCAGGTCTCTGGCTATTCCAGGGGAGAAAAAGGCTGTGCTCTTCCTTTTGCTAACACCTCGATGTGGAACCACCAACGTGTGCCCAGAAAAGAGGCTCTTTGACTCAGTGAGAAACACCACTCCAGCTGCCCAGTAAATACCCTCATTTTAATAGGGCTCTGGCCTTGCTAACCACATCCTGCACCAACCTATTTTTGGCACAGTTAAAAATAGCACAGACCTGTCACGCGGAATTAGAGTTTCTACTGGTTTTAATTGTTAACCAACTTGGAACTACTTTTTGAATCACTGCTGTGTTTTTTCTTCAAGTGAGGAAAGTTTTTTTGGTTTTTTTTTTTCCTGCAGGCTCATTTCTCTCCCTCTGTTTCATGTCTGATTACATTTAGCATGGATGTTTCTGATATACTCACATGCCAAGAAAAAGTAATACTTTCTTTCATCCTTGAACAATCCAAACTCATATTTAATAACTGAAACTTGGCATGCTGATCAGTTCTCAATAAAGGCTACATATGCTTTGCCAGGGAAGTATATTTAAGTAGGGCTGAACTATCTGTTTCTGAAAAATTATCAGAATTGTATGGTATGTCCTCTTCACCAAGTAAAGGGCCTTGATCCTGCTAACAGCTTTTTTATGAATGACTTGAAAAGGTAAATTTAGTCAAACAAGGAAAAAATACGGTCTTATGCTGRGCTAGTTATCTCAAATGGTTAGCCTGGGTTAAAATAATATCTCAGTGAGAAATATTTCAGATGTAACTACAGGACACTCAGAGATTGGGAAGGGAGTGGARCCCTTTCTCTGAGGCACCACGTATCTAGAACAAAGCTTTTGGGTTCATTGCTTCAAGAGAACAAGCGGGGGGGAAAAATGATGCAGCAAAAAGCTTGGGGAAGAAAAACAGACCAACTCTTTTWATCAAGATCACACACATGAACCACCCTCTGACACCATCTACTAATCAAGATCTAGAAATTGTGCTGTAAAGCCCTCTCAGGTTTCCTTGAAACTTAACACCTCTAATGTTATTTATTTCACATGCAGTACAAATCTCTGATAAACATTAAGAAAATATGTAGGGGACCATCAGTGAAGGAATGTTTTTGTCCCAGGTGTGTCACCAACTCACAGTCACTCTGGCAGGTGTGATTGTAGGAAAGGTGTGGAAGGAAAGCACCATGAGCTTCACTCTCTTTGAAGAGAATCTGTGGAACCAATCTCTGAAGTGAAGGAGGGAGAGCTGTCAAAGAACAGGGGAAAGGTTTCCACAGGATTCCTGKAGGATGCAGGAATGGAAGAGCAACTGCTAATCTCCAGTTTTGCACTGGCYTTTCTCAGTAAAAAAAAAAAAAATAGCACCASCACTGAAGTCAGTGGCACCAGGCCTCACCACATCTTACTAATCAGTTCAGCATCATTGAATTCAGACTATCTCAGCCAAAGATTCACCAGGCAYAGCAACATCACATTACTATCCCATGTCTTTTGCTCAATTCATTTCCTGTGAAAGTCCCTAAAAAAAAAAGGGAAAAAAAACTAAGGCTGTGAGATAGGCTATTGATAAGCCTGCACAAGAAAAAAATAAGCAGGACCTTCTTTTTAGCCTTTTTTTTAGCTTTTCCCTGCCTTTGCTGGAACTTGGCAGCTACTTGAGTATTTGCTGCCCTCCACAAGTGGCTCATTGCTGGAGTGAAGTCATAGGTCTGTGCTTACTCCATTGAGCATTAGCATGGAGATGACTCTGACTCACAGGTTCAACACTGTGACCTGTGTGACAGGCTGCTAATTTTCCTTTTCTCCAGAATTTCAGAAAAAAATAAAAACCAATTTATTCACGTCACAGCTAATATGTTCAACACRCTCTGTTTTACTCTACACTTAAAATTGCTCCAGGCAGTGCCATTCAATSACTTTCTTACAACAATAAAAAATTGCTTCTTTTCCTTACAATACCACACCTAGCACAACGTAATTCTMGGGCTAAAAATCATCCTCCATTCCCAAACAACATTATTAACTGAGCCCTTAAATAAAATACGAGTATTTCAATATTTCATTCACAGTATTTAAATTTTCCACGTGATAATTTGAACTACTGCTCCAGGTGCTTCCAGCACACTGTGGTCTTGACCCCTGTTACACATCTGGCCATGGAATTAAATGTTTGTCCTTCAGGGTGATGCTTTCAGTGTGTCTGCATAGCACTGTGGGACACAAAAGCTAGGTAGATGTCTTCCATACCTTCATGAACAGTGCAGAAGGGAATCACAGAMGGCTGAGAAAGGCTCCTGTGAAATATCAGTGCTCAGGGGAGAAGTGAGCAGTCAGTGGTGATGAGCACACAGAGAGCAGGAGGAGGAGGATGGGCAGTCAAAAACTGCTGTGATYAACTCCTGCAGCAGCCAGGGGCTGTCAATTCCAGCACCCAGGAGTGGGGTGGAATGAAGAAAAGGATYTAACACATCAACAGAAGGAAACTGAGTCAGGAAAAGTTAAAATCATGTSCGGAGACATCTCTTTTGTCATGTCTTCTCTTAGGCTACTGGACTGTGAATTCAAGCAACCCACAGCTTTTTGAGTCACTGTAGAGCAGACCCAAGAGCTGGGATGGGGAGAGAACTATTGTATCCTGATGCAAGCCCTTTATTCTGCAGTCTTATTGCATGTTTTTCCACCATAACCAAGAAGACAGCTGACCATGTGCCAAGCACTCCAGGCTCTGTCTCTTATACACATCTAGATGTGTATAAGTTGCATGTTTTTCCACCATAACCAAGAAGACAGCTGACCATGTGCCAAGACATCTAGATGTGTATAAGCCCTTTATTCTGCAGTCTTATTGCATGTTTTTCCACCATAACCAAGAAGACAGCTGACCATGTGCCAAGCACTCCAGGCTGCTCTTGAGAAATATCATCACATGCAGCCCTCTGGACACCTGAAACACACGGGGTTTGTCTCTACAGTCATCCTGTAAAACTTCTCCTGGCTTCCAAAAGCTTGGGCCCAGGTAGAGATGTCACCCACCTTTTRGTAATTTCTGATGGCTGAAAGTCAGGCCAGTATCTTCCCAAAAGGAAATGTGAGTGAATTCAGTTGGCATTGCTTGGCAGGGTACTCGTTGGGGTATGTGGGGCTCTGCCTGTCCCAAGGCTTCACCAGGCTGTTGAGGGGGCTCCTCTCAGCCAAATTATGACAGCTCTGAGATACAGGAGGGGAAGAACTTTTTTTAAATAAAAATGGGGATTTTTTCAGACAAGATGAGGCCAGGCAGGATGGAGCTCTGAGCAATCAGGTCAAATAAAAGGTGTCCCTGTCCATGGCAGGGTGGTGGGAACAAGATGATTTTTKAGGTCCTGTCCAACKAAAACCATTCCATGATTCTGTGATTCTACACTTAGCTACCTAAAAAAAAAGAAAATTGCAGAAAATGGGGGGGAAATGGTGGGGGGAGGGGAATAATACTAAAGAAAATATAGACCAGGGACAACSTGGGAGAGTCAAAACAGCAAAACAACACCAGTAATATCTGCAAAGGAGAGGCAATGCATAGGAGGCTCAGAGACACAAGTAGCCTGGAGAAAAAGAGCTCACAGAGAAGCTCCAGATATTGCAAGGAACAGGTGTYCAACAATAAAATATTGCAAGGTGTGCAATGACAAGGTTTCTGCAATTGGGGTCTCAGATTAAAGGAATCTCTTCTGTCTGTAACATCAAARACACCACATGCAGTAACTTCCAAGAGATCTCTACCTATCAGCACTTTTTGCCCATTTAAAAGGTGGCAGCCAGCTGATTGTGCACCTCACAAGAAAGYAATATGATTTGAATTTCCACAGCCCTCACATCCAGATGATGAGGCTTGCTAGAACCTCACCYAGTGAATTAAAACTTCATAAAATTAAAAGAGATATCTTCCTTTSCTTTACAGTCCAATCATCTTATAATATTTCCCTGGTTCATGACCAAAGCAGAGTGGGAGATTTAGGGTCTCATTATACTTCTGTGACAAAAATGTGAGAATTCAAAGGAGGAGCACAGGACTTACAAACCCTTTTTGGTCACCAAAGTTACAATATAATGCAGASCAGGGCCATTTTACATGATGAAATGTGCAGCCACAGCCACACACACACGGATTTGGGTGTAAAGAAGGTGTCACTTGTCTGGCTGAGAAGCTTCCAGCCATGGCAAAATTTAGTTTAACTTTYAAAATCACAATTGGCACTGAAGGCCAGAGCTGCCAGTGATGTGGTAAGTCCCGCAGCACTGGCCAGATCCCTTCTGGGAAATATCCAAACAAACTCTTCTTCCCCAGCCTTGGCCCACCAAAAGCTTTACCCTCACAGAGGTGATTTAGTGCTTCAAATAGATTTCTAGGCTCACTCTTCCTCTCTCCCTCTCCCTCTGGAGGCAGAGCTTCATTCCTAATTCCGTGGGTAAGCTAGGTGTCCACTGAGTCACTGCTGCCTATTGTGTAAGACAATGGATTTGTAAAGCAAAGTAGATTTTATTGATAGAAACACGCCTTGGCAATCGGTCTTCTGAGGATAAAAATCATGGATTCATCTCACAATGAGTATGTCTTCACTCATGAGATGCCAGCATCCAAAATTATTAACTGGAGCAAATACTCTATCTTAATTACTTGCACATTTTATTCATAGCCTTGGCTGCATTGGTTCTCTTTAGTCCCAAATCCATGCTACAAAGAGCCTGGCTAATTCACGTTAAAGGAGTTCAGAAGCAAACACTTCTTTTTTAAAGCTCAGCTGTATAATTCCTCCACAAACGGATGGTCTTCCGCCTGCCATTAAAAAAAAAAAAAAAAAAAAAAAAAAAATTTGAAAAAATCAACGTTATGCAAACCAGGCAACAACATTTGTGTGCTAACAAAGTGGATGTGCCAGAACTGCAGCTGCCCATGCCGCCGTCTCTTGGCCCCTCTCTCTCAGTGCAGGATCACAAGCTCCTCCACAYAGCAGCTCTGCTCTGTCACCCATGGATGGCTCAGGGAAGGTGCTGCTGGGTGTCAGACACGTTTTTCCCTGCACTGAATTCCACCTGGGGCTTCCCATTGCCTCGGCATCCCCCAAGGCCCAGCGCCTGCCAGTAGGAAGCACTTGGCACAAGGACTTAGGTGGAATTCAGACTGGCTGAATCTGGAGCCTAATGAGCAGCTATTCCTTTATTTTGTTTCTTCCTCATTGTGCAGAGCGTGGCCCCGGGCCTCAATTACTGCGTGCTATTCAAACCCTGCTCAGAATGCACCACCATTAATTTCCCCATGTTTTCTCATTACTGATTTCCTATGGCACTTCTTGTCCCCTTCCCTGCGAGCACAATCTGCCTGAAGTGAGCAGTGAATCTCACACTCAGCAAGGATGGGCAGCTTAAACCCTTCTGCTGGTGCAGGGCACCTGTGGTGAGGCGTCCCCCAGGGCAGGGGCTGTTTTGTGCCACCAGCTGCCAGTGGCAAAGCTTCTGTGGAAGAAATGGAGCCACCAAAARTCCATTTTTGTGCAGTGCCTACGTCAAAAATCTGAGAGCAGTTGCCATATTGCTCTCATTGAAAGAGCAAAGGACTGTTATCATAGAGTAATGGGCTCCTGCTGGTCCATTAACATCGGAGCAAAGCTGCAGGAATTTATGGAAACAATGTGGAAAGCCTGGTATTTATTCTCAAAGCAAGGCAGTGCTGGTCCTTTCTCCCAGTGTTCTCCTATAATGTCTTTATTCCTGTTCAAATGAGGGGAATATTTATCTAATCGTTTCCTCTGCTGGATGCAGGTGCAGGGAAACAACAGATGTTCATGAATTCAGCACAGCAAATAGTTTAGAAAGACATCTTGGGTGAATCAGCTGTCCAGGTCAATTTATCCACAATGCTGAGTGGGAGGAACCATTGAAAGGTGGCAGAGGTGTTGTTTACTGTCCTGTGATTACCTAGCTCATTAGCACAAATCTAATTGCAAATACTCCCGGTTAAACTCAGGAGTACTTTGCTGCTAAGRTCTCTTATGCACATTCAAATGTATTACATATAATAAGAAGCAGCTCTCTCCTGTATTTTCTATTTTTCTCCTATCCAGCACCTTAATTCTTTGTTAGGAAGCATGTTATCAATTCAAATRACATTCCTTAGAAGCACTACTTTAATCAAAAAAAAAGAAAAAAAAAAAAAACCTCGGAGCTCAGTCAGGGAGAAAGGTTTGAAAAATCCTCAAGGAGTTACAGCCAACTTTTCCTTGGTGGGTATTGAAACCTGAATTTCTGCAGTATCAGAYCTTCCCTAGTAGCAAAATGCCAYTTTTTCTACATGCAAAAGAAACACTGAACACTAGAGCACGTGTGCCAAAGTCTTCCTGCTCCCATCAGCTTCAGCAACCACAAGAAAAATTAAATTAGTGAAGACATTGGTCCATTAATGACATTGCTCCATTTCAGAATTACAGGAGGGGGGTGAACTTATTTTATACTGCCACTGCTTGGGAATGTTCTGGGAAGCCAAATCTGTAGTAAGGTGCTTCATTTTTATTAACAGAGATAGATAATTAGTTAAAGATTACTATTTAAAAGATGAGGAACACTGAGAAAGAAGGGKCTGGGACAGGGAAGATGGGGAAGATCTCTTCTGCATAGTTTTTCTACASAAAATCATCAAAGAGTAAATTCCCTTCTTGCAGCAAAAAGAGTTATTCTTCCAGAGACACAGATAAATTCAAAGTTCCAGAGACAGTAATGCCTTAGAATATGCCACACAGACAATAATGAGACAATCTGGTCCCAAAAAAGGATGCAGAAGGGTGAATTAATAGCAATACAAGTTCTTYGCCTCTTCAGAGACAGCTCCACAAAGCAACTTGGCCTTCTCACAGATACATTTCCCTGTATCTTCTCGCATATACCAAACCTATCACCCATCAGTGGGGACCATCTGGTTAGCCAGCAGCTGGTAATTTCTCAAATCTTCTCTATTTTTCTGTGACTCCTCCATTGGGTCTGGAAAAATACAATGCCATCAGCCTCATGCATGCAAAAAAAGAAAATCACAAACAAATAAATAAACAAGAATTCATCCTCTTCGCTGTGTGTGAGTGTCCCCACATTACATGCAGGACTTTGAAAAGGATGCTCATTGTGGAGTTTTTGTCTGCACCAGTCCCACTGTGGGAGCCACTCATTTAAGTCATTGTTAGAGTTTGGGGAACATCTAAATTCAAAGATGGGGTAAACTCATTAAAAACAATGACAGATGGGGCTAATCCATCAAAGCAAAGATGCTTATGCTCAATCAAAAAAAAAAAAAAAAAAAAGAAAAAGAAAAAAGAAAAGCTCTTTGTTTCCCATAAGCAACTCAAGGTATTTTTAAAGGAATTCAACAACCCTTGGATTGTTTGGAAGCAGAAAGTTGCTGCATGCAAGTGARCCTGGGTGGTGCTAAATTGTGTGAGGGCAGTGGTTGCCTCTACCAGGGCAGAGGTGAGGTGSAGTGGATGGTACTGGATGGGGGAATCAGCGCCTCTGGGATCTCAAACAGAAGTTATCACCCTGAGGAAAATTCAGTGGGAATCACAACCTGACCTCTCAGCTCATCTCTGCCAAGCCCACCACTAAAKCACATCCCACACCCACATGTCTTTTAAACACCTCCTAGAAAAGTGACATAACCATCAAAAAGATATGTCCAGGCTTTCAAAAGGCAGGTGASAACAAGTCTGACCACGGGCACTGCTGACATTCTCGGCAGGAACATTTATGGCCCCCGGTGTGCATGTGCCARCTGTGTATGAACGCACTGGGTACTGCTTGAAACCTGCCTGGAACTGCTCACAGTCTTCAGAGTGTGCCCTTTGCACTGTACTGATAATCCACAAGTATAACTGCCAGATGAGCAGGGGTTTATTTCTGTTTAACAAAAACAAAGCAACCCGCGCCGGAACGGATGAATAAAGCTTGAGCTCGGTTGTGCTTGGTGAGGAATATACAACACATGGCAAAAAAAAAACAGATTCCCAAGGACAGATGTCACTGAAGGAGAGCCCAGGAGGGCAGTCTGGTGGCCATGGATGGCTCTGGGCTGTCTCATCCTCCTGGGTGAGCAGGAGGATGGTGAGGAGGGTGAATCCTCAGCACTGCACTGCCCGTTTCCAGAGCACGCCTTGCACAGCAGGTGTTTGTGTGAGGTCTCACACCTTCCCTCTCTTCTCTTGGCTGCAGTGCAGCTGATTTGGGTGGCATGGGACACAAGAAACCCTCCAGATGCTGCATCTCCTCGAGTTTCACCTGCTCTCCAGAAGCCTTGTCAGGGTAAAARGCAGCACAGCACCAAGGATTGTGGAATCACTGCTTTTGATGAATCAGCAGCAGGGATTTTATTGGATGTTACCCACCATCATGGGTTTGTTCCCAGTTCCCCTTTCATTAGGTTGTYCCAGGAATGGAGCTGGGGGCCTGGCAGCTCCTGGCCCTGAAGCTGCAGGGACAACACACCACAATCCCAAAAAATGTCAGGAAAGCCATCTTCTTGTCTGACCCCCCCAGAGCAARACTGTGACACAACCTTTCCCAAAACCTGCAGTCCCTGATGCCATCAGCTGCTCCCACAGACAACCAAATCAAAGTGGGGTAAGCTGCACACCGAGAGGCAGTTTGTTGAAAATCAAGCTCCAAACTTAAGCTTTAAAATAAACATATCAAGATAAACAGATTGGTCTTTGTTTCAGGCACAATCGGCTCAACTGTTTTTTTTATTTCTTGTTGATGTTCTTAATGTTTTTCAATGGGTGATGCCATTTCCTGAGGACTGTCTCTGCTCCAGAAACCTGTGTTCTTCCTTGGCTTCTCTCTCTGCCTTTTGTGGTTTATACACACAGGTGACCAGTTTTTTAGAGGATTCTGACTCAGGCTGCACACTAAGGCCTTTCACTCGGTCATTTCTACTCTGCTCTACACTTGGGCCACCAATGCGAGTTGTTTGCAGCAGGCAATAATTCCTCTGCCAAAATGGGGGAGCAGCGGCAGTGGCAAGTCTAGGGCAACCCCACTCCCACTGTGAGATGTGGTAAATGTGGAATAAACCTCCTCCTTCCACCTGGGGAGGGAGGGAAACACACAGAGGCCACAGCAGTCTGGCACAGCGAGGGCTGCAGCAGATTCCCTTCTGTCCCAGCACAGCATCATCTGGAAAAATGTCATTGCACATCCCAAGGCAAGAGGGGACACAAATTCTGTGCAATTCTCTATCTGAGTTAAGCAATCGCCAAAGCTGGCTTTGAACAGCACAGAAGCATGCTGTGTTCTGAGTTAGTGGAAGGAAAGTTTTAGAGAAAATTGGGAAATTTGGAGCAAACTGAGACTTGGGAGAAACGGTCAGCTGGCGACAGAAGGCATGTTAAAATAAATCTGTCCTAAGAAAACAGCATTTAGGTCACTGTGTAGGCTGGGAAAGCATTAGTTGTGGGCAGTTGCAAACTTCATGCATTTAATTTCCACTCTTGGGACCATTAAATCTCAGTCCTTATCATTTAAGGGAATAAATCACRATTGTGCTTCATTAGTGAGAAAAAGAATGTGTTGATCTTTATGTGGGATGTTCAAGTGCAGGTGTCACTGGACTTACCAATTCCTGCAAACATCCATTTTTTTAAGCACCCTGCCAACATTAAAAATCAAGACTCAGATGAAAGTGGGCCACATCTTTTTAACATGAAATTTACACATACCTCACACATGTCTGCCTGAATTATCCAGAAACATGGCAATCAAATCTATTTTAATGAAAGATTGTGAAAGCAAACCTGTTTTATTTCAGTCCACAATATTCAAAACTTCTCTTCCTGGAACCCATGAAGTTCTGGCATTTATTTCAAAGATATCAGATCACTTATCTGCTTCTGAAGCATTCTTGTTCTCCTATTTCTAATAAGGGATGTGATTTTAATTTTGATATTGGCCTCAAGTGATCCCGAGTTTGAAATTTGGACCAGGAAAATGCTCCATTGCTTGGGAGATCTGTAAATTAACAAACTTACGAGAGGAAAGCYAGAGGAAACAAACGAAAAATAACTGATGGGGAAGAAATGTTCAGAGAGCTGCAAACCTCCACATGTGGGGCTTTCTGCTGAGACTAAGCTAGAAGGGAGGTTTGGAGGTTTGCAGTCAGTTTGGATACTCAGAGTGGTTGTCAGAGAGCCTTAAGAGCACAAGCCCGGCCTGGGAGTCACAGCTGGGACCTGCTCCGGGGGGCTGAGCAGACCCCCAGCCCTGAACCTCTGAATGGGGAAGGTGCCTCCCTTCCCTTCCTGGGCATCGTCCTGTATTTCACCAGCCTTCATCTCCCCACATTAATCCTTTTTGTACCTGTGGTCCCTGGCACATCCTCTGCCAAGACACGGACTTTGAGCAGAAGAAAAAAAAAACCAACAAAAAAACCAACAAAAAACCCCAAAAAACAACGCTCTGCTTTTTAGRGCCAAAGTTATTAATAATTAACATTCATAACGCAAAACCGGTAAAACCGGTTCGGCAAAATAAAGCCCGGCATTTTATTATTATTTTAGGGTTTAATTTAGTCATCGTAAGTTACTCGGGCTCATGTTTGCAAATCACGCAGAGCTGGGACTTCACCCCTCCGGCTCGACCAGTTCTGGAGAGCGGCCGGGGGGCAGCGGGGGGACAGGGACAGCGCCGGGGGGGCCGGGACACGGCACACCGGGGCTCCCCGCCGCACGGAGCCCATCACGGAGCCCCGGGACGCGGCACACCGGGGCTCCCCGCCGCACGGAGCCCATCACGGAGCCCCGGGACACGGCACACCGGGGCTCCCCGCCGCACGGAGCCCNAAAAAAAAAACCAACAAAAAAACCAACAAAAAACCCCAAAAAACAACGCTCTGCTTTTTAGTGCCAAAGTTATTAATAATTAACATTCATAACGCAAAACCGGTAAAACCGGTTCGGCAAAATAAAGCCCGGCATTTTATTATTATTTTAGGGTTTAATTTAGTCATCGTAAGTTACTCGGGCTCATGTTTGCAAATCACGCAGAGCTGGGACTTCACCCCTCCGGCTCGACCAGTTCTGGAGAGCGGCCGGGGGGCAGCGGGGGGACAGGGACAGCGCCGGGGGGGCCGGGACACGGCACACCGGGGCTCCCCGCCGCACGGAGCCCATCACGGAGCCCCGGGACACGGCACACCGGGGCTCCCCGCCGCACGGAGCCCTTCAGGGAGCCCCGGGACACGGCACACCGGGGCTCCCCGCCGCACGGAGCCCTCAAGGGAGCCCCGGGACACGGCCCGTCAGGGATGCGCGGTGCCGGGGCGCGCCGCCGGCTCGCCATTGCCCTCTGGAGGAGCCCGTTCTTTGCGGTTCCCCTCGGGGCTGTGCTAAATTTGGATATTGTTTTGTAGTTTTCTTTAATTTCTCTTTTTTTTCCTTTAATTCTATTTTTATTTRATTTTACGGGCTATTCCCAGCCTTGCACCCACCGCTGGGAATGGGGGCTGCCCGACCGCGGCTCCCCGGTCCCGGTGATGGAGGAGTCGAGAATAGCCCAGGGCTGGCACGGGCTGGGGGAAGGACCGCGCCGTCGGGGCGGTTCGGAAAATGAACAAAAAGGGGAAAGACAATGGAATAAAACAAAGAAACAAAAAAAAAGAAAAAAAAGACAAAAAGAAAAAAAGAAAAAAGAAAAAAATTTTAAAAAAGAAACAGAGGAAAAGAAAAAGTAAAGAAGAATTAAAAAAATAAAAAGAAAGTTAAAGAAAAACTACAGGAAACGAAAAATAGTAACAAGACGCAAGGCTAGGCGGAAGGCGGACAGGCAGAGCGCCCCGGCGGCCGCTCGGGATGCTCCGTCCCACCTCCCTCCCTCCCTTCCCGACGATTCCCGACGGGAGTTCCCTCCCCGCCGCCGGTGCGGGAGCCCCCGCGGCGCGCGGGCATCCCCGGCGCGTGTGTCCCCGCGTCCCGCCCCGCCGCTCCCGCGTAACCGCCGCGCCCGCGTCACGGGGCGCTCGGGGCGGAGCRGCCGCTCGCTCCGTGCGCTCCCCGGAGCCGTCCCGTCCCGCCCCGTACCCCCCTTTCTCCCCACATGTCCGTTTGTTGTCGCCGTCGCCATGGCGGCGGGGGCGGCGCGCCCGCCAAGTGAGGTGATAAGAGGGAGCGGCGGCGACGGGACCGCGCAGTGCCGAGCGGGGCGCGGCGGCGGCGGCGGCGGAGCGCGCCCGGCGCATCCCTCCTTCCATCCAGCCCTCCTTTCCCCACTGGCACCACCGCGCCCCGTCCGTCCTGCCCGGCTCCCCACATGGCCGCGGCTCCTCGGGAAACGCCTCGCGCCGCCGCCCTGCCGGTGCCGGAGCCGCGTTGCCGGGCGGCGGCCGCCGCCTCCTCCTCCTCCTCTTCCTCGTCCCCGCGGCGCCGCTAGCGCCCCGCGCTCCGCTCCGCGCAGCGCCGAGCTAGAAGAAGAAGAAGCACCAGCAGCAGGAGCAGCAGAAGGGCGCTCCCGCGGCACCGCCCCGGCGGCGGCGCTGCGCCGGCTCCGCGCGGCTGGACGGCGCGTCCGTGCCGCCTCCCCTCCCTCTGCTCCGCGCCGGCGCTCGGGACCACGGCGGCGGCGGCGGCTCGGCAGGACGCCCCGGCACGGATGCGGTGGGTGCCGGCTGCGGCTGCCGCCTTCCCTCCCTCCCTCCGTGCCCGGCTGCCGGCTGACTCCGCTGTGTCTCCCCACCGCAGGCAGCCCCCCGGCGAGTGCGAGATGGCGCTCAGCGGCACGCTCCTTCCCTCCATCGCCATCTTCGCGGCGGGCGCCGCGGGCCGCGAGAAGGCGGCGCGGCCCGCGGGCCCCGGCAACGTGAGTATCGGCGCCGCGGCGGCGCGACACGGACGGGGCCGGGCGGGACGGGACGGGCCGGGGCCGGGCGGGGCGGGGGCCGTCGGGGCGGGCGCGGCGCCGAGCGGCCGGCGCTGAGCCGTGCGAATGTCCCCGCAGCGCTGGCGGGAGGAGCTGTCGCAGCTGAAGCGGCCGCCGCCGGCGCTGTCGGCGCGGCCGGTGGAGACGCCGCCGTCGGAGCTGGAAGGCGCCGCCGCTCTCGGGCCCCGCCGTGACGCCGAGGAGTTCAATGAGCTGCTGGACTTCGACTTCATCCTCTCCAACTCGCTCATGCACCAGGAGCCCGCCGCCGCCGCCATAGTGGTGGCTCCCGCCGCCACCCCGGCTCCCACCGCCAGCCCCTGCCCCGCCGGGCCCTTCGCCTACCCGCTGCCCCGGCCCGAGCCCGCCGGTCTCCTCTACGGCGGCGGCGGCGGCTGCGACGGGGCTCCCGCCGCCGGGTCCGCCGCGCCCTTCAACCTGGCCGACATCACCGACGTGTCCCCCTCGGGAGGCTTCGTGGCCGAGCTGATGCGGCCAGACCTGGACGCGGTGTACCTGCCAGCGCCGGCCGCGCTGCCGCCCCTGGGCAGCCTGCAGGGCAAGTTCGTGGTGAAGGCGGTGGGCGACTACAGCCACCCGGGGCTCAGCCCCAAGAGCGGCCCCGCCGCCCCGCCGCCCGGCGCCGACGGCCCCGGCGCTCCCTACACCTCCCTGCCGCGGATGTGCCCCAAAATCAAGCAGGAGGCCGCGCCGCCGTGCACGCTGGCCCCGCCGCCGCCGCACGGGAGCAGCCCCCGAGGAGCCCCCCAGCACGACTTCGCCCTGGGCAGCCGCCCGCTGCCCGCCCGGAGTACGCCGTCGCTGGGGCCCGAGGAGATGCTGGGCAGCAGAGACTGTCTCCCTGCTACGCCGGGGCTGGGCCACCCGCCGCTGCCGCCGGGGTACCCCCCGGCTCCGGGTTACCCCACCTTCCTGCCCGAGCAGCTCTCTCCCGGCGCGCTGCAGTACCAAGGTGAGTCCCCGCGGTGCTGCTGGGGCTGCGGATTGTCCCGGCTTGGGCGCTGGCCGTGCTCACTCCTCCCTGTCCGCCCRTAGAGCTGATGCCGCCAGGGAGCTGCCTGCCTGAGGAGACCAAGCCCAAGAGGGGACGGCGGTCATGGCCTAGGAAAAGGACGGCCACACACACCTGTGACTATGCGGGCTGCGGCAAAACCTACACCAAGAGCTCTCATCTCAAGGCGCATCTGAGAACCCACACAGGTTAGTCCTCCCAGCGCCGGGCTCAGGGGGATGTCCTGGCCTGKGGGGCACGGGGTGTGACCCCCTCGGACAGCGGGAGGGTTAAAAGCAACAAGGCTTTTCCTTGCTGGGTTTCCGGGCTTTTTTTTTTTTTTTTTTCCTCCCCCTTTGGCTACGTGAAGTCCTGAGCAGTCTTCACTTACTGGCTTGACATTTTGCTTAATGGTTCAGAGTGACTCAGATGTGGGAGCGGGTGGGTTTCTTGCCAAGTCAGAGTTTGTTCCTTCTCTCTTGCTATGTGGCTAGCTAATTAGCAGGTAGCTGGAAGCAGGCAGGGATTTGTTGCTCTGGATTGTGTTGGCCCACTTCTAAGAAGGCAGCAGCCCTCTCTCGAAGATAACTACTTTCTTTGCTGGTGGTTAAGCGCTTTGTACATGCACCCCTCTCTTGGCTGGCTGTAGGGCAAGAGGTTGTGCACCTCTGCAAGCTGTTGCTCCCTTTTTGGGAAAACCGAGATAGATTCCCTGAAGAGCAGGGACTTTCAGCTGAGCTGGCAGCACTGATGGGGTGTAGGACATCTCCCCCTGTACCAGCAGAGTTTACCTGTCAATTGTCCACTGCTAGAATTGGGATAAAATCTGCCCAAAGTGTGTGTGTGTGTGTGAGCCCAGTCTCTAACTTCGCAGCTGAGTGCAGAGTTGCAGTAACTGAGCTTGTGAAAGCAGGTACAGCACACGGGTTTCGCCAGCGTGGGCATTCCGTGACAGTGACTAAATAACCTGGGAATTTGCATAATTTGAATCCCTGGGTTGTGAACCTGATTCAAAACTTTCTCCTGAAGGGGAGATGGGAAAGGGAAAATACACTGGCACAGCAGTAGTTAGGCTATGTCTTCAGGTAATGGCAGAAAGGGGGGGAAAATTGGGCAAGTGATCAGTGAACATCTGCCTGCAGCCAGTCAGCACCATCCCCAGGATGTGTAGGACAGGGAGTTTGTAATTGTTGGGGAAGCTCATCTTGCTATCGACAGTAGTTTTTGTATAATGAAGATACTAGTAAGACTGAGTCCTTAATCAGGCCAAGCTAATGAAAACAGTTTCCGGCTGTTTTTTCATTCTTGAGACCTACAATTATCTAAATACYTTGTCTGCTGAGCTATTTCTGGTTGCTATTTGYTTGTGTAACACCGCCAGCAAAAATACACACTGAGGTGCTCTGAAGCCTGGCGTGCAAGGCAGTGAAAACAAGCATTTTAGTGAAGATTTAAGTGACACTAGCATTTCATAGCACCTGTACATCTTGAAAAGACAGCTTTGCTCTTTTAGTCTTTGCAGTTTGTTTGCAACTGCTTCYTGAAGTTCACTGTGTTTGACCACCCTTTGTTTTATCTAGGACAACTGCTTGAAAGAAGGTGCTACTACTAGTGGTAGCCGCAAAAAAACCCAAAAATGCCTGTGTTTCACTGCTTGTTTTTTGTTTGTTTTTTTTTTTTTTGTTTTTTTTTGTTTTTTTGGTTTTTTTTGTTTTTTTTTGTTTTGGTTTTTGGTTTTGTTTTTTTTGGTTTTTTTTGTTTTTTTTTTTACAGGTGAGAAGCCTTATCACTGTGACTGGGAAGGCTGCGGGTGGAAGTTTGCCCGATCTGATGAACTCACTCGTCACTACAGAAAACACACGGGCCACCGCCCTTTCCAGTGCCAGCGCTGTGACAGAGCCTTCTCCAGGTCAGACCACCTCGCCTTACACATGAAGAGGCACTTCTGATTTGGGAAAGCAGTGGATCTTTCCCCTGACTGCCACAGAGATTCAGTATTTAACAGCACAAAGACTGTCTTCCACAAGACGGGGAGAACTCATTTTAAGCACTACAGATAATCGAGGTGAAGTCTTCCAAAGAGTGGAAAAGAGGGATAACTGCATATGGACGTTGCAGCTTTCTTTTTTTTATAGTTATACGTTTAAGAGAACCAAAGACGTTGGGGGTCAATGACTGGATCTTCTGTCATTCATTTGTAAATCCAACTTGAATTATTTCTGGACTACAGAATGCCAAGGAGTGACTGGAAGTCACGGATATCAGGGTTAAACAGACTGTATGTAGTTCGGAGGGTGGGGATATTACACAGGGAAATTACATTCCCTTAATTTCCTTTCAATGCAATATTAGATGTACGTGTCATCTTGTACTTTCTTTTTTTTTTTCTTTTTCCTTCTAAAAGCCATTACAATGTTAAAAGAGGAGGAAAAATTCAGGTACAGAATTATATTTTGAAAGCCTATTTCATGGTGCTTAGTGACTGTTGGTTCTAGGGGTACCAAAAACAGGAAGCCAAAGTTCTCAAACTGCTGCATATCTGACAAGGAACTATTTTTTATCTTCCGATTGCCAATTATGACCTAAATCAGGTGAATAACCCTGGTTTATCTTTTTTGTTAAGAAAATAACTTTATGCAGACAGTCTGTAATGCACTGTGGTTTCGATGTGCAATAGTTTGTACAATGGTTTATTCCCAAATATGCCTTAAGCAGAACAAATGTTTTCTATATAGTTCTTTACATAATAAATATGTAATATAAATTTAAGCAAACTTCTATTTTGTATATTTGTAAACTACGAAGTAATAATGAACATTTTGTTGGAATTTGTATTTTGCATATTCAAGGTGAAAATAAGTTTTAAATAAACCTATAATGTTTCATCTGAACAGTTGCTGTAGTTTTTTCTGTGTATGGACATGGCCAAAGGAAGTTTGTTAGATATTTGTTGGTGGTTGAGTTTACCAAGGCAAGGAGGGGGTGGTGGCAAAATGCTTGTAGTCTCAAGACTCGAAAGGCAGGATTGTGTAAGTGCAGTGCTGATGTAACATCTCTTTTTAGGGAAAAAGGTGTATGGAAAGTTTTTGCTCTGGATGTTGAGTTGCTGCTTATCTCACCTYTGTGCATAAAACTGTAATTTACCATTTTTAAAGTAACTCAGTTTAAATGATTTTTTGGAGGACATAGTTCTATTGAGGACGTGAGACCTTGTGCATCTGATGCTAACAAATCCTAGAATTATTTTCATTTTTTAGCAGTCTTTTCAGCAATTAAGGATTCCCATCTTCATTGCCTTGGATTTCTTAGGCAAGCTGGTGTAACCACCTCAGTGTGAGCAAAGGAAAACCCACTCGGTAATGTCGAGCAAAGAATTAAACCCCGCTCGGAGAACAAAAGGGCGCGTGCACTAAACTCCGCTTAACCATSGCCCGCACGGAATTCTCTCTTGAAGCCGGCTCTGTCCTGGGAGCCCAGTCACTCCATGAAGAGCCAGGATTCCTGCAGGAATGCACATGTAGCCGGGGAAGGCTGACCACGCAGGGACTGAGGACGTGTTGCTGCGAGGTCCCCGGCGCGTGCCGCGCCGCAGCTCTGGGGGCGGCGAGCCCGCCCCGGGTCATCGCCAGCCCCGTGGTGCTTCTCCTTCGGGACCTCATTGTTCCAGCTGCTTTACAGAACGTGCAGCAAACAGATGATTTCCACATTAACGCCTGGGTGAATAGGATCTGGTTTCCTCACTGCTCTTCGGATAAAAGGGAAGAAGCGATTCCTCTTCAGCTGATTTGTAATGTCTGTCAGATAAGAATTTGGGTGTATGTGGTGCACAATAAAGCTGAGGAAAAGAAAACCCAGCAGGCAAGAGGCTTTTGTATCTTTGTAGTAGTTAAAACAAAAGTGGCAATATCAATTTTTTATGTCCCAATGTGCCTTTGGGATGCTACTAAAGTTCACATTTCGATGTGGRGTTTGTGTGGGGACCACTGCCATTTCTCCCTCAGTTCGTGTACGTAATATAATGATGCAGAAAATATTTCTCACCCCTTATCGCCTAGGCATGCTTTGTTCAACTGAAAGCTATCTTTGTTGATTTGGTTTATAGGTAACACAGGGAGTAGGGAATGTCTTGTTTGGTTTGCAAATAGCAAGCATTTAAAGCTAAATTAAAGTTATGAGTCATCCTTTATCTGAAACTTTTTCCATGTGAAAACTTTTTTACAATTAAACCAGGCATTTTTTTACCTCCTCTGTTGCTCTGCCTGCAAATTCTGGATGAGAGATCCAAGGTCAGCATTGAAGCTGGCGTGTGCTGAGGGCCTGAAATGTCATTGTCCCATCCAATAATGCTGGAGCACACTTGCTAGGTGTACGATCTCCTTTGTATGGCTGCCACTCAAAACCTCTTACATATGTGCAAGATCTACATTCTAGCACATCTGTAAGTACTGAAATCTGAATATTTCATCTGGGAAACTGGTTTCTTTTGCTTTTCAAGCACTCTGTCATTATACACCCTTAAGAACTTTGTAAGGCACTGTAGCACTTAGTAGGGCATTATGTGCTTCAGCCAGCTTCACTTTTTGCTTGATGTTTTTATGGACCCTAGGTTTCTAGTTGCATGAACAATGGCATTCTTGAAACAGAGCATTGTTTCCTATTCCACTTGATTTTTTTTTTTTAATTCCCTTTTTTTTTTTTCCTGATCCTAACCAAGCTGTCCTCATGTGTGAATTTCCAGACTGAAAGAGACAGGACTGTAACTTTGCATTTAAAAGGAAATGCTGATGTGTCTTTAACCATTTCCAAATTGCTACTCCTATACTTTTTTGGGAGGACAGGAGCTCACTTTTTGCCATAGAGCATTCAACACACGAGAGGCAGTCCCTACTCTTAAGGAGGTCTCTGGGGGAAATGCTGAAATGAGCAGTGCTCTGGTAAGTAGAGCTGGAAACAGCACGTTGTGTTTGCCACCTGTTTCATCGTGTCTGCGATCCTGGAGTTGCACTTAGGTGCAGGATTGCACATGGATGCAGTGAAACAACACATGTATCAAAAAGCGTATCTCATAAAAACATATGTAAAACACCGAGAAGTCTTGTAAGTATGTCTTGAAAAACAAGATTTGTTTAGCGTTGCTAAAGTTGTACATGTGCCACTTTGCTGGGGCATCTAGAAGTCAGGGTTTGAGGTTATTAGGGGTGGCCTCTGTGACATGGGGTGAGCAGCTCCAGAGCTGCCCCAGAGCACTATTTCAGCTACTGAAGGCAAAATCTCTTGCGGCAGGGAGTTATCTCTGCAGTCAAACTACAGCCGTCCTTAATCCTGCTCACCCCTAGCCCAAATCTCTCTRTGGAGCACACTTAGCATGTAGAGATGGAGCTGCTTAAAACAAGATGGCACATGCCTGCCTGCTGAGTGCCAAGTATTCAAAAGTGGCACCAGAGTAAAAATCTTCTCAGAGCTGCAGCTGCCAGGCACTTGTCTGCTGCACACCATGGCCTGGGAGCCTGGGTTTGACTGTGACCCAGCACAAGTGGCTTCGGCCACCCCGTCACACGGAGGGCTGCTTGCAAGGCAGTTTTCTTATCCCTCGTGGTGGCTACCAGGTCCTGCTGCAGCTGAACTCAACGGTGAATCTCACAAGGATTTATATTAAGCTGATATGAATCAGTGAATTTCATTCTCCTTCTCTTTAATAAGGGAAGATCAGAGAGTGCTGCGGTTAATCACCCTGAGTGCTAACGGTTCGACAGAATTAGTTTACACAGGTTTCCTATGGGAGTGTGCTGGATCTTGGAYCTAGCCTGCTTTCACTGGAGTCCCTGGCAGGCATTTTTAACAGCATTTGAYTGCAAGAATTTCCAAATTAACCTGTGTCTGTCCCTGGGCTTTCCTCCCCTCAGTGCAATTGGGTCACATGCTCAAGGGCAACAGGAGAATAGGATGATTTGCAAGTTGGGGACAGACAGAGCAGTGGTTACACCACTCAAGTAGGACATGGGCAGGAATCTGGATGTTGTAGAAGAGCTGGTAGGAGGAAGTAAACTCAAGGTATGGTGAGCAAAACTGATAATGGAGAGGAAGAGGAACACCACCAGAACCACCAGCGGCACCGCCACGTGTTGACTCAGGCTTGCCAGGAGAGCACCCCAGATTAAATAGCTGCATTTAGGCTCAGTGGATGTATCTCTGGACACAGAGCTGAGTGTGTACTTTAAAAGAGGGGGAAGGCCCATCATTCACCGAAATTTAATTGAGGTCACATTGGCTTGGAGCCACAGGGGAACACACCCACATTCCCCTGTCTGCCGTACACCTGGATGACTCACGTTTCGTCTGCCCTTCGCTCTTGCCATGACTTTACCAGGGGAACATTTTCATTACTGCTGAAGGCATTGCCACTGAGCACAGAAATTGTCTCTGCGGCGTGGAAGTGGGCGGTGGTGGTGTATCTGCAGCCTTGTTCTCCGCCCTGGACAAATATAGGTATCTGCTAGTCTCTTTTTCACCTTTGGATGCWTTACCTGTGAGCCCTCGAGGCTTGAACCTTAATGGTGTGAAAGACYGGAGGGGAAAAAGTGGCTTGTGCTTTATTAATGTTTATTCTATATTTAGAGTGTGCGTTCCCAGAGATTTACAGGAGACAGGCGGCCCTAATAGCTGCTCACAAGAGGCATTAGACAGCTGCACCTTTTCCCTTCAGTAATGTTTTCCGTACTCTTGGAGCTGTGACTTCTTTTGTAACCAAGATGGTGATTTTCACACAGACCTGGCTAGCTTGGGGTCAACCTCATGACTTGCTAATTAAGAAGAAGAAGTTTTAGGGAACATGGAACACGCCYAGCTGCTTTCACTGTGAAACCTGGGTGAGCAGAAGGGTAATCATGTGCTGCTATCACCGCAGCCATCTTGCTGCAACCCTGAAAAGTTTTGCATGGTTTTGCTTTGGGTACAGCGTGCTTGTTTATCAACCACAAGTTAAGGCTTGCTTAAATCTTGCCATTCAAGTTCTCCACTGTTAAACTTTCGGGCTTTATTCAACAAAATAATCCAGTTTCCCTGTGTTATTTGGTTTAAGGCCTTTAATTTTAAGAAGAGATATCCCACAGTTATACAGAATGATTTACCCCACTACTGCTGCAGCAGTTAGGAAAGATCTGACAGGAAATGCCACGCCACCAGCACAAAGGCGTTCCTTTACTGGGAGCCTCCTTGGTGGTGCTCAGAGTCTGTTTGTGCACGTCCCAGTGTCACAGAATCACAGAATAAGCTGAGTTGAAAGAGACCCTCAAGAATCATRAAGTCCAACTGCTGGCCCTGCACAGATCCATCCCTGAGTCCCACCATGTGCSCAAAAGCATTGTCCAAATGCTTCTTGAACTCTGWCAGATTGGTGCAGTGCCCATTCCCTGGGGAGCCTGTTCCAGTGCCCAACCACCCTCTGGGGGAAGAACCTTCTCCTAATATCCAACCTAAACCTTTCCTGACATAACTTCAGGCCATTCCCTGGTCACCACAGAGCACAGATCAGTGRCTGCCCCTCCTGTTCCCCTCATGAGGAAGCTGCAGAGCTGCACTGAGGCCTCCCCTCACTCTCCTCCATCTCAACAGACCCAGCGCCCTCAGCTGCTCCTCATGGAGCTTCCCCTCAAGGCCCTGCACCATCCCCATGGCCTCCTCTGCACACTCTGACAGTTCAATGCCTTTTTTATGTTGTGGTGCTGGAACTGCACCCAATATTCCAGGTGAGGCTGCCCCGGCCCAGAGCAGAGCAGGACAATCCCTGCCTGGCCCGGCCGGCCATGCTGGGCCTGGTGTCCCCAGGACAGGGATGTCCCTGCTGGCTCCAGGAACATCCATGTCCAGCTGGCCACTGACCAGGGGCCCCAGGACCATCCCAGGTGCAGAATCTGTCACTTTCACCCATTAAACTCCATATAGCTGTTGATTGCCCAGGCCTCTCATTTGTCGAGGTCTCTCTGCAGGGCCTCCCTACCCTCAAAGGACTCAGCTGCTCCTCTCAGTTTCGTATCATCTGCGAACTTGCTCAGTGTCCCTTCCAGTCCTGTGCCCAGGTCATTTACAAAGATGTTGAAGAGCACAGGGCRGAGGATAGAGCCCTGTGAACCCTGGCAGAAGCAGAATCTTTGCTGTGCTGTGCCCTTCCAGCCCTGGAAAGGCATGGGAAGACTCTCTGATTCAGCTGCCCTGAGGAACCAGAACTGCATTTTCCATGTGGGAAAACCTGACTCCATGGGCATTTGCCACTGAGTCCACCCTGTGCTTCCTGCCGTGTAGAAATTCTGCAGAGAGAGCTTTTCTCATGAGAGGAAAACAGCTTCTTGAGGTTCCTGAATGAGTTTGATTTCACACACTAGGCCTCTGGGAGGGTGCCARGGTGTCAGCACTGTTCAGTGTCCAAATCACATCTAGAGTCTTCCTCCTTGGGGAATCTCCAGAGGGCTTAGCACCTGTTGTTGTTATTTTTGTTTTTTCCGATAAAAATTAATATTGTGAATTAGTATGTTGATAAAGTACTAGGGGCAACACTGATGGCAATTGCTGATCCATGTTGGAATTTACTTTCGAAGCTCTGGAGGAAATTTTATCCTGTGTTTAGACTCAAAATTGATTCAATACTGATTCAATAATGCTGTTGGCAATGTAATGGGGCTGCCCAAAGGGATGCATTTGTCTTTGCACTGTGATGTACAAGGCTTGGCTGTCCTTTCTCAGTTCCCACATCACACTGTTTCAGCAACAGACTCCCCTGGCTGAGGAGGGGTGGCTGAATTTGTTGGCTGTGCAGCAGGTTATTATCCCACGTTTCAAAATATCAAAATGCTTTCCATTGGAAAGCAAAACAACTTCGCCACTTTCAGCTTTCCTGCCTCCCCAGTAACTCTTCATGCTTTCTGAAGCTTTAGAGGATATTACAATGCTGCTGTCACCTGTACAAGATGTTTGACTCCCTTCCTTCTGCAAACACCTTCTGACCAGCATTCACGTTGTTCACAGTGTAAAACTCACTCCTGTGCAAAGAGACCCACTTGTAACTGTGGTACAGAGGAGCAGGGCAGGGCAGTGGTCACTTCTGTCTGGCCATGGGTGTTCTGTCCCAGCCACTGGCCAAAAATGGGGCTGAAAGACACAAGTAACCCTGTGATGGGCGTCTCTAAGGTGATCCCATGTTGCTCTCCCTGGAAAACTCCCTTCCAGGGAGCCCTGATGATTAGAGGTTTGTTCAAGCTCAGGAGCCTGAGAAGCACAGATGCCTTTCCAACCTGTATTTATTTTGTGCTGTAGCTCTGCAGATTCCACTTACTTAATAAATATTTGATCCTCTTTGGTGCCTTCCTGAGCTTCTGGCTTCTGAGGGACCTTGTAGCAAGGAGTTCCGTGATTAATTATGAACTGGTCTAAAAATATAGGTGYTAGGGGGGAGACAAAAAAGGTATTTATTTTCTGTAGTCTCTGAGGCTGCTGCCTTTCAGATTCCTGCTGTTTCCCCTTTCCTACACACTGCAGAGAAGGAAAGGATCTAACCCCTAGCTCTAACTCAGCCTTGAATTTGTTGTGTACTACCAAAGGCTGGAAGTCTTTGACTTTGGTTGTGTTTTTTAATGAATTTGTGAAGAGAAAGTAAATACAAGATTTTTACATATGGATGAGTTAATCTAGTCTAGTGTAGACTGGAAGAATGCCAGGATATTTAGCATAATATGATATTTCAGTCAGTATTTACATGATGTTTTGGTTTACTGGTTGGATTTTTTTTTTTTTTATTTCCAGGATATCTGAGAAGCCCCTACCCATCAATCTCCCCTTTTATTTTTTTTTTTAAGTACAGGTGTTTGTCCAAATTTTATTCAAAACAGAAAAAAAAATACTTTTCAGGATTTTCTTTGTTACCCCTTGCAAAATTTTGTGAGTACACTGTTTGTCAAAGTGTTTTCCAGCTCATGTACCTAAACATCCACACAGGCTGGAATAACTCAACATTTATTTGTACAGCTTTATTACTGAGGCATTATTAATAATTGCAGGGTTTGTGTATTTGCTACTGTTATGTTTACTGTTACGTGGAGAGGGAAACTGACCACAGTAATGTTTATTGGCTTAAATCTAACTCCAGGTTTTTCTCTTTGATTACACTTTCAAAACACTGTTTTTGCATGTCTTTCCCTGTTGTTGTCTCCTAGGTCTTGAGCAGCAAGTGTCAAAAATGCAGTGTCCTTTTGTACTGGGTACTGAAATTCATTCCAGGCGAGAGAAATCTCTTTCTAAGAAGTGATCAAGGTGTATCAGGGCTGTCTGGGAATCTGACTACTTCATTAACAAACCAAATTCATTTGGTTGCAGGTAAATCCCCTTGGTGAGATGAGGTTAGGCTTTATGCTGATTTGGGGCTATGCAAATGAACTGCATAAGCAAATCCAAAGCATTATATATAAATAGGTAGCACTTTGAAAAAGTTTAAGATCCGAATCTTCAGGGTCCAGCACTGGAAGCTGTGTGTGAACAAGGCAAAGGAGGGGGGAAGGGAGGCAGGGGGAAGGGAGGTATGGGAGAATACAGAGCAAAGGTATGATTTAAACATTGGTCAAACCACTGTYTTAAGTCAGAGGTTTTCTCTGACTGGCTTCTCCCAACATTTTGTTTTGTGCTAAACATAAGGTGCCACAGTTTACATTTAATAACTCTGTCCAAGTTAGTAATTGACGTAAATACTGACTGTCCATGAACAACATCCCACTAGGCAGCACAGAAGCACAAGACAGAAATCTCTTCCTCTGCAGATGTATATCATCTATAAAACTTGGTGCATGAATTTCCTCAGGGAAGGAAGCACAGGGAAGCCACTCAGCAGATTTTTTTCAGTCTTTCCTTGCCTGTAGCTTTGCACTGCCTGGCTYCCAAGAGCAAGGTGACAGCAGACAAACAAACTCACAGGATAAATGCTGTGACTCTCTTTTCCCAGGCAGGACTAACAGCCAGCACTTGGAAGCACACAGGGTCCACTCTGCCACTGCCTGCCTGGCCCTCGAGACAGGGATGGGAAAAAAGGAGAAAAGTTGGTAGGAGGAAAATTTACAGACAGCCAAAATGGCTCAGCAGTGCCCYATGGAGTAACAGCTGCTCTGATTTCCTCCCTTCATATACAAATGTCTCAAACACAGAGCTGTTTTGGGCAACAAGCAAGATGGTACTTCTCTTTGAAGTTAATGGTAGTGTGCCTGTTGTTTCTTTCTTTCTTCTTTCTTTCTTTCTTTCTTCTTTCTTTCTTTCTTTCTTTCTTTCTTTCTTTCTTTTCTTTCTTTCTTTCTTTCTTTTCTTTCTTTCTTTCTCTTTCTTTCTTCTTTCTTTCTTTCTTTCTTTCTTCTTTCTTTCTTTCCTTTCTTCTATCTTTCTTTCTTTCTTTCTTTCTTTCTTTCTTTCTTTCTTTCTTTCTTTCTTTCTTTCTTTCTTTCTTTCTTTCTTTCTTTCTTTCTTTCTTTCTTTCTTTCTTTCTTTCTTTTCTTTCTCCTTCCTGCCTTCTTTCCTCTTTCTTTCTTTTTCTTTCCCTCTTTCACAGAATCACAGAATTGTTATTGTAGAAGAGCAGAAGACCTCTGAGTTCCCTGAGTCCAACCCTGCCCTCCCTTCTTCTCTTCCTCTGTCCCCCACACTGACACAGTTTAAGATTACCAGTTGCAGTGACACAATTTAAGATTACCAGTTCATTGCAAGGGAATTTGCAATTTTCCTGTGGAGGCAGGCTGATAATTTTGTTTGGGAGATGGGGCTCTCACTTTACACCTGGGTGCTCTTCATGAAGATCCAGTCCTTGGAGCCCCGTGGTGGGAACAAAATGATGAAACACTTTGCGAATGAACAGAGAAATTGAGATGAAAGACTGAAAAGCACAAAAGGAATTAGAAACCAAGAGACAAGGGGGCCTCGATCAGCAGCTTGGCAAGTGCTTTTCATGTCTGTGGGGTGCAATGAAAAAGCAAGCCACACATCACCATTCAGGCCCCCGTAGGGCCTCATCTRGTTTCCTTTATTACAATGAAGAGAATGTATAACGTGGTCAGGGTTTTCAACCTGGGAGGTGTGTGAAAGCTCAATTTTTTTTAATTCCTTTTTTTCTCTGAATTCAAATGACATAGAAGTTCATGAGGTTCCCAGCAATGCTCATTATTTAGTATGCACAAATATGTTCTCAGGTGATGAGCAGGTGATGAGAAGCAGCAGGAAGGAGACACTGGGGAATGCAAATAAAGATGTGCCCACCTTGTGACTTTTGACTTGAGTGAGCCCAAATGAGCACTGGGTCCTGTGTCAAAAAGAGGTGGTGGTGATCTCTTCTTTCTTTAAAATCAGGGAGTAAGTAGAGAGTGCCAAGCAGAGCTTTTTTAATTCTTTGGGTTTGTTTGAGTTTTTCTGGGGGCAAGGTTCCCCTCAAATTCTGTTGAAGATGTCTGGGTTAGCTCTGTGTTTTTATTTATTTATAGGCATTTCTATGGCACTCATCACCATAGTTATCTGGGCAAATCTTTCCTTTCCTGTATCATGTAATTAAATCTATCCAAAATACATGTGTACTTGGCGGGGAAGTTAAACTCTGCTTTTGGAAGGGATTTGTGCCTTGCAATTAAACGCTGCRTTTGCAATGCTGTTACATTTCCATGTATGTGTGAGTGAGAAAATAGAGTCCTGGTAAGGCAGCACCCTCACACACCTGCTGCCCTGGGGTGTGGGGTCATTGCAGTCCAGTGCCTCTTTTGGGATCTTTGGATTTGCCACTTTCTGGGGTGCCTGAGGCATTCCTCACTATTCCAGGCACCAGCTGGGATGAAAGGGCACTAACAAACACACACACTGACCCTAAATGGGGATATACAAATTCCTCTTAAAAGTCTTTTTTCTATTTTTATTACATCTGTGTGGAAGAGGCTCCTGGGAAGGCTGGATTTTTCTGAGGAGTCAGCAGCAGCATGAGCTGGCACTGGTCACCTCCCCTCTGRGTCTGGCTTGTGCCCCTTCCTCTAAAGTCTAGAATTTGACTTTAACCTTCACTTGTGTGGAGTATTTCACAGTGAAATGTCCTTCTGGTGTCTGGTGCAGCAGTCATCTGTGTCCTGCAGGGCTCTCTGGAGGACTGTGAGGATGAGCTGACAATGTCTCAAGGACAGTTTTGCATGGGAAATTGGAGCAAAAGTTTGCCTGAGAAGAGTAAGTTCTGTCTGAATTCAACAAGTGGCAGGCCAGCATAGGTGGCCTTCCGCAGCACACGGTGGGGGGAAACTCTGTTTTCTTATAAAAACACAGACAGGTSTAAGCTGGCTGTGCACCAGCCCTGGTGATGGTCCTGCATGTGTTCCCTGGCTCAGGTGGGTGACCAGCCAGTGGTGCCTGGCATGGCAGTACTTGYGGAGCCATATTCACACTCAGATGAACAGGGGATAATGCTTAAGAATCAAAGTTGACTCTCAAAGACTGCCTGCCTCCAGGACTGACTGACTGCCACTGATTCACCTCTCAGGTAGGAATTTGTAAGATGCCTGGTGGTCTGGGCCCCATGGTGGTGACAACATGAACACCTTGGAGGAAATTCATCTGTCCCTTCCCCTCTTTGACAGCAGTTTGTTTCGCCAATTTCAGACAAAAAGGGGGGGGGGGAAATAAAAGAAGAAAACCAAAAAGTGATATCTGCACTGCTTTATTGCTGAGGATCATGTTATCATCTTCTAGAGAGCCTTGGTTCTCAGAGGCAGACCWGCACATACCTTGTTGCATCCTCAGCCACTTGTGAAAACCTCTGGCTCTCATTCTGATTTTGGCAGGCACACACCTAACAGAGGTTTTCTCATCCTCTCTCAGGCACTACTCACATGTTTTATGGCCTGGCTGAATCAGACCTTTCAGAGACACAGTTGTCCCTGGTTTATCAAGGCCTCTTGATCAGAGTTGGGCTTATCTGAGTCTCCAGCAAAATAAGGAAGGGTTACTGCCTTTTTTCTAGGTGGGAAAACCCATATGCTGATCTTCAGGAACGAAGAACCCCAATACTAATTGAATGCATAGAATAATGTTTCAAGATGTTTCAAGATGAGTTGTTAGGCTGCACCTTGTTGGGGTTTTTTTCCTTGCCTTTTATTTCTAGCATTTTATAGGAGGGAAACAAGGCGAGGTGTTGCTGCTGGAACGTGAAAGAAGGCATTAACCTGCTGCTGGTGCTTGGAGACTGGATGAAAAATCTTTTGCCAAGCATTAACAAACCAGTCAACACTCACATCTGTCTAGATGACAAATGCTGAGGGTATTCCAGAAGGGTTAAGTGAGCTTTGGAGTAGGTGCAGGCTTCACCCTTAAAGTCTCCTGCCGCGGACCAAGGAACCTGAGCGCACACAAGGAGCTCTCTGGGCTGCACCAGCGGCAGCAGATGGTCCTGTGGAGCCGCGATTAATTGTTTTCTAGTGCCACCGTGAGGACTGCAGGTCCCCGGGCTCTTTCCCGGTGAGACGGGAGCTCCCGTCCAGCCCGAGCGCCCGGASGGAGCTGCGCTGCCCGTGCCAAAAATGTTCAGCGAGCATCGGCTCAGCCCTGCTGAGCACCGCCTGCTTGTGCAGGGGCAGATTTGCCGGGAGTTTAGGCTGGCAGCATCGATTTAAGTCAGGATCAGCCGGGGTAAATGAATCGATGCACAGAGCCGCTGGTGCTGCAGGAAATTTCAGAGCCATCCCGGCTGGATYCCTTGCAGCTTTGGAAACCTAGGAAAGCAACTCGGTGCAGCATCAGACTGCCTGAATAAACCAGGATCTTGTCTTTTAGCTGCCTGGCTCACTGATYCAGCAGCACAGTGGCTCTGCAGGGGTGTACATCACACACGGCAGTCCTCCATGAGCGTGCATCCAGCTCGGTTTGTMTGTTTGTTTGTTTGTGTCATATTCAAACATCGCTCAGAAGATGAAATGAAAGCTGCATATTTCATCTCYCCCTCCAAAGCTGGCCAAAACAAGTGGRGGGCTTACAGTCGTGCCAGGATATCTGGTGTATCTAAGAATGCCCAATGATGTTTTGGGAGGAAGCGTGCAGTAAGTTAAATACAGGTTAAGGCACTCGTTTGGGACTGCAGAGAGCTGGCGTCAATTCCCAGCTCTGCCACAGACTCCTGGTGTGACCTGAGGCAAGCTATTTCCCTTCTGAAACACTTTCARAGTCAGAGAAGGCAAAATCCCACTTCATGTGAGTTTTGCCTTTGACTTGGTGGAGCCAGCTCCCACCCACGCATTTCAGAGCTTAAAAATTAAATGCAGGCTTAAGCACTTTGCTGAAATAGTGCCAGAARTTACCTGCATTTCAGCTTCCTACACTTCCAAGAGGAACAAAGATCACTTCCCTATTCCCACTCACTTTGCATGCCATGGCTGAAAGTCTGTTTGTCGTAGCACTGAGTGTAATTACGGGGCCATGCTGACCTGTTCCCCTGATAAACTGCAGCTCAAGCAAGAACCAGACTTGTTGGAGGRCTTGTGTTTTTCTGCACCCCAATATTTTCATACCTTACCAGCCCCTCTGTTCTTGAACTGGGAATAAACCATTCACAGCCCATGCTATTGGAGAAAAAAATCAGTGTTTCTGCCTAGGTTCCCAGTGAGGGTCTCCTGCCTCTCCTTTTTTTTTCCAGGGAATGGCCTGCTGTGGCAGCATACAGCTAAGTTTATATAACTGGCTCCTCGGAGCACTGCCCTGAACAGGATATTCCTGTTGGCTGTGCATTTGCTTAAACRAACAGTTGTAGGTCCCAGCAGCCCTTGACAGGTACAAACAAGGAGCCACAGCGAGGGCTGAGGGCAGGAGGGGATTACAGTGCTTAGCAAGAAATGGGCTCTGGCATTTACATACATATCGCGGATGCACTCCACAGGGTAAACAAATATGGCATAAAAGCATATTTGGCTATTCAAATGGCCCCGATTGTTCCTATTATGATGATGTCTCCCAGCATGTATTTAGTAACCCGCTAATTGACTTTGCATGCATCAGGAAGAAAACTTTTCACTATCTGTTTCAGGATTATTTTTCTGATGGCATTTTCTTTTTTAAGTTTTATTTATTTCTCTCCGGGCACTGCTTGAAATGAATATAGATCCTGGGTCCTGCTGGCATGCCAGGCTGCCTGTGCCAGGGCTGATGTTGGCCTGCTGCGAGCAGGGATGGATGGAAAGGTGTCTGCAGGTCCCTCCTCCAGCTCCAGGTCCTCTTCTTGTGGATGTGCCAGTGGTGGTTTGGCTCGACCAGGCTCCTGAGCTGCCTCCACTTACAGCCTGAATATGCAAAGCAGTAACCAAAGACAGCCTCGGTGAGATGTGGGTTATTTAAACCTCAGGTACATTTGCACGGCTCCAGCCTGACGGTCACAGACAGCCAGCACAACCGAGGTCCTCCAGGACATTTATCAAACTACTCACCCTCCACACTGGGTTTTTGATTTCAGCCCTAAATGCTTCAAGTAGTTTGTTTAGCTCTTCTGAAGGGGAAGCTGAAAAGCCCATGGGGGAAGCAGAAAGCTAACAGGCCAATCAGTTCAGCAGCCCTCCATACTGGAGATGTGCATTAGAACAGCAAACATGATTTTTAGATGTCTCAGTGATGAAATGGTGTTTAATGCTTCTCTAGTTGTAAGGGTAAATTTGTTCTGGTCATACAGCAACAGTTGGCGAGCTGAATCATAACCAGCAAGATAAACACTTGTGGCAAAGTAACCTTTGCCCCCACATTCGAGTGGATAAAGAGAATATAATCAGTAATTTTATTTTAGCCTTGTTTCATCTACAAAACTTCTGGGATCTGATGCAAAATTTTGTTTTCCCTGTGCTAGCTTAATGTGGTTTGAGGGTAAACTTCATGGGGTGTCAGGTAGGTGGGTGGTGTGTGAGGGCTCAGAATGCTCTGAGTTTTTTGGCTGTGGGCAGACAGAGAAAGGTCTGAGTTTTTTGGCTGTGGGGTGACAGGGATGCCAGGGCCAGGCTCCTGCACTGCCAATAACCTGCCAGCTGTGACAGGAGAAGGGGAAGAGCAAACAGCCTTCCCTGCTGCACATATCACCACTGAGCTGCCTCACAGAGGGGCACAGCCTGGAATTCCATCAGCTGCTGCTCCTTCCCCCACAGACAACAGCGTTTTGTCAGTGATGGTGCCAGCAAAGCCTGGCAGTTCACAGGCACCCCACAACAAGCAGATGTCAGAGCCACACAAACTGAAAACTGGACAGTACTTAGTGACAAACTCATATTTCAGCCCCAGTGTACTCTGAGGAGCACAGAAAAAATTCAGGCCTGGTTTTCAGGAGCTGGGGATGTGATGATAGATCCCCAGCATCTGCATTTTGTGAACAGACCAGAGGTCTTGCAGCCTGTGGAGGAATTACCCATTTTTATTCCTGGGTGCCCCTGAGAACCCAGACTGTCCATTTGGGTTACAGCAGTGCCACAGCTACAGCAGAACAAAAATCTGGGACCTGACACTGCTCCTCTCCTGCTGCTCCATCACAGGCCTGGAACTGTGTTCATGGAAAATGCACTTAAAAATAAATTGTTGGGGGGGCAGGAAAAGGAAGAAAGGTATGGGAGAAGGAGTCTGTCAGTGTACCAGAAGCCCTCTCATGTCACTGCAGCCCAGCTTTAAAATGTGCACCAAACTGGGATTTTTGGAAGCACAGCCCTGACTGTTRTAGTGGCAAGAGCTCTGCATGGTCAGTGGGACCTCGATTTTTGTCTAGGCTTGAAGGCATGGCCACCATATAAATAACCACCAAACATTTCAAAGCCTTMGAAAACATTTCGTTTAATTTAACATTTTAATGCTAGGAATGGGCCAGGGTTTAGGTGTGGTGGTTTCACATATTTTTGGAACCTGTTTATCCGTCTTTTATTAAGACTTTAAGAAGGCAGCTTAAAATACCTCAGTGACTCCAGTGATGCTGTAATTTCTGCTTCTTTGTTTTCTGCATGTGATTAAGGTAAATTTTTGTCTCCATCTCAAGCTGCTTCCTGGAGAGACACTCGGAGGCCAGAATCACAAGGTTTTGTTTGGTTTCAATTGCTTTCAGATCAATGGATGAGCTGGTGAGAAAGATATGAAAACTTGTTTTGTACCTGGCATTGTCTTAAACCTACCCTAACTTACTTCCAGCTAAATTTCTTGCTTTGTCTTCTTTTAATAAAGACAACAAGTGAGTAATTGCTAATAAAGTGTATCCTGGCCTTGCAATGTTTGCTGTCTTTTCACAGTCTGACATCCTTCAGCAGTGGAAAAATAGGAGTGGAAGCATCACCCCAGCCAGAAAACTCTCAGCTCACATCTCATTGCAAGGACAGGGCTTTCCCAAGTGTCTCTGGCCACTTTTGCCCTGAAGCACTTTAGCATTGAGATACTTGGGGTGTTTACCCTGCTCTGCTGCTTCTTCCAAATCAAAAGGTTAAGTGYCCTCAGCCCAGCTTTATCTGCCATCTCAGCATCCACAGAACTGTGTGATTGAAGGGATGGTGCTGCCACACCACATCCCTGACCAGCTGCTGGGAATATGGACCAGTATATTCAGGCTTGCTCCTGAAGCATCAGGGGTGACTTCATGTGCTGCACAACACAGGGAAAGGTTTAAAAAATATTCTGTGCATCTGTGCACGTGAAGAATTCCAGTCTGGAGCAGTTTCCCTCTACCAAGCAAGGTTTTTTTCATCAAATATTGGCATAAAACACAAGTATCCAGGCATTCCCCAACCACAGAGGCTTCTGCCCATATCAGAGGCCTGGTCCTGTTTGTCCTGGTCCCAGACACCAACCACCACACAGGAATTTAGGAGTTTCATCTGTCCTGTGCCTCACTGTTTTACAGGAAGTTACCCCAGATCTTGGTTGTGGTCCTTCCTGCCATGCACAGCACAGACTGCTTTCCATAACATTGGAAATGGCCTCCACAGATGTTTTTCAACAAAATACTGAACACGGGCTATCACTAAATTACAGAAACTTTTACTGCTGTCTGAGGATGGATATGCACAAAACTGAGARGCTCAGAAGCCAAGTTTATGTACTGTTCTGCTATGAATTTGGACCTTTGATTCTCTCATTCCTTTGATTCCTTGCCTACCTAAAGGTTTGCCAGTAGAGTCTTCTTCTTTTTCTTTTTTTCCCCCTTTTTAAGCAGTTTACATCCATTATGCTAAATGGAGAAGGCAGCTTGCAGAYCCCCCATATGCAGGTTTGTGCCTCTGAGCTGGTGGGATACTACAGGATCCAGCAGAGATTATTCTGAGCAAGACCTGTCATTTACAACTGCTGAATGAAGCAGAAAGCATTTCCAATTCCCTCCACAAAACACAGCGTTTTGCTCCCTACAACATGCATCACCATAATGAAAATTAGTGCAGATGGTCTAAACATGTTTCTACTGCATCTTTATTTTTCAGTTTCCCCTGCCTGGGACATGGCAGACAAGCAGAAGGATTTTCTCTTCTGCACCACTCCTTGGACCAACAGCAAATGCTCTGTGTATTTGTGTCTCTCCCCCACTTTGCTCCAAAAAGTGACAATTGAGTGAACACCCTGGGAGATCCTCTCCTCTGGCACGAACAGGACATTTTTCAGCTCACAAGCACAGCACAGACTGTGTTSTGCAAGGGCTGTTGATTTTCTGTTGATTATTTCCTGCCTTCTGTTGGTTTTCTTTCCTCCCACCTGCTCCTCTCTTCCTGGTCCCTGCAGCAAGAAGGAATTTAAACTTTCTCACGTGGAGCTGCAAGCTTGGAGAAGGGAACACTACCACCTTCAGAGGGCTGGTGGAAGAGCAGCTGGAAGTGCACATGGGCTGTCTCCGAGCTTGGCTGCAAGAGCTGTGATCGAAACATTCACATTTTCTGCTCATTATTCTGCTCCTGGGGGACTTTATCTGCTCCCCACACCAGCTGCGCCACATCTCTCCTGATGTCTATGTTCAAATGCACTACCAGGTACAGTCTAGGGATTTTTTTTTTTTTTAATATCCTCTTGGCTTGTTGTTTTTTGGGGTTTTTTTGTGTTGTTTTTTTTTTTTTTTTAATTTTCTGACCTCCAAATGCACAAATTCAATTTGAGGAGCCTGGGCTTTCCACAGAATATTAGAACCAGCCATGAAAAAAAAAAGTAAGATAAAGCAGTGCAGCAGCAGTCTTATGAAAATCAGATTCCTCTTTGCAGAACTCAGTTTTCAAGGTGAAATTTCGTGTTCAGTCCAGCCACTTGTTTGCTCCTGCCTGCACAGCAGTGCCTTTGCACCAGGAGGTGCTGGTCCATCACATTTCCTCTGAGCAGGGCACTGTTTTACATGGCTTTTATCAGAGCTAAAGCTGTAAAGAGAGAGGACTGCAGACCACATTACATCCCTTCAGATGCCCACAGCACCCCGCAATCCAGCCCATGTCCATCTGGGGCTATCCCACTTTGGATACAGAAGCTTCTCACAGGCTTTCATGCTGTGGGAACCCAGGACATTCCTCTGGCTGCCCTGGAGGACTCCAGACCCTGGCAGGGGGCTCAGAGACCCTAGCACAGAGTCAAAGACACCCATGCCTTCAATTTTAACCCATGGAAACAATTACCAACCTTGTGTYAGGAGTTACAAGCCACAAGGGTTTGAATAGAATGATAGTGAATTTATCACAGGGTGAAAAAGTAGAATTTTGGGGTTTTTTTTGGGGTTCAAGAGGCAAGATGGAACAATCTGGGCATGTCCAGCCTTTCTCCTTCTTCTTCTTGTCCTCCATCTTCTGCTGTGATGTTGGCACTTTTGGATTGGCTTAGAGACAGACTGTGTAACAAAGGTGATAGGTATTGGGAAGTTATGGTAAATAATGCACAGGTAGTTTTTAGTATAAAAAGACAACACCGCCCTGAGGGTGGTCAGTGTGCCTGAACCCGACCTGCTGGGCAGATCTCAGCAGGTCTGAAAAAGAATGTATTCGATAAGAGCAAATAAACAACCTTGAGAACCACAGCTGAGGAATCCTGACTTCTTCTTCYGTCTTGTGCCTGGGAAAAAAAGACTCTTTAATACCTTGGGAGCCATTTCAGGAACAACAAACCTGAGATCAACCCTCCTCGCCACTCCCACTGTCAAACAKAGATGATGTTCTGTGACCTTCTTGCAGCACTTGTAGCCAAAGGCAAGGCCATGGGGGTTGTGGTTCTGGCAGAGAATGGGAGCTCCTTGCTCTGGCACYGGGGCTGCCCCACAGATCAGGGATGCCTGCACAGCCTGTTGGAGAGGTACCACCAAAATCTCCTCGTGCACTGAGGTTTCTGAGAAGTCTCGGCCACTGTCTGTCACAATTACACAGAAGGATTAATGAGGAGAAACCATCCGAATTTGGTTTTCTCCCTCTGGCTCAGCTAAAACACAGASTCAGCAGCACCAGGGCTGCTAAGTCTGCCCTGGAGACAACCAGGGTCATGGGTGGGTCACCTTACCCCCTGCTTGGGGAACTCCCCCATGGCTTGGGGGCAAAACCATCAGAGTGTGATAACCTGTGGAAGAGGTTCCAAGAGCTGCAAAAAGGCAAGGKAGGCATGGTCAGCCCACAGCTGGCCTCAGAGCACAACCCAGCTGGAAATGTTGCTGTTCCAGGGCACCCCGTGCTATTTCAACAACACAGACCTGCCAGCCAAGAAGAGATGAGCTTTTTTATGCAGGCACTGTCCAGAGATCCAATAGKACCTCTAGAAAAGAGCTGTTAGGCTAATGCACAATATGCCCCAGAGCAAACTGCCTCATGCCTGCTGCAGCAGGGATTTCTGTAGGAAAACCTCATCAGGGCTGTAAATCAGGGAAATTCAGTGCCAGCCTGGCTGCAGTGGAACAATCCCAGAGTGATGTCAGTGCCCCAGAGCCCCATTCCAGGAGGGGTGCCCTGTTTTGGGTGCTGCTGTGTGTGATTTGGACACGCCTAATCCAGGCAGGCTGGCCAGAACTATGGTGAGATCTGCACATGCATTTGGCAAAAAGTGTGCCAGGAGGAGCTGCTGAGCCTAAACYCCCTGGAAGTTTCAGCTCTTCTTGGAAATCCTTCTCTGGGGTGTGAAGCAGCCTCCTGAGTCASAGGGCAGTGGGTAGCAGAGGTCAGCAAACCTTACATTTGCTTCTTAAGAGGTGCTTCTGGAAGATCAAGCAAACAAAATTCCTGAATCCAGTGTCATTTGAATCAACAGCTTCTATGTGTCACTGCAAGGAATAAATCACCGTCAACCTAGAGGAAATTTTAGATGCTGAAAGATGGCTTCAGCTCCTCAGCTCCTGGACAAGAGAGCCTGATATTTCTCATTACAGTCATGACTAACTGATGACCAGACAGCCAGGAGAGAGACATCTAAGAATGCATTGCCTCCCAGCTTCTGACCCCTGCTGTTCTTAGAAAGGCAAAAAACAGCTGTGCAGCAGTGACTCAGCCTGGTCCCTGCTCCCTTTAAGGGTCAGCTGGTTGTTGTTATCACTTTGCTTCAAATGCTGAGGAGGTTTGTWCTTTCCAAGAATGAAGAATGTCATTACAGCTTCCTGTTGCCAACAGGAGTCTCTGCTTTTGTGCAATTCTCTTTGTTGATACCAGCCAGGCAGACCRCAAGCACAAACCTCTTTATTTAAACAACGAAAATGCTTTATAGTCCTCCCTTGGAAATGTGCAAGCCACCCCAGGGCTGAAACTTTTCTCTCCAGACCACAGCCAAATCAAAACAKGTTGTCAGTGTGGAAGCCCTGCTTGGAATATTTGCATTTGAATGTCCAGGAGGTTTTGTCTCACCTTATGTAGGTTTTTAAAGCCAGCTGTAAACCTTTTGGTTCTAGATTTCACCCTTAAGGTTCTATATCCTGGAATTTGATTCAACCAAGGTCCACCTCCAGCTGTGAAAGTGAATATCTCCTCTTTACTTGTGTTTGAGCATGTTTCAGCATGTTGTTTACCATATGGGGAAGGCACAACAAAACAAAGCAGACCCACTGTTTCATCAGAGATATCTGAAACCAGGATCTATGAAAAAAAAAAAAAAAAAAGAGCTGAGTGTTTCACAGCAAAATGTGGCAGCTTGGGCTGCTGGTTCTGCCCTCATGGAAGGGCTGGCAGGTGGGTGTTAGACCAGCACGAGCAGCAGAGCTGGTGTGCTCTGAGGCTCAGCAATGCACAATGTGTGGCTACAGATAAAAACACAAATAAAAATCTACCAGCGAGCAAAGAGCCCTGCTGGACTGCTGTTCTTTGTCACTGCCCTGCTGTTATTCATATGCTGAATTTATGAATTTATTCTGTTATGAAATTCATCAAAATTATGTTCACAGCTTTTAGTCTTTGTAGTGGTGGCACGCCACACTTTGCTTCTGATCTGTCTTCTAAKATGAGCGTGGAAGGGGAGAAGGACCTGTTTCTTGGGTTTTGGGGTTTTTTTGTTTTTTTTTAACAACCATTTATATTTATTTAGGATCAACTCTTGAGTTTCCAAGGCTGGGAGCACCCACCCCTCCAGCCTGTGGGCTTGTAGTGGGAGCTCAGAGCAAGTTCTGTGCCAGGGTCATCCTCTCCATCCTCCTGGATGTCAGGACCATGCTGCCACCAGCTCTGAGGAAGGATGCTCAGACAGCAAGGCTGATTTAATAATTTAATAATTTCCTGTTCCTCTCCTGGCCCAGCGGAGATTCAGCACAGGGCCTGTATCTTGTTTTTCTTCAAACTCACCTCTCCCAGGGCATTTGGAGAGCAGCTGTGGCCTAAAGCAGAACTCCTGTAAAGGCACAGCCCTTGCCACAGCCATAATTAACACAGAGGTGGTGCCTGAATCTTCTCTGGGGTGAGGATGTCCTCATGACACCCCAGTACCGCAGAACAAAATGGTCCAAGCTGGTTTTCCCAAGCCTCAGCCCACTGGGAGATGTTTGAGTTCCTTTTTGTGTGCAAACAACTGGAAGACACAATTCCACACAGGAGCTCCCTGCAGAAGTTGGACCCATCCAATGATTGGAAAGGATGGGAAGTCTTCAAGAGGAAACGATCACCAAAATACTCAGTAGGGAGGAGGAAAACCACAGGAAAAAAAAAATAGGAAACCACAAAGAGACAGCAGGGCATGGGCCAACACAAAGCAACAGCCAGACAAGCRTCAGCTTTCTTAGGAAGAGTTCAGGCTGGGTTTTTTTGCAGTGGAAAAATGACACAAAGATGGAGAGACACTGTCATGGTCAGCACTTTCCTAGAAGGGCAGACAGAAACCAGGCTCATTCTCCACTTGTCCAACACGAGCTCCATGGTGCTGATGGAGCCACAGCAGCTCCATCCAGCAGAATTCCACATGATGTGGCAGGCAGGGCCACAGAAATCTGAGGAAAGCCAAGCCAGGTATTCCACACTGCACAATGGCCATTTGAAGGGAAGGCAACAAAGCTTTGCAGGGTTCTTGCTGCTAGGTATGGCAATCCACAGCATTTTATGTTACATTTTTGGGAATATGGAGAAAAAGAGACAAAGGATATCATTTAAGGGTGACATCCTCACTTGACATTCKAGGATGTCACTGAAAAGTCACAGAATTCCTGTGTATTGAGACAAAACCACTGAGTCCAGTTCTACAGCCAGGATGCCAAGGCAGAGAAAACTACAAATTAATTGCATAGTAAGGCAGTGATTGGGGAAAAAAACCAACCCAGCACGCAAGGATAAATCAGCCCAAAAGCATGTAATTCCCCATGTGCTTTCTTCCTCCGTGACCAGCACCATCTGCTTCAAAACAAAAAGGCATATGCTGCTGTATTGAGACTTCTCTGAAGCCCAAATTTGCTCATTTAGAGTCTTTGGGTATCTGCAGTGGAGCACAATGCKGAAAGAATCCATTTTAAAGAGAAGGGCGTGCTGCAGTGTGTAACACCTCGCAGAGCAGGGCTCAGGAGGAGCTAAGAGGAGCTGAAAGCTGGAAGTGGATGCTCAAAATGGGATTGAGGGCTGCCTTTTAAAGGGATGGGCAGTGACCCTGTCACCAACAGCAGAGGGAAGCACAGAGTCACCGTTCCCGGGGAGAACCAGAGCACATTTTAAAGCTGGTTATTGATCCCAGCACAGCAGTAYGGGCAAAACAGCTGGTTATGAAGGGCAGAGCCAGAAGAACTGCTGGTCCTCGGCTCCAAATTCYGTGGAAGGGTGATCTGTATTGTGAAATACAAAGCTGTGTTTCYTGTCAGGTACATACAGGCAACGTGTGTATTTGTGATTGTGATATGTGTGGAAACCAACCATGGGACAGTTATAAAGATGAAATCTAATAATAACTGAGCAAAGTAAAGCATGGAAGAAGGCCTTTGAACSTATCCTTTGTTTGCAATTAACCTTTATAAGTCTTAAGTTGATTTAGGAGCGTCTGAATTAAAGCWTTAAGGATGTTGCTTTTTGACAGGAACTTTCTGCTTGTAGCTAAGCCTTGAAGAGTTTTGCAATAATTACCTTTTGAAGTATAATTTTAGAGTATTGCTTGTAGTAAGGATCTTTGAAACTATAGCATTAGAATATAAATAAAGGAAACATGCTTATCTCATGCCTTAATAAAGCAGAGAAAAACAGCTTGAGAAAGGAAGATGAACATCAACTCAAGGATTTATAATTTCAACCAAGGGAAGCTAGACATCACTGTTATGASATCTATAGTCCTTGCAATTAAAAGGTGGCCCCACATCTGGAGAGCTGGACCTCACCASATGGGATACTTCTTCCTTCTTTCGGAAKCCAGACCACCACCACCTGGGATACTCCTTTTGGGATACATCCTGAGAAAAACTAAATCACAATAGGTATAGAATTGTGACYTAAAAATTGGGAATAYAAACTGCTGATGAGTAAAAATTGGGAATAGAAACTGCTGAYAAAYCTGATGAGTACCCCTATAAATACCTGTGAGCCTCAACTATCAGTGTGCAGTTGGAGGGAAAACTTCCCCCACTGTACCCAGAGCTGTATTGCTCATGCTTTACCAGATTAATTAATAAATTGATTGCTGCTTGAATATTGGCCCAMTCAAGCTTCTCATTTTTYACAGTATTCACAGCACATCCTCTCTCTTGCCTTATTTTTTAAGTTTACCTTCCAGCTGTGTCAGACTCCAGGACATTCCTCTGGCTGCCCTGGAGGACTCCAGACCCTGGCAGGCGGGCTCAGAGCGGCCTAGCACAGAGTCAAAGACACCCATGCCTTCAATTTTAAACCCATGGAAGAACAATTACCAACCTTGTGTGGGAGGAGTTACAAGCCACCAAGGGTTTGAATAGAATGATAGTGAATTTATGCACAGGGGAAAAAGTAGAATTTGGGGTTTTTAGAATGGGGACTCAGGAGCAAGATGGGCAGGTTTCTTTTCTCCTTCTTCTTCTTGGCTCCATCTCCTGCTGTGATGGGTGACACTTTGGATTGGTTTAGAGTAGAAACTCACTGTCTACGTAGGTGATAGGTATTGGAAATTATTGTAAATATATGATACACATAGTTTTTAGTACTAAAAAGATAACACTGCCTGAGGGCGGTCAGTGTGCTCAACCCACCTGCTGGCACAGACGCTGCAGCGGGTCAGACAGACAATGTATCAAGATAAAAGTAAATATAACAACCTTGAGAACCAAGAGCCAAGGAATCCTGTCTCTTTCTTCTTCGGTCTCGAGGGTGGGAAAAAAAGAGACTTTTCCAACACTTCAGGGTCAATCTCCGACACCAGAGGAGCCTCGTCACAGCATGGACCATCGCACCATGTGTGATGTGTTTTTTGTTGCAGATGTACTCCAGGAGAGGGAGGCTGGCTTGCCCTTTGGACTGTCACATGGCCCTGGCTGGAGCTGGACCCATGTCCCTTCAAGGAAGGCTCAAGAGGAGGCTCTGCCTCAGGATGCTGCGTTTCCTTCCCACTCATCACAGACTTTTTGAGTTTAATGTTCCCCTTTTGTGGCCAAGATGGAAGGTGCTGAAAGGTAACGGGGAGTCTCCATGGCAGCCAGGGTGATTCCCAGAGGCTTCAGAGCTACATTGTGGCAGCTGAGGCTGGCACACAGGGGAAAGCTGGAGGCCCCAAGATGCTGATGGTGCTGTCACTCTCTCATGAAGCAGGCAGTGAAGAATGTTGCTTCAGTTTTGTTGCCTCATCACGCCTCTGATGGCACGGCTGAGCAGAGAGTGGAAAAAGCTCTGAGATCACCGAGCCCAAGCTGCGACTGTCACCACCTTGTCCCCAGAGCTCTGAGTGCCACGTCCAGGCAGCCCTCAGACAACCTCCAGGGTGGAGACTCCCTGGCAGCCCCTTCCAAGGTTTAACAACCCTTTCCATGGAGAAATTCCTGCTGACGTCCACCCTGAGGCTTCCCTGGCCCAGCCTGAGGCCGTTCCCTCTGCTCCTGTCCCTGTTCCCCCTGGCTGTCCCTTCCTGTCAGGAGCTGCACAGAGCCACAAGGCCCCCCTGAGCCTCCTTTTCTGCAGGTTCTCCACGGTGCCCCACACCCTTTACAATCAGATTGTACAGATGTGTACAATCAGAGTGCTCCCCTGAGCACTTCTGGCCTGGGGCATGACTTCTTAAATGATCAAGTGCATGAAGCTTAATATGAAGCAGAATTTTTTTTTTTTTGGTCGGCATTGTAAAAAAAAACAGATTTTTTTCACCATTATTCCTCTGGAGGACTTTGCCTGTCAACACGTGCAGGAAGAACAGGGATTCACGCCCCCTCACCAGCACAGCTGGGTTATGCTCCAGCTGTTAAAACCATGCAAGCACACAGCTGGCTGCTGTGCCATTTCATTTTCATATATTCATTGTCTCATACAGGATATTCAGTCCTGTGGAGGAGGAGACCATTGCAACATTTGAGATTTTGTCAAAGACACCAATAAAGGCACACTTTACCATTCTGTTACCATTTATAACACATTCCAGGGAAAAACATAACTTACAAGCTGGGTGTGGAGGGACAGGATTTTTGAGAAATTGAATTTCCATCCAAATCCAAAATAGGATGTGTTAGAAAATATAAGGCTGAGAAATGGCATATTTTATGGCAAAATATGTAGAACAATGCTGTTTTTACTGCATTTTGTTACAAGCAAGACCTTCTTGGAGATTACCACACACATTTTACCATCAAACACATCAAAAGCCACATGAGTACCAGAGCCCTGAACTCTTCTTCAGTTTCATCTTTTGGATAGTCCAAGGTGGGGGAAAAAAAAAAGTTTAATTTATATTTTTGCAGCTTTGGCCAAATTCTTGCTTTCTGTAACAACGATTATGGGATCAAGTGTATTCAGTTTTAAAATATATCCTCTAACCACACATGTGCTCAGTGAAGCTTAGAGGCAGGAATTCATGGAAGGGAGCAGGACCTGGGAGAAGTGTGACCCATTTCCATGCAGTCCCTCATGCTCCTCCCAGTGCAGATCATGCTCAGTGTCACAGCACAAGTGTCCACATATAAAACAACAACAACAAACAACAAAAACAAAAAAAAACACAAAAAAAACCAAACTGATTTTTGACAACAAATTTTTAAAGGGGCCACTGATATACACCAAAACTTAAAACTCACAAAAAATACAAATACTCCTCTATAGGTTCCTCAGTGGCCCCTCAAAAAAAAAAAAAAAAAAAGAAAACAACAACCAAAACTACAACAAATAAAAAAATTAATCAAAAAACTATGAAATCTAAAAAATATAATTCCTTCTACTAACATATAAAACACCCCAGTACTTATGATTTTTAAAAAAACTAACAGATAAAACTTTTACAAAATCTAAAATACAATACAATAATGACCCTCATGAATGCACAACAACCAAAATTCCTAATTCTACAATGATCCCTAAAAATTGAAAATTATTAATTATTAACTTCAAAGATTGCGTTTTTACAATTACATTACACCCTGACGATACACCTCATTTTACTTTTTTTATGAGTGTCCATATCTGATTTATTAGAAAATTTAAAGGTCTCACAGACTCCCTTTATCCTTTTGGGCTGCTGTTTTATTTAGAATCTCCTCACCACCCGCCTTGGACCCTGGATCAGAGCAGGGGTGGGGGCTGAGCTGACCTGAATGATTCCTTCCCTGCCTCCTGCTCCCTTTTCCTGTGATGATTCCTTAGGACTTTTATATTTTTCATGTGTTTGTTAACCTGCAATTCTCTAGTGTGTAACTCTAAGTTCCATGTAGAGTGTTGGATATTGCTTTCCCATTTTGGTCAGACACAACAATTCCTCTCCAGGRCTGGGAATTAAGGACACCTCCCTGCCTCAGGCCCGGAGAAATGTGAACAAAAGTGAGTTTTGTGGGGGGGAGCAAACTTTTGGGGGTAAATTACTTCATTACCTTAATGCCTTGTGAAGGCTGAGCTAGCACAGAGGCTGGATGGAGTTAAAGTAGGGATTTATTAAAAGGATCTCCTCAATGGATACACCTTGGGCAGCACAAGAGCCCAGCCAGGGCTGCACCCAAGATGAACCAAAATGGTCACAAAAATGGATAACCAGTCACAGGGTCTCTCACTTTTATAAGTTCTGCTCCATTTGCATCTTGGAGTTCATTGTCCAATTCCAGCCTTAGCCTATGCAGTCCCATCCTTCTTGTTTTTCTCTCTCCAGCCCACGTTGTTTGTGTTCTTGGGGCTGAGATTTGGATCATTTGTCCTTGGTCCCCAGCTGGAGCAGGAATTGTTTTGTCTCCCTGCTCTGTGCACAGAGCTCACCATCCCCTAATATGGAGCCCAGACCCACACACTAAAGCAGCACAGAATCTGAAAAATATAAAAGCCAAAACCTGGGGCATTGACCTGAAGCTGTAATTGAAGATTAACCCTCAATATGCAAATAGACCAAACTATAAAAGTATAACAACCCATCATCCATTTTGAGTGCAGCCCTTGGGCGAGCTTTGTTCTGCCCTAAATGTTCCTGAAGGCCCTTCATATAAATATAACCATATTTTTTATTATCTTAATATTGTCTGGCCTCTGTTTTTAGGTAACACAGAAAGGCACCAGTGACACCACCCCTTCTTCACACTCCCTGACCCTGGGGTGACCAAACAGAAGCTGATTCACACCAGGAGTGCTGATTCCCTCCCCAGTGGTTAAGTGACAGTTTCACCAGCCCTTCCACGTCGCGGTGTGTGAAAAGCCAGAGCTCTCACACTGCAGGGCTGTCTGCTGCTAGGTCACCCCTGGGTAGCAAAATGGACTCAGAGTTATCCTGGGTGAGCCCTGAGGACAGAGACAGCCAGAGAGAGCAACTGCCTGGTCCCTGATTTCTCTGAAAACCAGTTTCAAAGCTACTCAGCACCTAAATCAGTGCTTTGGTTTTCCGAAGATGTCCTGGGAGAATCTGGCCCCAGGTGCTGCCAGATGCTGGTCACAAAAATGCTTTGTTGCTGCTTTGTTTTCCAGCTTCCTCCAAGTGTTAATTTCTCTATTTCCAGCTCTACAGTAGGGGGAAAAAAAAGCTGAAATGTCATTCATAGCTAAAGCTTAGTGAACTGTCACCGTGATATTTTATGAAAAATTCTTCACCAGGATTTTTTCTCCTGAGAAGCTGGAAGCCTCAGCTTCTCCTGTTTTGCTGCTTTGGAATGTTTACCCGCATGTGAATTGTTTTTAATTAATGACCAATCCAGCCAATGTGTCGGGACTCTGGTCTGTCACGAGTTTTTATTATTCATTCTTGTTTTAGCCTTCTGATGTCTCCTTTCTCTTTCTTTAGTATTGTTTTAGTACAGAATATAATATAATATAAATATAATATAATATATATAATATAATATAATATAATATAATATAATATAATTATAATATAATATAATATAATATATAAATATAATATAATATACATAACATAACATAACATAACAATAACATAAACATAATATAATATATAATTTATAATATAATAATTAACATAATGTAATGTTATGTTATATCATATTATATTATGTTATGTTATAATCATATTTTACTATGTTATATCATATCATATCATATGAAATTATGTACCAAAACTATACTAAAAGAAAGAGAAAGGAGACATCAGAAGGCTAAAACAAGAATGAATAATAAAAAACTCGTGACAGACCAGAGTCCCGACACATCTGGCTGGATTGGTCATTAATTAAAAACAATCACATGCTGGGTAAACAATTCTCCAAATCACATCCCAGAGGAGCAAAACAGGGAGAAGCTGTGGCTTCCCAGCTTCCCAGGAGAAGAAATCCTGGTGAAGGGATTTTTCATAAAATATCATGGTGACAGTTCACTAAGCTTTAGCMATGAATGACATTTCAGCTTTTTTTTTTTCCCTGCTGTGGAATTGGAAATAGAGAATTACACTTGGAGGAAGCTGSAAAACAAAGCAGCACAAAAAAAGAAGCAGAGGAGCCCAGAGTCTGCTAGCTGGGTGAATTTCAGATGTGGCGGCACTGATAGAATTGAGCAGGGTTTTTAGCACCTCCTGTGACCCTGCACACACACACACACACAGAGGCAGACACAGCCAAGCCCTGCAGACAGACAGACAAGGTGGGGAATGCCTCCAGGATCCTGTCCCTGGCAATCCCACACATTCCACAGGGACAATTTGGGACTGGCAAGGCCCTTCTCACACAGGGACAGCGCTGGCATCAGTGACGGCCAGCCTAGGAGGGTGGATGAATGTCGGGAACTCTGCTGCTCAGAGTGACCCCAAGATGTGTTAGAAAGTCTCTTTTCCCAGCCCGGCGCTTGAAGAAGGAGTCAGAGCTCTTCATTTCCCAGTCTCAAGGTTGTTTATTGTTTCTTATCTATAAAAAATTTTCTCCAGTCCTGCCGAGGTCAGCTAAGCAAGACAGTCCAAGCACTCTGCCTGCCCCTGGGGCAGTGTTGTGTCTTTATACTACAAACTACATGTACAATGTTTACAATTACTTTCCAATACCTATCACCCGTGTTAGACATTGAGCTTCTACTCTAAACCAATCTAAAAGTGCCAATATCACAGCAGAAGATGGAGGCCAAGAAGAAGAGGAGAAAGGCTGGACACACCCATATCCCTCCATCTTGCCCCCCTGAACCCCCATTCCAGAAACCCCAAAATCTACTTTTCCACCCCGTGATAACTTCACTAGTATTCTACTTAAACTGTTGTGGCTTGCTGATCTTCATCTAAGGTTGGTAACTTGCTCCACGGGTCATAATCAAAACCACAGGTGTTTTGGGCTCTGTGCCAGGGTCTCTGAGCCCCCTGGCAGGGGTCTTGGCTGCTCAGGACAGKCAGAGGGATGTCCTGGGTCCTGACAGATGAACACCAGGATGTCATCTGTGGCTGATCCAGGGGCATTTACAGCAGAAGGGAAGTGCCTGGTGTGGGGATATTTGTGCCTGAAAGGAGCTACAAACCTGMTCTAACTCTGTAAGGATCTGCCGAATTCCTCCCTGGAATGCTTCAGAGTGGTGCCTCCCTCAGGAAGCGGAGCCACAGTGGTGTCTGGGACACACTGGTAAGGGCCTAACCTGATGAAATTAAAGCCAGCCAGCACATCTGATGAAGCAAACACTTCATTTCAATAAGGCTGCTGCTCTGCCTTGATGCACTCGGGATTTTCAGGGRGGTTTTCACCCCACGGCCTGTTGTAAGGCCTCGCATGACGTAACTTTCAGAGGGGGAAGATGTGGCGTGAACAAACACAATAAACACTCTCCCCTGGAGGTGGCAGGTCCTCCAGGTTCTGCAGCTGCTGATGAGATCATGAGAAACGTGTGGGTCTGTGCTGCCAACACCCCCAGATGCAATCCTTGCRGCAATATTGTTTTGTTTGACTGCTGTGTTTGACTGCCCTGCTATCTAGACAAGGACATCAGAGCTCCACAGGCAAACTCAGGGCATGACTCACGGGCTGCAAGGGCAGGAAAACCTGAGGAGGATGGGGCATCTTTAGGGGATGAGCTGAAGAAATCAATTAAACAAAAAATGCATCTTTGTAGTGCTGGAAAATGGGAACCATCCCTGGGGAGAGAGTGCAAGCCAGTGTGAGATGCTGCTTGGTGCCTCCTCACAGCTCACCCACACCCCAAGGAGCTCAGGAGACAAACAAATGAGCAAGGAGGGCTTGGGAGTTACTGGAAAGCTGTGGGAAAAGGGGGCAGAGGGAGAACAGGAGCCAGTGTGGCTGAGGACCAGCTCAGGACAGACCCTGGCACATGAAGGAGGCATCAGATGCCATAAAACACCTCAATTTTTTGCTGTGCCTGCCAGCACAAAACAAAACTGGTTAATTTACATGATTTGCATGTTGTCATCTAAAGACAGTGGCCTATTTCACCCCAGAATTATGAATAAACTATACAAATTTATTTTCTTCCCTTTTATGCCTTCCAATTCTTTAATGAGCATTCAGTGCTTGAGTTCAGACAAACACAGGTGAAATTAACACCAGCCAGGACTTGGTGCTGAGAAGAAATATGCTGTCATGTACAGCATACAGCTGAAATATACTTTGAGAAGTCAAAAAAACTCCACWGACTACTTATATATAGGAAGAGGAAAAAATTACCTGCCTACAGCAGGTTAGGTTGGCATGGACGCAGTAAATGGGATGTTTGACTCCTGCAATAAATTACATGGATTGCCTGCAAGGATCCCATGTCTAAATCTCAGAAATCAAGTACCCGGGTCTTCATACCTGGTACCTGCCATAATTTATCTTCTTGAGAAGGGTGATACCTTTACTCAGCCTAAAATTCTTGGCAGGAGATGCCAATGCTGATCAGTTCCTCTGATTCCCAGCTCTGTGTGGGCCTGGGGATTCTGAACAGCCCAGAAGCCCAAATCCTACATTTTCAAAAGTGATACATGATATCACTTAAAAAAATCTTAAACCACATGTATGTAACTTTCAGGAAGTTACATACATTAGGCTTAATATTTTTCCAGAAGTGTGTGTCTGGTACCTCCTGGTAAAGTCTATCCAAACAATTTTTTAAATTTCTGCTCCACAGTGAAAATACTAAATTTCTAAATTTAACAGATTTAAATTCTTACTTACAGACTAAATTCTTACTTACAGACTTCACCCTGTCATGCAAAATGAAGTCGACTTTCCCTTCATGTGTCCTAAAGTGTAACCCCAGATACAAACTGCAAATTAATGCCCTTAGGATGTCTCTTTTCTGACAAAAAAAAACAAAAAAACAAAAAACAAACAAACAAACAAAAAAAAAAAAACCAAAAAAAAAAAAAAAAAAAAAAACCACCAAACTTTCAGACTTTCATAGGAAGCTCAATTTTCCCAAAAACCTCTCCCCAGCAAACAGGTCACAGAAATTTAGGTGTCTGTGGTCAGAGAAATTTCATGGTGCCATGAACTCCAACCCTCTGTGCTGCAGAATGCACAGGAAAAAATAAAATTAATGTGTCACTGGCTCAGCTCTGGAAACACCTCACAGATTTCATTTTTTATTCAGCACCACCTGGCTTTGCAATTAATTGGAGATCTTAATGGCCACTGGGCAGTAAGCACAGGACTGCTCATTCTTCTGAGGATTACATCTCACCCACACAACAAAACTAAAGCAGCACAGCTTTCCACTTAAAAGGATTTCACCCCAGGCTCAGAAGCACAACAACATCAGTCCTTGTTCTGGAAAGGCAAAAGGCTTACCCCAAAATACTCAGGAAACAGGTGGTGGAGGTYAGCACTGATATCACCCAACTTCTGTGCCTGAGGCATGAGTGACTCATGGAATGGTTTGGGTTGGAGGAGGCCTTAAAGATGATCCCATTCCACCCCCTGCCATGGCAGGGACACTTTCCACTGTCCCAGGCTGCTCCAAGCCCCATCCAGCCTCACCTTGGACACTTCCAGGGATCCAGGGGCAGCACCAGCCTCTCTGGGCACCCTAAGAGGGAAGAATTTRCTCCTAATATGTGATCTCACCCTTTCCCTCTCCCAGTTTAAAGCCATTCRCCCCTTGTCCTGTCCCTCCAGGCCCTTGTAAAAAAATTCCTCTCCTGCTCTCCTGGAGCCTGTTTGAGCACTGGAAGGGGCTCTGAGGTCCCCCCTGGTGCTCTCRTTTTTCCAGGTGATGATTCCCACCTCTCTCAGCCTGTGTCCATAGCAGAGCTGCTCCAGCCTGGAGCACACAGAAGAGAGCAGCCAGACCAGGCTCATGTGCATGCTTTGTTCCCTCTGCTTCTGAGCTCTCCCAGGGGAAAATTCAAACAGAACCTTTCTGGATCAAAGAAAGAAAGAAAATTCAAACAGAACCTTTCTGGATCAAAGAAAGAAAGAAAATTCAAACAGAAACTTTCTGGATCAAAGCCCTTTTCTGCTCCTGACGTTTGTCTTGAAAAGAGTGGATTATCTAGCATTAAGACCCCACTCCCCTGCTGCCCTGTCCATCAAAGTCAACAAACAGGGAGCACGTGGGAAGGAGATCACACCACAGCTGCTTGCCACAGGTCATTAAGAATCTTTTTGGTCTCAGCTCTGGGAAGACTCAAAACTTCACTTTTCACTTTTCATCAGTATCATTTGACAAAGGGCATAACACCTTCTGCAGATGGCTTTGTTAAAGGCTCAGCAATGATTAATTGTCTGCTGTCAACTAGAGAAGTTCTTCAGGATGGCAGTGTTCCTATTTATATATAAATATATATATTTATTTATGTATTTATTTTATGTATATAATTTATTTTGAATATTTATATTTATATAATTTATTTTGAATATTTATCTAATATAATATAATAATAAATATAAATATATGTTTATTTTAATATATTTATATAATATATTTTATATTATAATATTAAATAAAACAAATATATCTATTATCTATAATAAATATAATATAATATAGAATTAATTATATATAATGTATATAATATCTATAKTATATRGATATATAYTATATTATAGCTATTATATTATGTTATATATTTATATTAATATAAACTTWTATATATATATATGTATATGTATATATATGTATATGCATATATTTAGATACTGTGTTTGCTCCAAATGTCCTTTGCTTTATGAGCGACAAACTCTCTTTGAAAAATGGCAGCTTCTGGGATGTTTTTTTTTAAATTTCAGCCTCTTCCCTAATACAGCAGTTTGTGGAGCCAAGCCTGATCATTGCCATACTGCAGAGATTATTTTAATGATCTCTTCSTCCCTGTCAGCCAAGTGGCAAGGATACAATTTCGTGAGCCTTTCAAGCAATCATTCAGCAACACTTTAATACAAAGGGTATTATTAAATGACCAGTCACATYCCCAGCCCAGGGAACACCAGTCCTGCTCTGTAATCTGAGTGACTCAATCACTCCCAAGTGCCATAAATGTGCACCAGGGTAACTGGGGTGAAAATTAAAAAATTCGGTCAAAGGGARGCAATTTCTATTAAAATAATGATGTTTATTGCAAAGATGTGCAGCCAGAATCTTTAAACTTTTGTCCTGCTGCTTCTTGCAYCCTCACCAACACGATTCAGGTCTGCCCTTCATGTGGTTGTGACATCCCAGGGAAGCATTTATGTGTTTACACATTATTACTGCTAGACTTTCAACATTCAGAGACTTCAAAGATTCCAGGTGAACTGCTGGCTTCTGACATCCCGGGCCAGGCCTTAATGAAGGGCTCCATTTTTTGGAGGCACAAGTAACTGCTGGCGCAGCTAATTGCTGTAGCGTGCATATCTGGGCACCCCAGAGCAGCCAGAAAAGCTGAAAATCTTCTGGGCTGAGATGAGGCTGTGTTGTGTCAACAAGGCAGCAGTTTGCAGATGTGTTGTGGCTTGGTTTGTTGTGTTTTGTTTGCCTCTGTCACCTCCCTGTGCCAAAGGAACAAGTCCCTGGGTTGCTCTTTGCCTCTGAAACCTTAAGTCAGAGTCACATAGTGGCCACCCCGTGATGTTTTGTGCCTTGGAAATTTTACTCTGTCTAGATTTCCTCAGCTCATGGACCCTTAAATAATGAAAAATGTTTACTGAGGAAAAGCAGGGAAGCTTTTGAGGGATGAAATCAGCCCACACCCACTGCCAGGTGCTTCAGGAGAGTGGTTTTCCAGGTGGGATCCTTCTTTGGTGGCATTCTGCTTGTAGAGCCACTACACTGTGGTGAAGCCCAAGGCTGGGAGGTGTCCAAATTTTAGAAGAGGGAACATTCAGAGGCAGATTTGGAACTGATGCTTCTCCAGCCCCCTCTGCAGCAGATCTCCCCCGTGACCTCCTCCAACCTATTTAATGCTGGGTCCTCTCAGGACAGTTACGGGGTTTAAAGGAGCAGGAACAAAGTGGTGGTTTCTGAAGCTTCTAAACACCTTTGAAAAAAACACAGCAGACTCTCATGCACATCTTGAAAACCTGTCCTTTCATCTCTGCCACTTAGCCTCGGTTAAAGATGGGGACATGCAGAACACTCTAGACACCATTATTCCCCAAAAGAGAATAAGAGCACCAGAACAAGGCAGAGCAATCCACTGCTGACTGAAGTGCTCAGAGACTGAGGGGGACAAAGGCCAGCACAAGAAGAACAAAAAGGGATCTCGACCAACCAGTTCCTGAGAAGGAAAGATGAAAGACTCACTCCAGCTGCCACTGAAGTGAAAGATTCTCATTAACCTAAATGGGAGTCAGATGAAGGACTTGTTTGCTGTGCACCTCTGTGAAGCAGGAGGCACGGATGCAAACCTGCAGGGAGGCCTGGGAAGTGTCAGAGCCAGACAGAAAGGAGCAGCCCACAGCAGATGGAAGGGGCAAGAACAGGGTTTCTAATCTGGTTTAGGAAGAAAAACGCTGCTCCCCCAGCACCGGACACAAAGGCACACACAAAACTTCAGTGGGAAGCAGGGGAGGCYACTCCCCTCTCGCAGCAGCCTTGCTGGAATCCGCTGCTTTTGACATGCAGGGCTAATTGGGCCGGATCAGCCAAGCTGTAATGTGCCTTGGCTGGGTCACACCAAGCTACCCTCAGAGCAGTGTTGGTGCTTRTGAATACAAAACACAGCAGTGACTAAAGCTGTGCAAACAGCCCTGGCTCGGACAGGTTTGGTCAGCTGCCAGCCCAGGGCACAATTCCAGGGACCCCTCCTCCCTCCAGCCCCACGGAGCTGGGCTGGAGCATTAGTGAGAAGAAAATAGCAGAGAGAAAGGGAGGTTTCTGTCCAGCCCAGCTGCAGGAAGACACYCCTGATGGCTCAGGTTTTGGCTTTTATATTTTTCACATTCTGTYCTGCTTTAGTGTGTGGGTCTGGGCTTCATATCAGGGSATGGTGAGGTCTCTTCACAGAGCAGGCAGACAAAACAATTCCTTCTCTAGCTGGGCACCAAGGACAAATGATCCAAATCTCAGKCCCAAGAACACAAACAACGTGGGCTGAAGAGAGAAAAATAAGCAGGATGGGACTGCCTGGGCTAYGGCTGGAATTGGACAATGAACTSCAAGYTGCAAATGGAGCAGAACTTATWAAAGTGAGAGACCCTGTGACTGGTTGTCCATTTTTGTGACAATTTTGGTGACCATCTTGGGTGCAGCCCTGGCTGGGCTCTTMTCCTGCCCAAGGTGCATCCATTGAGGAGACCCTTTTAATAAATCCCTGCTTTATTTTTTAACTCCATCCAYCCTCTGTTCTAGGTCAACCTTCACGAGGGATCAGGCCCTTTCAGCCTTTGATGTTTCCTGCCCAGCGCCAGGAATGTCCCCTGCACCTGTTTGGGAATGACACTGCTTCCCTAATTAATTTTTCTCTCATTAACAGTTTAAATTAATTATTGCACTTATAAGCAGTGTATTTTATCCACAAGCAGTGTAATTTTCCACTTTAGGCAGAACGTAGCTTTTTCCACAGATTGTTATTTTTAGAGTGCATTTATGAGATCACCAAAACTCTTTGAGTTTTGTTAAACCCTGATAAGCTTCAGTGAAGAAAGCCTGGGGGAGCTAAACCCTGGACACCTGGAAACCAGAATTTACAGCCCTCCAAAGAGATGGTGGAGTGACCAGAAGATAAAGAAAAGACTATCAAAGGCAATTCAACATGTGCTGGAAACTCCCTGCCTGTGAAAGAAAGATAATGAAAAGACACAAGAAAAATGTGGATAAGTTAGAAAAAGGAACGAGAAAACAATAACCAGCAGAAGAGAAAACACTAATTAACAAAGAGAATATGTAATTCAGAGCCCATGAATGGCGATTTGTCTGCCTAAAGTGCATGAATYAGTTTTGAAAGCCGTGTGCACCTAGGTGGAGCTATTCCCTCGTGCTGCCCAGCCTGGGAAAAAGGAATGCCAGCTCCCAAAAAAAAACAGAGTTAGGGAGTTTCACTTACCCCCACGTTTTGGGTGACACACCCAGGAGAGATGAGCAACGCTCCTGTCACCTCTGTGACCTGGGGCCTGACCAGGCTGCTTGCCTCCTGGCCAGAAGGTAATTTCAGCCTTTCACAAACACTCAGGGGGGAAAGAAAAGGAAAAAAGAAAAGGAGAAGGAGAAGGAAAAGGAAAAGGAAAAGAAAGAAAGAGTTCCAGGAAAGAAAGAGGAAAGAGGAAAGAGAAGATGAAAGAGGAAATATATGTAGGAAAAGGAAGAAAGCGAAAGGAATGGAAAGGAAAGGAAGGAAAGGAAAGGAAAGGAATCCTAGCCAGATAAGAGAAAAAGGAAAGGAAAGAAAGGACAAGGAAAGGAAAGGAAAAGGAAAGGAAGGACAAGGAAAGGAAAGGAAAGAAAGGAAAGAAAGGAAAGGAAAGGAAAGGAAAGGAAAGGAAAGGAAAGGAAAGGAAAGGAAAGGAAGGAAAGGAAAGGAAAGGGAAAGGAAAGTGGGATACGTAGGAAGAGGAGAAATAGGAAAAAGAAAAAAAATGAAAGAAAATAAACACACCAGAAAAAAAAATGGAAAGAAAGAAAAAAGAAAAAAAAAGCAAAAGAAAGAAAAGAAAAAGAAGAAAAGAAAAAAAAGAAAAGAAAAGAAAAGAAAAGAAAAGAAAAGAAAAGAACAATGATAAATGTAACCAGAACAAGAAAAGAAAAGAAAAGGAAGACAAGAAAGAAAGAAAAGAAAAGAAAAGAAAAAGAAAAGAAAAAGACAAGAAAAGAAAAGAAAAGAAAGAAAACGAAAAGAGCGAAAAATTTCAAAAAGCACACACAGATATGCTACTGTGTGAGGGAAGGACGAGAAGGGAATTGGGAAGTGGGGAAGAAAAAGGGTAAAAAAAACCCAAAACTGTTTATTAGCAGGTAATTGAGATACACGTGTCTAGGGAATTTCCTAGATGTTCTTAGGTCCTGCTGTTTCCAAAATGAAGCACCCCAAGTTGCACCAGGAGYAAACAACTCAGGAAAACAGAGAATTAAAACACATAAATTCTGCATTTCATATTGCTCATGTGAGGACCTTAGACCCCTTTGAACTCTGAGGTCCTGCTTACAAGAACACTTGAGCATTTGCAGGAGCAAGGCTCCAGTTTGTGCTATTTTTAACTTTATTTRATCTGTAAAGCCAGTAATTACAAAGAAAAAGCCTCAGATTCAAAAAGGCCACCTGACCATAAAATCACACTACTAGAAACCCATTTCCAAACCAGCAACAAAGTAAAAACTTCTTCTAATTTTTTTTTTTTTTATGTAGGCCTTTAATGCCCCACYTATCGACCTAAGCATATTGCTTTTTTTAATGCTGCTTTTTCATCTGCCTCCATGTTGATGGTGTAAATCATTAAACTATTCCCAGGGACACATTCCCAGCTGGGTTAATGGGATATGAACCCCATGACCAGTAAAACTCTGGTAATTTACATCAGCAGATGCTCTGGCCCTCGCAATATCCTCTGCTTTTCCACTGCAAAAGGAAAATTAGTGTCTCCTTTTGCCACACTGAACAGTGATTTAATCTTATTTATTCMCAGCCTTCCTTGCAGGGCTCTGGCTTTGGAAAGAGGTGCCCAAGAGAAGTGGAATTTCCAAGGCTCACTGCATTTGTTTCAGTGCCTCCTGAAGCTGCCCTCCTTCTCCTTAAAGCCATTCCTCCTTCTCCTGTCCCTCCATGCCCTTGAGGAAAGTCCCTTTCCAGCCCTTCCTGTAAGGGAAACCTGAATATTTTTATTTTTTTTTAAAGATTACAAATCTTAAAAATATGAAATGTAATTATGTGATGTAAAAATGTAATGTAATTCAGTACAAATTATTCCCTGCTTTGGCATGAAGGTCACAGTGTCTTTAAAWCTTAAAAAAATAATAAAGGCCTACTTGGAAAGCCACTTGGGAAAACTACAGCAGCTGAGATATCCATCAGCAAAATAAAAGCAGAGTTCAGTAATGTCTATTAATCTAAACGTTGGATGGGCTCAGGCCCATCAGTGTGGAGGAAGGTGTCCAAAATAACACACAGGGAACAGATCCCACTGAGCATTRAGAGCTTGGTCCCAAGGGTTTGAGGTTTTCCATCAGGTTTTTGAAGAGAACCTGGTTCCCTAAGAAGTTGTACCAATGGAACTGATAAATTGAGATGTGTTGTGGTCCCACAGATCTCRTCAGCCACCTCCACTCCCTCCCCAAGGAATAAGCAGGGATTTATTYAAAGGATTTCCTCCATGGATGAACCCTGGGCAGCACAGGAGCCCAGCCAGGGCTGCACCCAGGATAAACCAAAATMSTCACAAAATGCATAATTGGTCACYGGGTCTCTCACTTTTATAAGTTRTGCTCCATTTGCATATTGGAGTTCATTSTCCKATTCCAGCCTTAGCCCATGCAGCCACATCCTTCTTGTTTTTCTCTCTCCAGCCCACGMTGTTTGTGCTCTTGGGGCTGAGATTTGGATCATTTGTCCTTGYTCCCCAGCTGGAGCAGYAATTGTTCAACAGATTTGACTGGGACAGAGGTTTGGCACCCCTAGGGTGTTAAGCAGCCTAAGACAGATTGGTCATGCTGAGGAGAAGCAAACTGTCCTGCAAACTCCTCCAAATGCAGTTAGAAATCAAAAAAATCATGTGAGGAGAAATAAAAATGTTTTATAAGCATCTCAACATAGGGAAAAGTTCTGTGAGGGCCCAATGAGAGCAACAAACCCACATGTAAACCAGGCTTTCATTGTTTCTGTCACTCAAGGGACTTCCTGGCAGGAATGGTCAGTCAAAGCTCCCATCAAGCCAATTCCTACCTACGTTTTTTCCTACATTTTGTTTTGCCATAAGCYACTAAACCCACCAGTGCTGAGCCAGTGACAAACGACCCAGCTGCCAAAAATTCAGTTTGAGCATCCCACTATCAAAAAAAGTTTTCCAGAGAGCTGAAAACTTTCTGAAGACACCAAACCCTCACCAAGATCACCATGAACGCTTTGCTGTCACTGGGGCATGGAAAATCCTCCAGCTTTGTATGAAACACAATGCTCAAAACCTACATTTAAGCTGAGGAGCCTCACAAAAAGCCCTGTGGTGGTGTTCACAGGACAAGGGAAGAGATGAGAATCTTGACTCCATGTTTCAGAAGGCTGATTTATTATTTTATGATATCTATTGTATTAAAAGAAAATTATATATTAAAACTATACTAAAAGAAGAAAGGATTTCATCAGAAGGCTAGCAAGCAATGGAAAGGAATGGAATGAGAATAAAATCTTGTGACTCTCAGAGAGTCTGAGCCAGCTGACTGTGYTTGSCCATTAATMAGAAACAACCACATGAGACCAATCACAGACYCAGCTGTTGCATTCCACAGCAGCAGATAATTATTGTTTTTCTTTTCCTCTGAGGCCTCTCAGCTTCTCAGGAGAAAAACAATCCTAGCAAAAGGWTTTTTRARAAGATGTGTCTGTGACAAAGCCCCACTTTGGCCAGGGTCACGCAGGTGATGGTTCCTCTTTCAGGGGCAAGAACAGATTGTTCCTCATGTGAGCCAGGTTTGCATTATGATCACAGGAGACTTGCAGGGGTGAGAGGACAACATGACKATGTCCTTTACACTGCCTTGGACCAGCTGATGTGAATCACAGCCCCATTTTTGCTCTCTTTTTCACAAGGCTAGACCACGGTGAAACACAGAGGTGATCTGGGGGGCACCTGGGTTATTTTGAGCAGGGAGTTTGAGAAAAACATCCTTCTTGCCTCATTACATCACTTACACCTGGCAKGTCACCATGGAGACTCCATTTATTATCAGAGTGACTGCTTCAAAGGTGATCTTCAGCACTGGGTCAGGGATGGAAGAGAAGAAAGCAGATCCAAGGTTTTTAATTTGCTAACACAAATCAGGGAGCCGTGCAGAAAACAGGCACCATGGAAACGAGCCACTGCATGACAGTGTACAAAAGCCTAAAAAGCAGGCGAGTTAATTTTCAGCCTCTCAGGTTATTTTCAYGCATCAAAAGGATTGTTTTCAGTACGCTCAGGCTCAGATTTGGGCAGAGAGTAGGCAAGCAGGCACTCGAAARGCAGGGCCTCCATTCAGGAGCACAGCAAAGTGCCCTCTTGGCCAGAATATTTCTTTCCACACCCACTGCAGTAAGATCTGTTCAGTTTGGGTTTGCCAGGACCCTTTTAGCACTCTGAAATGAGCTCAGGGCTGTGCCTGAGACAGCCCAGCCTGTGCCATCAGAAYGGGGACAGGATTGAGAAGCAAGTGCTGCTTTCTACCCCTCAGTTTTCTCTCAGATGAAAAGGTGCTGATGGTGGTGCTGATGGTATGTAGATGATCTATTAATTTCTGGGGAACAGAAAGAAGAGGTACAAACAACAACTGTTAATTTACTGAACTTCCTAGGGGAAAAGGGGTTAAAAATATCTGAAAGAAAGTTACAATTTGTGGAACCAGAAGTAAAGTATCTAGGCCATATAATTGGGAAAGGATATAAGAGATTAGATGCTGACCGAATTCAGGGAATACTATCATTGCCAGCACCAYAAACAAAAACAGATGTGAGAAAATTACTAGGATTAATTGGGTATTGTAAATTATGGATAGATGGACACACAAAATTAGTTAAGTTTCTATGTGATAAATTAGTTGAAAATGAGCCCATAAGTTGGGATGAAAATGATGAGAAAAACTTAGAAGACCTAAAAGAAAAGTTGGCAAATGCTCCAGTTCTAAGTTTACCAGATTTAAATAGACTGTTTTAACTATTCATCAATGTGGAAGAGGGAATAGCTTATGGAGTTATTGTACAAGAATGGTGTGGGGGTTCTTTGAGGTGAAACAGAGTTTTGGGTACTTCTCTTGGTGCTGTCCCATTCCAGAATGGGAATTCCTCCTCTCACCCCCAACCTGCTCTTAACAGTTCAGATAAATCCTCAGAGAAGCTTCCACCTGGAGGTTCCTTTTCACATTGTCATTTATCAGTGAAAAAAGTGCTTTTTAGTGGCACCAAGACCAAAGCAGCTCTGCCTTGAAAGATCAGGGGGATATTTTAGCAAGCACGTTCCAGGAAGCTAAATGCATTATTTTCATTGTAGCTAAAAGTCTTGATAAACAGGACTGATTTACACCTTGTGGTGTGACAGACTGGTTCAGGATAACGAGAGCCTCATTCTGCTTTTCAGACAGCTGGAATAAGCAAGTTATGAAGCATAAAATCCCAAGAAGATGCAACAGAGTCACTGCACATATTTTAGTGGCGAAAGACTAATTTTGTTGCAAAATTTTCAGTCCCAGCTGTTAAAAGCAGTGGGAGAGATTTCCACCTCTTGCTAACTTCCAGCCAAAGATGAAACTTCATAACAAAGAAAATTAGTTCTGCTTAGAAATGCCAAGGTGCTACTTCCCCCTGAATCACCAGTGTTAAAAGCTGAACTCAGGTACCCCAACAAATTTATCCCAACAAAGTAAATCCTACAGATCCATCACAGCTGCCCCAGAGTGGAYGGGAAGAGCAGGAAGCAGGAAAACATCCCCAAGCAGAAGGCAGGAAGAGAAAGCACTGGCTTTGTGCATCTGCTTTGTTCCACGCCCACCAGAATGGCTGGGAAAACCCAACAAACCCTGAAAAAGGAGATTTCCCTGCTTCTCCCAGCAGGATGATTTCAGCAGACGATTTTCAGGTGCTCCCTGAGCTCACTGTGAAATTTCTCCAGCAACTCACCCAAGGGACTCCACAGGTTTTCTCTTCAAGGCAAGCCTGGAGTCCAGGTCACTGAAATCTGTTTGGTATTTGAAATATATTGAAATCTGTTTGGTATATTGATTTATTCTACTCACTTCTTCCCAGCCCTGGAAGGTTGAACAGGATCCCTGAGCTGTATGAAAAAAAATTAAGTGCTTTCCAGTAACATTTTCTATTCACGTTGAAAAACTGGGCAATGTTTAAAAAAACCCCCATGCAATTAAGGGTTTTTTTGGGGGGGAATTTTGCCTTCTGAAAAATTTTCACAAGCACTAATAGATGCTTTTAGCTGGAGGGGGTGAGGTGGGGAAGTGAGCCCACTGTGAAAGCAATGTTTTTGAAATAAACAAATGGGCAGCTGCTTCCACAACAATAAAGGACATCAGAAAATTTCACAGTAAATAATCCAGGGCATCTATTTTATATGCCAGCTCAGAAAATCCTTCTGTCCAATTCATRGTTGGATAAGTCACCTAACTCTTTCTGATTCTGCAAATTCTTTTCTTTGCCTATCAGAACCTAAGCAAGAAATAAATTTAGGCCTAATTTAATTTGTCATGACACCACTGATGGATTTTTAAAGAGGTAACAATGTCAGACAAGCTTGCTTTGTTAATTTCTGTAGGTCTGCCTAAAAAACGAAGAGAAGGTGGCAGAATTCAGTATTCAAATGGTGCTTAGGCAGCTTCCACACTTCAAAAAAAAAAACAAAAAACCAAAGAAAGGGCAGGATATGGAAATTGAGGCTAAGCTTGCACAGAAGATAAATCRCCACTGGAATGGTAAGGCTGCATGACAAAAATAATTAATTTTGAGGACCTGGATCAGCCAGGCACCTCTGGAGATCTTCATTCARCCTGGCTGAGCCTCAGGATTAAATCAGAGCACTCAGGGTTTCAACCAGGCTGGACCTGGAAACCTCCAAAGGTGGAGACAGCACAACCTGCTCCAATATGTGACTCAAATCTTATTTCTTGTTATTAACAACAATGTCCTCCATTACTCAGAAAAGCTGAGACACCACTGAAACCTGAAAAYAAAATTTCTGTGTGAACAGTGCATCCCCCTGCCAAGCTGACCATAAGAAAAACATAATCAGATTTAATCAGATTCCACCCCTTTGTGGTTCACAGATGATGGTCAGAGCCACACAACCTTTCCACAGCAGCTAAAGCAGCAGCTAATGACTCTGGCAGGATTTTGTCCTTCAAGCAGAGTAGAGACAGACAGGATGACACAAACTCTGTCAGGAGCCTTCACAGAGGACACAGTGCTCCAGGTTCTGAGGATCTGTTTCCAGGGTTCAATGTACCACAGCTTGGTGATTCACACCCTGTGATCTGCACAGGCAGGACCACGAGTTGGGACAAACTGAATTAGGGCATCTCAAAAAAAAAAAAAAAAAAAAAAAAAAAAAAAAAAAAAAAAAAAAAAAAAATTAGCACCAGCCAAAAGTAAGGAAAAAATGATATTATTAACAATGGCACTGATGGAGAGCTCAAGTCTTACAAACTTGTAAATGGAGCACAACAGAGTTCCAGCTGCCTTTGTTTCAACTCCAAGTGCCTCAAAAACTGCCTTTTTAACCAAAGCCTGATGCAATCTGCTCTCTTCCTTTCCAATGGTCCAACCTCCAAGACTGCAGACTCCACGTGCTCTAAGCTGTCACAGGAGTCAAGAACCACCAGCTCTCCATGCCTACAGCAAACCTGTGCATGAACAGCAAAACCAGGATATCCAGAACAGTCAGATAAATGTTCATGCACAARTGAATGCACAAAAGAAGCATTGCCTTGCTACATGGAAGATTTCAGATCTGTTGGCTTGGGCACAAGGGATACAGCCAAGACTTTGAGCATCACAGAAACTCTGCCTGGGCACTTAGCACTGGAAACCAAAGAGGAAAAAACAAAACAACACGCAACCAAAAAATACCCAAATACCTCCAAACCAAAATAAAATCACAGGCAGACACCAGGCATGGAAAGTTTCCTTCCAGCTCCTTTAAAGCTGAAAACTTAGAAAGAACAGATCAGAAAATCTTAGAATAGAGGATGTAAATAAGGTTGTGTTTAGTTCAACAAAATACCAGAATGGGAAATCTTTCCAAAACCTTCATCCTACCACCTTCACAATCTTTGTGACTTTTTCCAAATGAAATTACTTGTCCTTAACACTGTTTAAACTGTTCATATCTGATGAGCAGGCCAATGATCAAGCACAGGTATCACTGTATATTTTATGAAAAATCCTTCACCAGGATTTTTCTCCTGGGAAGCTGGGAAGCTTCAGCTTCTCCATGTTTTGCTTCTCTGGAATGTGATTTGGAGAATTGTTTACCCAGCACGTGAATTGTTTTTAATTAATGYCCAATCCCAGTCCAGCTGTGTTGGTCTCTCTGGTCAGTCACGAGTTTTTATTATTCATTCTTTGCTAGCCCTCTGCTGTCTCCTTTCTCGTTCTTTAGTATAGTTCTAATACAATAATAATAATAATAATAATAATAATAATAATAATAATAATAATAATAATAATAATAATAATAATAATAATAATAATAATAACAATAACATATTGTTAATAATAAAATATGATAATACATATAATATATATTATATTATATATTAAATATAAAACATAATTAAATATTAATAAAATGTATAATAAAATATAATATATTGTATATTCATATAATATATAATATTATAATATAATATAATATAATATAATATAATATAATATAATATAATATAATATAATATAATATAATATAATATAATATATTAATATGTAATGTATACTATAATAATAAATAGTATATAACAATATCTAATATCTAATATATCATCATTATTATAATAAAATATATACCAAAATATATTTTATTTTAATAAAATGTATACCATTATTATATATAAAATATATACCATTATTACATATTTATTATAATATATACCATTTTCTTTTAATATAATATATACCATWATATATATGGTGTGTATACATAATATATACCATAAAATAATAAATGAGCCTTCTSAAACATGGAGTCAGGGTTCTGATCTCTTCCCTCATCCTGGGGGCCCTCAAACACCACCACTCACAGGACCAAACTCACAGGACTGCCTTTCCCAGCCCTGCACCAGCTCTCCGAGGCGTTTCTTGCCCTCAGATTTGCATATTCAGATTTGCATATTCAGATTTGGGCGAGCAGTCTCCATCGAGGTTCTGGCACTCAAAGTCTGCCTGACAGAGGTGACACAGCTTTGAGTTGAAATTTCTTAAGCCCAGCCCTAATATTGCCAGCCACACATAGGTTTTGTATATTTATAAACCCCTCAGGGTTTCTTCAGGCGTCTCCCTTCTCCAGACATCTCACTGGTGTGTTGCTAAGACTCTCAAACCTGGGATTTCAGCACTACAGCCCCCACAGAACTCCCCAGACTGGCAAGCATTTCCCCTTCTCTTTCCCCAAATGCAGAATTGATCACTTTTACCCCTTTTTCCCCTCTTTTTTTTATTTCCCAGTTTCCTTGCCAGCCAACCATGCAAGACACCTGGTCAGCTCTGCGTGACCTCTGCCTACACTTCTCTAAGTGCTAATTTAATTTGACAACTGAGCTGCTCATTCTCCATCTCCCCAGCGTGGCTCAATTCCTGATTACAAAACCTGAGTGTTAAACAGGAGGYCAACCAACACTGTGGCTGGGGTCAGAGGTGAAGGGAGAGCAGGGTTAAAAATAAGAAACCTGTATTTCCACCTGGGTAAGGCCAGTGTAAAATGGTGACCCTGCTTCTGTTCCCAGCAAAGAAAACAATTGCAGAGCATAGGGGTGTCCACAAACACACAGAGCTGGGAATTAGCAGAATCCAGGGAAAGGTGAGGGTACAGAAAACTGAAATTTGTCTCAGTGGTCTAATTGGCTTTTCTRCTCCTCACTTCCAGAGTTCAGCTCCAGTCAGCAACTTGCTCACTCCCTTGAGCAGGGGAATGGGGGACAGAATCAGAAGGGTAAAGAGRTGCAAAATTCCTGGGCTGGGATAAAAACAGCCTCAGAGGGACAGCAAAATCCACGCACACAAACAAAGAATTCCTTCACCACCTCCCATGGGCAGGCAGGTATTCAGGCATRCCCAGGAAAGCTGGGCTCCATCACTTGGGAAGACAAAACCCTTCAATGTGAATGTCCCTTGCCCTTCCTTCGTGTCCTCATCACTTCCTAAGCTGGCCATGATGTCACACAGTCTGGAATGCCCCCTGGATCTGTTGGGATCAGCTGTCCTGGCTGTGTCCCCTCCCAAATCCTTGAGCACTCTCAGCCCCTCACTGCCAGGGTGGCGAGAAGAGCAGAGAAAGGCATCGTTGTGCAAACACTGCTCAGCAATAAAAAAAATTTAAAAAAAAWTTTAAAAAATTAAATAAGTAAATAAATAAATAAATAAAAATAAAATCCCTGTATTATCAACACTGTTTACAGCACAAATCCAAACTACATCCTCCCACTGTCATCTCTGTCCCAGACAAAACCAGCACACTCACCATAAAGCAAAAAAACAGGGAGAAGAAAAGGGACAGAATTCCAGTCCCTTGCAAAATAACACTAATTGCTCCATGATGATGATGATGATGATGTGACAGCCACACAGAGCGAGATTCTTTTTTTTCAGCTGGAACAAGTAATTTGATGACAGCCTTGCAGCTCCTCCACCTACAGACCACAATCATGCAAATAACATCTTACCACTGAGGCACCTATTTGTGTAAGCACAGGCCTAATCACTCACATCCAAGGCATTCAGGAGGTATTATTAGGGCATGATAAGGCTTATTAGGAAARAACACAGCGTTCTAAAGGCACCACAAACTTCAGCTGTGCAGCAAGGAAGCAAAACTGCAGCATCGGTGGCTTCACTTTCAAAATCCAAATATAAAAACGGCAGAATTCTGCACTAGAKGCAGCCACATTAGGCAAACCTATTTTTCTTGCCACCCTACCTTCCAACAGGGTGTTTGTCTCCTCTAAAAACACCAGTTTGTATCTGACACCTGACAGCATGAACACCACCATGGCTTCAACTCCCAGCCTCKTTTTGCATCAGAATGGTTAAATAACAGGTGCTGATTTTGCTGTTAAATTCATTGTCCAGCACCCCATGTTCTGTCTGGTGTTGGGTGAATTTTGTGATAAGGGTACTTAGATAAAGTGCAGTCCAATATTTAAACATTRACAAATAAGATTAATAGATTAGCAACCAGTTTTAACCATTTTTTTTTTTTTAGTATGGGAAGATTATCAACCCTATTTTTTCTTTATGCTATGGAATTTTATATCAGTGATGTTAGTAAAGACACTMTACATATTCCAGTCCTCTTGAGAGGAGAGATACATGCTTAGAAGGAAAGCAATATGTAGTCTATGAATTTTTGTTTTATGTGGATACCATTTTTTTAGTTCCACTTCTTGGATGGAAATAAATGTCTTAACCACAAACTTCTTTTCATTTATTTTTATTGTACCCAGTGCAATGTGACTTTTGATATAATAAAGACATTTGGTAAATATCTAAATCATGCCAGGGGATTAGAAAATACTTGGCCTAACCAAAGGAAGAATCAAGACAAAATSGTGTCCTGACAGAGTGATTGCCAGAACTTATTTTTAGTTTTTGTGACTCTTCCCAAGAACTGCTTTACCCCTTCATCAGGGATCCTCCCTGTTCTCCCCACCTGCACTCTCAGCTCCCAGCTACCCTCCCCTTTAAGCAGGGACTTTCAAGTGACAAAGGCCACACTTRGATAAATCTGGAAAGCAACAGGTCGTTTCCAAAAAATCCTGGAGCAAAGGGAATTCTGAACTGGGATCACAAGGCTCCCCCCTCTTACCAAGAGCAGTGGGTGAATTTACAAGCCTCTCCCACAGCAAAGAGTTAATTTCAGCAGTAACAGCTCTACATCCTCCTGCCCCTGCCTGGGAGCAAAATCACCCTTTGTTCATGGCAAAATGAATGCTTCAGGAATGCCCCTTTGCCACAGGTTTTGAGGGAAACATAGGCACCCTTCAACTAGATTTAGAAAATGGCTTTTTGTGTATTCTGCCTCCTTTGTTTGTGTACCAGAGAGCCACTTACTGCAAATTCTGTGAAATGTGAAAAATACAGCTATGTACACGTTTAGCAACAATTTCTRACTGAAGCTGAAAAAAAATTACAGCTTTCTTGACTTACAGTCATGTTTAATATATTCCAGTAGCTTCTCATCTTAACCCTGCTGCTCTTCCAATAATGAGTGTTCCCAGGTTTTTTTTTCAGCTTTCCACAGGTCAGATTTTAGGACACTCATGGATCAGAAATTACATTCATGCTCAAAAGGCACAAACCCATCAGGAACAGTTGTCCAAATGGACTCTGCAGCTTTGCTCCAACAGTGTCCTGCACAGTCCTGTCCTTTGCCAAAGGGAAATTTGATATTTTAACATGGAGACAGGGGAAGCAAGCAGCATGTTTGTTAATATGAAATGCATGCTTTTGGGCAGATCATTTCTATTACTTTAGGCAACACAAAGACTCATAGAAATAAAATTTAAATTATTTTAAATTACTTTTTTTCCCTCTCCACCTTTAAGCAGGAGGACCTCAGTGCAGTCAGACTACCCAAGAGTACTGTATCATGTCTATGAAGTAAATTGCCAAGGTAAACACTGGTTTGTTTCTTTTTATTGCCCTCATTGTTTTGTAACCTCTTCATCATCTCCCTCAGAACTGGTTTTAGAACCAAAGCACCATACAAAAAGCTACTGGATGAGCTAAAAGAAACAAGGAATTTCTTTGTCTTGGAAGTATCCTTATAGGTAAACATTATCCCAAATGCTCCATCCATCTCTTATTTATACACCCAGAGTCCCACCAAGGGTTTGCTCATTCTGACTCCCCATTTGGCCCTGTCACACCACTCCAATCCTTTTATCACACTTGTAACTCTCCCAGGCATTTCCTTTCACACACGCTGCCAACTCCAGGTCCAGAGTCCTCACCTCAACCTCCTTATGGAGATCTCTATCCCAGATGTTCAGCACTTTTATTGGCCTGGTTCATATCCCACCCTGAAGACTATTTCCTGCCCCTTTTCCTACTCTGAAATACTGTTCTTCCATCCTCCAACAGAAGCTGGTAGTGCTCTCTTTGCAGCTGGCATGCTTTCTTCAATAATGAAAAGAAAGTGAAAAAGAAAGAAAWAAAAAAGGAGATTTAGACTAAAGACAAGGGAGTAGGGGTGGGAGGAAACAAGCTTAATTCAAATATATAATTAAAAATACGTGGCTGACTTTGACAAGACTCTGAACAATTCTACAGATACAGCCACACAGACATGTAGGAGACATTGCCTTTTTTTTTTTTAAATCTTAGGCTGCTGCACATTTGAAGTCAAATGTGTCACATTACAAGGACAGCAACCAACCCTTCCCCTGGGATGGCAAACAGCTGCCTGCTGGTGTATCTGGTTACTCCTCTGTCTATCACATCTAAAATCTCTTATCTCAGGCAACAAGAATTCCAAGGATGTTGCTCCTTGCCCTCAGCCCCACAGAGTACTCACATTTATGTGTGGAGCCATATAAAAATAGAGAAGACACCCATTTTGAAACACACTTTGCACTCCAGGTCTCTGAGGCATAACTGCGTGGAGCACACACACAACACAAAACCTTAAGGACTGTTTTTAGTGCCAGYCCTTCAGCAAGTGGAGGCACACAGCAGATAATGCTTTGTAACAGCTCACCAATTTTCCACTTTGGAAAATGCCAAAGCAAAGGGATGACGTGGAGGGAAGATCTTCAGACTCTACAYCCATTAAGTTATTCCAGACCACTACCATTATTGAAGAGCAGGTATTTATCTTTATTAGTTTCACTGCAGTTTGGACAGGAAATGCCAGAGATGCTGGTGTCTTCATGAAAAGGTGCTTTGATTAGAACTGGAATTAAATTGTGTGTGTTTAACATTTATTTCTCTTGCACAGATGGAAAGAAATTGAGTCCTGACAGAAACCGAGAAGTTTCACGACCTTTTTTTTCCTCCCCCTCACAGGGACTATATTCTATGAAGAATTATATAATACAAAACTGGCACTTGACAATTACAAGTCAGCAAACATCAGCTGCAGTCTGCAGATACYGGAATCACCAGCAGTCATGCATTCAGTGGTAACTGAAAACTTAAATTTTTCCCATACATCACTTAATCACAATTGGAATAAGCCTGCTTTTCTGGATGGTTTAGTGAAGACAAAAAATTTTCTAAATTGTGGCTTCATAACCACATAGTGTTGGTTGCAGGTGTGTCAAAATAATGTTTTTAAAGGATGGGGTGCTGAACACTGCTAGCATCCCAAACCAGGCAGGGAAGAAGAAATAAAAAGGTTACTGACAAAGCTGTTCTCCCCACTCCCACCTTATTGTTTCCATTGAACTAGACAGTATTTTCAAATTCTAGGTTAGTTTTGTGCACAGAGCTGGATTTAAGAGAAATTATAAAAAAAAAGGAAGATGTAGCTGCCTCCAAAACTCTAAAAAACCAAATGAAATATCCAATGAAACCATGGGTGACAAATCTYCATGCATTATTTGAGGACTTGGCTTTGTGTCTCTGCTTGATTCATTCATGCYCATTCTTGAAGTGAAGCTCAACCCAGCACTCCAAAATCAGTCACAATCTGGCTTCAGGAGTGATTATKTCACATTCCTAAAAAGTTCTGTTAGTGTGGGGTAAGAACAGGGCATTTAATCAGTAAAATTGCTTGGGTTTTAGCTGGATTCATCAGGCAGCTCTGGACGAGGTAGATGAACCACAGCATCAAAATGCAGCTGTAGAGAGGACTTAAGAACAGACAACTACAGAATTAATATGACTTCAGAGTAACTTTTTAATCCCAATTAAAAGTGCATCATAAATAGCTTTTGTCTAAGCAGATATTCAGAAGTTTTACAACAAAGGTAAGGACTACAGTACCAAAACTTAGGAAGAAATACTTTTTATTTTCTCAGCTACTGTTCAGAAAGCCCTGAGGAAACTGATCCCCAAATCCCTAAGAGATCTGCAGCAGAGAAGCTGAGAAGCACTCTGTGCAGACAACTCCCGGTAGTACTTGGTAGAAAACGAGGCACAACATACCTAGGCAGCTTGCTCAGGTCACACCTCCTCAACACCACATGAATTCCATGTATTCTTCCCTTTTGGCAGCTACTACAAAGAGAGACATGATTCTCCCTGGCAAGTATCCCGCTATTGGACAGGTAACAGTTTTTGCTAGCATGTAAGGTCAGACACCTGTTGTTCATCAGAAGTCACAAAAACACTGTTTCACTGCTGGAGAAAAACGGGAACAGCATGACTAGTAAGGCTTCAAACACAGCAGCCATAAATCCCTCAGTCACTCGGCATACAAAGTTACAAATGAACAAAGCTACCAGCTTTTTTTTTTTTTGCCTTTTTTTTTTTTTTTTTACAAAGAACAAGCTCAACAGACTTTAATTCAAATACATTTATAATAAGTAAACATTTCAAAATCAAAATTGGAGGGAGTGGACAGAAACACCCAGACATTCTTGCTTTACTCTCCACCCTCCTAGAGAAGGAATGGTTATTTCTCAGAGCAGTTTGATCAGTACAGAAGACTCCCACAAACTAAAAGCTTTTGTCTTAGTTAGGTATCAGCTATGTAGTAAAAGTACATTCAAGAAGTCCTTGTATCAATTTGGTGTTTTTCAAGTACCTGACAGCTGGTCTTTTTACAGATAACAAACAGCCCCTTTTGGCATGCAGTGTCAAACCAAAATCCATCTCTCCCAGTTCACAGACAAACTGAGAATCCTATTTAGATGATGTTTATTAGCTGACTCAGGTATTAATGTTAACTTCTCTAAAATGAAAACATTATGAAAGACTTATTTCCTATTTAGCAGTATCACATCTCCTATTGATAGATTTGGGTTGTGCTACTGATCACTTAGACYACATTCACCTAAGAAATTTTAAAAGAATAAAATCTGAATAATTAAAATACACACTATCTGGAAAAATATCACAGATGTATAAGAATAGAAAAAAAAAGTAAAAGGCTTTAATACATTTCATTGTTTTGTGCAGATATTTTTACAGACTATAGCCAATCAATGAAGAAATGAAATACAAATGTTTCAGTCTTTTTAGCTTGTTTTTCAAGACACTTGACTTGTACTTTGAGCTTAAGTAGTAGCTAAGTAGTTAATCCACTGATAAACAAACTCAGCAGAAAATATTTTTTAATTGTACCACTAAATCATTAAAATCATTAATATCATTAGTAGTACAGGAATGCAGTACTGTACCACTAATAGTATTTTTTCCTGGTTACTGCAGAGGTAAATTTGTAATCCAGGTAATTGGACTACAACAGTAGAAAAATCAAACTATCCCCATGTTGTGTTCAGGTAACGTTGCACAGAACAGCTTTAGATTAAATTTACATTTGTTTTTATTCATAGTATTGCAATGACGGGCAAAATTACCTCTAAAAGTAAACATGTATAAAAAAAAAGATTGTTAACATTTTATGATGACTAAACAAAATAAATGATAAGTAGGTATGAAGAAGTAAGATTCAAAACTCTGTAACCAGAGTTTATTTTCAATATAAAGTTTCGAGTGTCAATTTTTACATTGGAATAAATTTGTTTGCTTCATATCTCAAGTTTTGAACTTCTCATCCTTATAAAGTGAATAAATCCCCAAAAGTCCTTACTTAACAGAAATAGCTTGTACACTACAATCTACTCAAGAGCAACAGAACACTTATAGCTGTACTATAAAAGCTGGTTCAACAAAGTTGGGAAGGTGAAATTTGATTTMATAAATCTCATTGCAACAGACAAAAATGAAGCTTGCATTTTGTTTGCTGGCAGAAAAAGAATATTCAACTCACTAGAGTGCATATAACAAAACCAAACATGCAATCTATTGCTTTTAAAACTTTTACTGCAAGATAACATTAAAAGAACAGTAATTAGGTATCTATATTTTTTTCCCAAAGAGAAAATATGTAAACAGGATAATAATTTTTTCTGTATGTATATAGTTTCTCAGATCATTTCAGGGGGACAAAGGAGGGGGTGGTGTTTCTCAATAATCAGGACACTTTTAACTGTAATGGGTTTTCATTGCAAAAAAAAGAAAAAAGCCAACACTGTTCTAATTCAGCATTAGACAAAAATACTGTGTTTCTTGCACTACTTRAACACAGCTGAAGAAAAAAACCCGAATACCCCTATTTTGGCATTCAGGATTACATTTGCTCAGATCTTTTAGATTTCACAAAGCTGCTATCCAGTGTTGCCATGAAATACAGACTGTAAAATCTACGTAGCACAGGCTACTTCCAATGTCAATACTAAGTGGAAAGGAACATGAAGCAGTGCATTACACTACATTTCTGGAACTAGTACAGTAAGAGTGAAAACCTAGAAAAAGTTAACCTACAGTTTACAGAAGGAACTAATTATCTGCAGAAGCTGATTTTTTGGTTGTATATATATATTATTTTTTACACTGTGCGATTTTCTGCATCTGCTAATTTAAAACAGACATTGAAAACTTGTTGCTTTCTTTGCTTTGTTTCCTATGCTCTCCTTTCCACCCACCCCCTCTARTCCATACACCAAGCATTATGAATGTAAGCCCAAATATCCTAGACAATCCAGTGAACAGAGTTAGTGTAATGCACTGGTGTGAGGTGTGAAATTAAAAAAAAAAAAAAATTCTCTCAGTCTTCATCGAAGTTCTGCTGTAGAAGAAAGTTGGCAGCCAGGTTTTCATTCTTCTCGCAAGCGAAATATGCCTGTATCACAAGTCCTTCAGGAAATCCTAATGCCTTTAACTGAAGAAAAGAAACATATTTAGGAAGTGCATTTTGCATGTTAGGCTTCTTTGTATGTCCAGTGTCTTGAGATGTCACTTAAGCAATTACTGCCTTCTTGAAAATAGCACTGCTGCCTAGCTCAATGCAGATTTTAGCAAGTGAAAAATAAGGTGCTGCATTTGCCTTTAGTAAAGAGGATCCTCACTTGAAAAAGTGATTGGATTAAGTCTAATGAACCACCATAAAAACTTGTCACTTCTTTAGTGACACAGTAAGCCTAAAACAGACCTGAGTCACAGTACTGTCATGAAGTAACAGCACATTGCACTGCTGCAGAAAAAAAAAAAAAAAACTTCAAACAATGCTCATTTTAAGCAATTATACAAAGCTCCAAAGCACTTTTAACAAAAAATTGCCTGGAACAAAAGCTCCCAGCCTGTGATCTTTAGTAGGCTGTCCAGCACATCACATTAGGCTATATTTTCAATTGTTTATCTTAAAAAATTAACTACACASTGCAGCCAAGACAAGTAAGCTGAGAGCAATCTGGTTTTCAGAAGTCAAGGAATTAATTAACGTCTGGAACACTGCAACAACAGGGCATGAGAACATCAGAGAAGAACTTAGTACTGTGCCAAGGGTTTAGCCAGCACTTAGGGGCACTCAGCAAATGAATTCTTGTTTTAGCCAAAGGCAAATACACTCCACTYTTTGGAGATTTTCTTAAAATCCTCACAGCACCTGCAAGGCATTTCATGTATGGGGCAGATCTGTGTCCTATTAACCCTCACAAGCCATTCTTAGATTTTATTTCTAGCCCACAGACAGCATGAAGGCATCAGCTACAACACTAAGACACTTAAATTTTGAGGTTTGTCTTTCATGGAAAGAGAAAGAAGCGTATGGATCTCTGCTGGGTTTCAGAACAGGCTGTAGAGGTAATTAAGTTCTCCTGCATAAAATTTAAAAGGAAATGCAACAGACTAAAGATGATGATCTGTGAACAAGTACATGGACAAATAGTTMTATTAGACTAATTTTATTATTTGCAAGTTTCCTCAAGATCTAGAGAACTGACACCTATATTCAAATAGGTATCTTCTAATGATCCTTACTTAAACTTTGGTTTTGCCAGATGAAAAAACATTGTCTTTGGAATACCAAACTACTACCACAGTATGACAAAACTCTTGGAATCTGTCCTGAAAAAAATCTCAGAGGCATTGCCATCTATGCAAAACCATATTTGGTCAATTACACAGTATTTATGAATGCAATGTACCAGCTTAGAGTATGTTTTCATGCTTACCAGTACTTTTAGAAAACGATAATTAACTAATTGTCATGGACAGACAAATAACTGGGTGAAGTTTTGACTTCAACTAATCTACTTAACTATGAGTGRTCTTACTTTCCAAGTACTTTGCAAACAGTGCTCAAGCAGCCAGGTCRTTGTACCTAGAGACCTATCACAGCATGATCTAGAACAGCCCTGGCTGAGGCTTCTGCAAGAGGGATTACTTCCTGAATAAATCCTGAGGGAAACCCATTCCATCATCAATTATCACAGGATGGTCTCTGATCACTTAAAATGCTCTGCCTCTTCTCAATAAGACAGATTTAAGATATTTTAGACTCAACTGCTATAAAGCAAGAGAAGATAGGATTTGAAASAAGTATGAAAATAGCAAATATGATGCATGAACTACTGAGCTCAACAAAGTTTAAGTTAGGCAGGTCTTAAGCATGCACTGGAGTCAACACCCAACAGCAACAAGAATTTCAAAGAAAAAAAGCTCACCCTTTCTATAGCTTCTTTTTCCTGAGGTGTTACTTGAATGTAGTTCATATGAGCATTCCCAGCATCTCCTATTCCTCCAGTGCTGGCACCATCATCACTGCCACTTAAACCTTGGCGAGACTCTAGAACTGGCTCATTCAACATGTGAATAAAATGTTCCTGGTGCTGGCTTATTTGCTGTGATGCACAGAACATAAAAGAAACACGTATATTTAAGGAACTGAAGTTTAAGCATGCCAACAGACAAGTAAAAATATTTATTTTCAGAGAATTAAGAAGTCAAAGGGATGCAAAAAGTGCACAGAAAATATTGTTATATCTAACTATAAAAAATGCGATRTTTATGTTTCAATTCAACTGCAGTGATCCTTCCCACTTCCTCACCCCCTCTGCACCTCTTACGAAGTCTCAAATTTGTATCCAGTGTCACAGAAAGTACATTCTGTACAGCAACAACTGCTGAAAAGCTAGCAATAGAATGCTGTAACTGCTAGTAACGTATTATCCCAGACAACATCAACATATGACACTCTTGCAAAAACTGAATCAGAATTAGTAAGCATTGTTTTCTTGTTTTAAGATCCACCTGCAGTAGTTGGGGGTTTTCCCTTCCAATTTGTTGTAGCAATGCTGGCAACAGAGAAGGATTTTGCTGGATAATTTGTCTCATCTGCTGGAACTGAGGCTGATTTCGTAAAAACTCAAGTGGATGTCCTGAAAAAAAATCAGTGAAACAACATGTTTTTTTTAAAAGTTACTGAGAATCTTAATAAAACGCATACCTACACTGCAATTTTAGACAGAAACAGGACATGAAAGTGGATAATACACTACTCACTGAAGAATAAAAGAATTTGCTTCCTCACTCRAGCTTTATGGAAAACTTCTTTATTCTAAGATTAAACAATGCATTTCCTTTTCACTCAGTCTTAAGATCCAACAGCCTTGTCCTTATCTCCAACACTTTCCTCTGGATGTCTCATGTCTCGTTTATCTCAATCAGACACATCTACCCAATCCACTGTCTTGTATCTTGTATCTTCAGCACCATTTCCAGACAGACCTTTCCTACCCCTTCATTAGGCTCCTTTCATGTATTTATCTATCTCCCTTTAAGAGGGAGATAAACACATGATAAATACCCTTCTCTTCAGCAGGCACCAACCACTGTCAAAGTGCTGCACAGCTGAGTGAGGAGTCCTAGGTCATTTACAGGTCTCTCCAGTGCTACACTTCATGGCTTAATTTCAGGTTTCTCCCTTGATGTCCCAGCTTCTGTGTGGGAAATATATAAATATAGTCATATTGGACAGTCCCCAGTCAGTCACAGAGTAGAAAATCAGAGTTTAAGTGAGAGAAAACACAACCTGTGTTTTCTCATCTGTGGTCTTGCACTTGAGAATCCAGAATACTGAATTAAAGAAATTATGCAAGTTCACTGCATTTTTTGAAAACTTTGCACATGTCCCAAGAAAATARCACACCTGGAATCACCACGTTAACAGCTCTTACCCAATTCCCTCTGAAGAGCTCAAAAGCACCTGGAACTTAAAAGTGACTGAAAAATAGACTGGTTAAGGGCACATTGTTTATCACATCTTCTCCAATACAGCCTTTCTTACCTCCTAGTGAACTAGTAGTCGTGGGTATGGTTGCTACTGCTGCTGCCACTGCTGAAGACTGAGATGCTCCAGTGCTTGGTGGTTGAGGGGGGTCAGCCACAGCCTGATTATCTCCAGGTATCCCCTAAAGCCACAGGTCACATCATTACCCACAGAATGCTAACAGACACATTTCAACTCTACYCAGTATTTGAGTTTCAGAATGAAGGGGAAAAAATAAAAAACTTAATGCTTTCACTGCAAATACAAGGCAAGATCCTGGGAGTTAGGCATTTATAAATGACAGAGAACACCGTGAAAAGATTAATTTTATTTTTTGGCAGGAAAAATGTGTGGTTTATATAAAAAGGTAGTAAAGCATGCCCTGCATCACTTTAAAACACACTTTGCCTGATTAAAAATACTTGCTTTGAATCCCTTAYAGATATTTCAAATGAATGAAAAAGTTAAACTAAATACACTGTTACATTATTTTATATTGTTGTGCAAAAGTGACATTACAGCAACAAATTGGAGTACAAAATGCTAAGATTAACGATTCCATACAACTGGCAAGGACTGAGAAGAGATACAAGAACACAGCTCTTGGGACCTTTTTCCTCAATGAAAAGCTGTCATTTACTGAAATGGTCTATATGACACCCAGCTTTAGCAAGTTAAAAAAAAAAGTTAACTTCCCTTTTATTTTTTATGTGCAAGCAACTTTATATAGAAACTGACTGCCCAGAGGGCTGAAATGGACAAAGCTAAAACACATTATTACAATAAACTGGAAMGCTGGTTATACAACAGTGATACCTCACTCTGCTACTTTTCTCCTGCATGGAAATCCTTTCTACCCTCATCCTGCCTTCCTCACTGTCACTGAACTCCTGCACCAAGTCTGTCCTTTTAATCTACCTTTCTGAAGCCTGGAAACTTACTCATGGGACAGACACAAAGAAAATTATAACAAACCCTGTTGGAACAGCCCACAGAAGTTACCCAAATGAGGGTCACCCACTTGTGTTGGGGAATCACAAAATGTAAGGAACTGAGTGGGTGAAAATATTACAGAACTACAGGGTAACCAGACAATGAAGAGGTTTGTCAAGCCTACCATAAAAATCACTGGTAGGTAATGTAGATTAAAAGTCCTGCTGTAACATGATCTTCACATGGTACGTTCATCATTACACCTGAACAAGAAGGACAAATATACAGCTAATATAGAGAGCACATCTAGAAAGGGAGAATTGGACAGTGCTGCAAGCAATGCTCTTTGCCTTGCCTGTTAATTAAGAAGCACATCAAGGTATAAATCACCTGATCATCAAGTGCACATTTAAGCCATTCAGGGGAATAAAAGCAAGATTTCCCTGTCACACACTTCATTACCTTCACATGGCTCAGTAAGCTTGGTACACATCCCTCCCTCTGCTGAGGGGGAGGAGGATTCCATTCATGGTATAATTCTGATGTAACTCTCCCTTATCAGTGGCTTACAGAGTACTGATTAAATACCTTTCCCATCAAATCAGTCATTTCTGGCAATCCAAGTATAATGTAACAATTTYGGTTAATCTTATGAAATTACTAGTTGATTTCACCTATTCACAGGCACACGTCATCACTGCAATCTGTGTCCAGATCAAACAACATGTGCTTGTTTAAACTCCTAAGTTTGCTCTTGAATGGAAGGACTGTGTAAACTAGCTCAAACAAATTTACTTAGAAATTTTTGTCATCTTGAACATCATCTTAACTCTTGAACACAYGCTTGAAGTATCCCTCTCCAAATAACAGAGACTGTGTACAGTTGCAATCAGACAATGCCAGTGAGGCGTATGGACCTTGCTCACACAGCCACACAACAGAATAAAGCATGGTATTAAACCACACACAAGCCACTCTGAATGCAAACACTGCTTGGACAGCAAAAAAGGCCACTGTTGCCTTATGGTGGATGAAACAATTGTTTACTGTTTAATGGAGCAGTACAGGAGTTTTTAGCTGACATTGCTCTCTGCAGGGCAATAACTACATCAGGTCCAGCTTCTGCACAAAACAGAGAACAAAATAGTTCCAGCTGGGAGGTACTTAAAGTGATCATCTAGTCCCACTGACTGACCAATTTGTGGCTGACCAAAAGTTAAAGCCTGTAAAGGGCACTGTCCAAGTGCCTCTGAAACACRGACAGGCACAGGACATTGACAACCTCTCTAGGAATTATGTTCAGTATTTGACTATACTCACACTAAAGAAATGTTCCCTAAAAATATCCAAAGAGGCTGGTAACTGAAGAGATGACAAAACTCCTTCTTAACTAGAGGTTAGGAAATCCTTGGCTGAAAGAGATCGGAATGGAAATATCTCCAAAGATGAGTCTGGTGCATAGAAAAATAAAGATCATCTTTTGCAACTCCTTCCACAATCACAGGATTACATCTATAATCCTCAGTGATCATGCCATGAAAACTGAAGAACTTGCCATCTGAACCATGGACAACAAGTAGAATCTTCAGGGCTCATTGAGGAACAGCTGTGCTTTAATTAAGGTTTAAGTCCTTCCACCTTACCCTTGCTGCACCCAGGTTCTTTAAACCTGGACAGTGTTGTTACACTTACAGATCTCAATGTCTTAATCCTAATCTGCAGWTTATATAAAAGATAGTGCTGATAATAGTTTGGATACAAGTAATATAGAGAGAGGGTCAAAGGACTGTGTCCTCAACAGATCAGATCAATAGTAGCTAAAAAGAACCTTCTTGTGATGCAGCAGGAGAATCAGGAACATCTTCAGACCCCAGCAGATCCGGAACAGATATAAAAACCATTTACAGCAAAAGGATTCTTCTAGAAGGACAGTAAAAAGTCTGCCATCTAATATGGTCTCCAAGAGCAAGACCATTCCTCCCTACTCCCTTTTCCAGCAGGAGGAAGAAAAAAGAAAAGGTATTTTCCAGGGAATGATAACACGATACATAAAGGGACATCTTATATAACAGAAGGACACACTTTAGATACAGGACCTACGGAAGGACTAAAAATTAAGGATTTAATTATAAGGATATTATAATAAGGATAAAAATGCAGGGACTGCTCATAGCAGTCAATGCATTTGGCAGATGTGCCATGTAGCTCCATCATGGGGATACTCTATCTCTATTCTGGAGTTCCTGAACAGAAATAAACTAGAGGAGTGGAATGCCAGAAACTGAGTGCACAAGAATTTCACACTGTGTAGGACTGCCACACACAAAGCAGGCCAAACACTTAGGGTAGGCACTGAATTCATGGTGTATTTACACACTAGATGAACAGTAAACCCAACATTTCTACAACATGAAAAACAAATGTTTGAACTTGAGGACTTATGACAGAGAGTTCGGAGCTACTGCATTCACCCTTGCTTGGCCTAATGCTAGTTGGGAATTAAACTTTTCATATCTTGAACTCAAAACATTTGTGGTCAATTTAAAATCTGAAGATTACAGTCTTGGGAACATTATTGTAAGTAGGAAGCATGCCAGGGACTTGTAACTACTGAAGGAAAACTTCATTAACAAAATTGAAGTTTTATAATTGGAGGGTAAAGATGCCAGATTTCTTATCAATCAATCAGAAATTCAATCCACATGTATTTTGCAAGGATTAGGTCAGGATATCTGGTTGCCAGATTTTAATAAAGTTCAGATCTGCTAAAAGGAAAAACCTCATCAGGGGAAAAACGGTGTGCCAGAGCAAAAATTAAATGTACCAGAAATACTGATTAAGCAACAAAATTAGACAGATTCTACGTGGRTACAATTCACCTGTCAGATTAAGGTATACAATAAGAAAAAAATCCAAAAAAGCACAGGGTTTTCATTGAAGTGAAACTACACTTCTATTTCCTCTCATGCCAGTGAAGTTCYCTTAACTCTTCAAGCTTTATTTATCAAATGAAAATTCTTRATTTTCTAAAACACTGCTGAAATGKAAACACCAGTTAAATTAAGCAGAGTTCAAAAAAAACCCTCTCAAACCTTTCTGTTTGTGAAGTATATTAAGAACACTGCATRGTTAGCAAAATCAGTGAATGGGAACCTAAGGAATGGTGATGATATAGATACAAAAGTACAACTAATCAACTAATGGTGTCACTAAGAGATGACACAAAAGCATTGGCTGTTAAAGCTATCACTGTAACTGGACATACTTTACAGACATATCCATATCAATCAACAAAAAATGAAAGCAAAGTGGTAGAGGTGGTTAGGGATTACTTCAATGTTTTCTATAACACACCATATCTGTCAAAATTTCGATCTCATCTTTCCAGATGGCAAATGTCACACTCAGCGACTAGGTAACATTCAAAATAACATCAAATTTAAAGTGAACGGTGTTAAATGGGAAACAAAGGTGCAGGTAAGGTAAGTGCTCACCATCAGAAGGTATTCCACTGCTCTGTCAGGGTTGTTGAAGCTGGCCCTCAGTGCTGCAATCACCTGCTCCCGCTCGTAGCCCATGGACATGATCTCAGTCACCATGTTCTCATAGGACTGACCGGTCACTGCAAGTCACAGGACCACCATTTCAGGGGAATAAGATAAAAATAATCACACACACACACACACAAACAAAAACAAAAAAAAAAAGTTTCAATGGGTAAGTGTAATTTCCACCTGAATTCCAGTCGTTCATTGAAAAGAGTACTTCATATTAAACATGCTGTGGTTCTGTGGCTTTAATTCCAAATWTATTCAGTGGTTTCATTATGAATTTGATTGGAAATAGTGAAGGGTAATGAAGATAATGTAAACTTCTACTGACAAAAGCAGTACTTGTGATACTTCTGTACTTGTAATTGAAATAATGTTCTCTCTTCAAGTTTTCATTTAAGGTCAAGGACATCCTCACAGCTAATATTCAATTCCTGATGTAATCAAGAGAAGTCTCCTGCAGCTTACATTTGGAAATGTATTAATTTGAAATCTGCCTGTCAAATTATTAGCCATTGAGGATTTTCCAAATAAAGACTTTCTGCTATGCTGTTGTTAGATAGATGACAATTAGTGAGTAGATATTGCTATATATTGCTGCATGCTGGTGATGATGATCACAGTAATTTAATCAACTTAATATGGACCAACTCAAATCATGCAGAAGACTTAAAAGTTGTATCTAGGAAACTCAGTCAGGACTTCAGTGGGGGCTCAGGAAACCAAGTTATCTCATTTAATTTTTAATTTTTATCTCACTCAATTTAAAATTTGACTAGGCATCCATCACATCAAATCCKCTACCTCCTACAGCAAAAATAAATGAAAACTGTCCAACACCTGCAGCAACCAAGACAGAAGGTACACACACTATATATGGAACTATTTAAGGGCAAATGTTCACTACGTTAATGTCACTGTAAGGACAATTATTATCTCTTTTCATAATCCATTTAATATTCCTGCTTCAAATGCAGACAGCAAATAGTACAATTTAAAAAAAAAAAAAAGTAGCCATTCTACCATACATTGTAATTGGGCAAATCTTCAAGGTTATCTTCCTGGCAGGAAAAAAGCCACAAACAAACCTAGGCATTAAAATACCATCTTCTTCCTTGGATAAAGGTATTCCTGATCTCAGTGAAACCCTACTACTGACTGACTCTGCAACTAGCAAGTTAGTGACAGGAAAGCTAAACAATTAACAGTCTTCATAAAAAAACAACTAATTAATAATAATATTWAAAAAAAACAGAGGAAACAAATACAAGAGCTACTCTGTTAAGGCAAATAAGTTGTAATTAAAAGAACCAAAGAAAACATGTTTTATTCCCTTAGGGAGAAGGTGTTTAACTCAAGCCAACATTAGAACAGCCCCACTGCCTGTTTCTTAACGTGTGCTTCTAAACAATCAGTGGGGTGTATGGCTTAGGGCAGTATACTCAAGAACAAACAATAAAACAGCCCTAGCCCAAGGGTACTTGTGCATTATCCATAAATAAAGGATTTAAAAGCCTTGACTAATTTGAGTATTTATTATTTGGGCTTCAAAGTAATAGTGCCAACCTGAGTTTAAGGAATGGTAAGTTCTTCATGTCTTCATACAGAACTACAAGATCATTCATTTCACATCTACCTGCATTTTTTCAAACGTGAAATYAAAAAATCACCTAAACTTTGCTCTAAAGACATATACTTCTATACATATCTTCAGGGAAGCAAAAAAGCCAAGCCAATAATTGTCCCAACACAACGATTTTGCTACTTCTGCTCACATTCTTCTTTATACAGCACTAGTTTACCCTTACTACTCCTAAGAAACTAACCAAGCAGACACAACACCTGTTGATGTCATTAGTCACTACTTGAACAKTTCTGTATTGCTTTTTCAATATAAGCAAGGTAGAGATTAGAAGATTTGACACGGGAAAAAGATGCAAAAAGGCTGGCTAGCTCCTGTAGCACAGGCTGCTACATAAGGCATAATTAAAAGCCAAAGGAGGAAAACAGAATTACTGAAAATGTACTCCATAGAGTCTACTTCATAACTTGTGCAAGAGCGAGACCAAGAATAATAATTCAGAAGTTGCACACCAGCAATGTCATGATACAGAGTCAGGCCTATCAGTCCCTAGTGCTAGTGGAAATGTGTGAGGTCAATGCTGAATTGATTCTGCTCTTTGCTTTTATCTTCCAAGCAACATTTTAAAGCTGGATTAACACTGAAATCCAGTTCATCACACTGCCCACAATAATTCTCGTCCTATGCCCCAAAGAAATCTTAGGCTGCTCCTGTGAAAGATGTGGTTGCACAAGGACTGCAAGACATGCAGATCTTCACGTGGCATACAAAGCCACGTCACTTTTCAGCATTTAACTGAAAACAACAGCAAATCATAGAAAACAATCCCTGCTTTTAAAGCGAAGTCAATTAATTTCAGACAATGTAATTGAGAATCCACAGTTAGAATACGTGTCGGATCCAACTTAGGATGTGAAAACAGACTCCATCAATTTGTGCAAGCAAATTCCCTTCAGGACAGTTTTTAAAGAAAAGGAACAACAGAGTTCATGCCTATTGCCCTTGAAAATTTATTGGCTGACAACACTTACAGTATGCCTACCCAGAAAATCACACTCAATACTTCTTATTTCCAAATATGTTAGGGACACATGGGTTTACTCCATCAAAGTAACCAAAGAACTCCCAAACAAAATGGATTGTGAGGTGATGCTCTTGAAATATTTTGGGTTTTTTTCTCCCCAATTTTGAAGAGATTTGAATCAAGACCACCAGCTTCATTTAACTTGCTGATCAACACTGTTAACACAAGTGTTGGTGATGACATCACCTTGGCCACTAACATAATATGAATGGTTAAGGAACCACCTTTGGTAACAGCAATCACTTCAGCCTGTTTAGTTTTAGTGTTACATTTTTGTCTCCTGCTATCAGTCTCTATCAGCTATTTTGGATTACACAATTTAAAACAGTATGTCACACCTAAGATTTAAGCTGCAGCTGGACAGACTATATCTTAGCTACCACTAATTCATGTAAAATATTACTGCTGCTTAAATCACCCTGAGCTGCTTAATTACAGCACCTGCCTCCAATATATCCACATGAAAATCTAAGTGAAACTATTTACCTGGTTTCACTCTTTGTACCAAARTGGAGCTTCATATTTAAAGACAAAAGACAGAATAAAAACCCCCCTCCTCCTTATTTCTGTAACTGAATTTGTTACACTCCAGAACAARCCAAAAATTTCAGTAGGAGTAAGGAGTTGTGGGTTTGTCTAATAATTTCCTAGCTACCCAAATCAGCATAAATGATGAGCAGAGATTCCTGTTGTCTTTATTCTGTCTATTTCACTGAGAAACAAAGATTACTTAAACTGTCAAAATAAGAATAAGTTMACTGTAAATACATGGAGGCATCCATTTCTCAGCCCAGACAGCAGCAGATCTGGTGAATTTATCTAATCTTAATGTGTCAAAAAGCAAAGTACTTTCAATGCTGGAACAAGTGAATAATAAAGGCAGCCATTTTAACAGCCCTGCACTCTGGTGTGCAAAAGTGAAAAGCACACACATATTTACATCTAGTCTTCTATTCAAGCTACTTCAAAGTGAATAATTAGAAGAGAAATTAAAGCAAATGGGAAAAAAAAGCAGGAGTGCAAGGATCTTCCTTTTACACAATAAAAATATATAAAGGCAGGTATTCTTCAGTAAAGAAGAATATTGAAGCTGGTTCCAAGATATCAACTTCAGGTCTTGAAGCTGGTTCCAAGATATCAACTTCAGGTCTTAGAGAAGAGCACTTTGATTATAACTTTAACAATGACAGATACAGAAGAAAATGTCAACATCTGCTAATCCGTCATGTTTCTGCTGCACCAAAATGATGTCTACATTAAAAAAAAACTCTCCACTTACCAAGTGCACTTATAGCATCCTCAAAAAGATTTGATCGAGATGTATCACCTGTTGTACTGCAAGATGAAGACAAGTGCAATGGTAATTACAAAACTTTGGAAAACTTCCTGTTTTTCAAAAAAAAAAAAAAGAAAAAGAAAAAAAAGCAGCAGCAGCTGTAACTCTAATAGCCCCTTTTGTTTCTAAAAAAACAACAAAGCTTTCCAAAGAGCTCTCMTTTGGTCCTAGAGTGAGAATAGATTTTACAAACTTACAATGCTAGCATTTTTAAAACAAGGCCAACCTTCCCCCGCTACCCCCCAGAAGTTTGGCTCTTGCCCATCTGCTCAGGGATTAGCCATCTGCTTGCTTGAATGCTTTAAAGGGTGGGAGAACAAGGTGGATTTTCAAAAGCACACAGCAGTCTCGCTAACTGCTTCCCCACAGCCACCAGTTTGACCTCAATGAGGACCCAAGGAGGCTGGTGGCAAGCACTTATTAAAATCTCAGTATACTGCTTTCCCAGGAATATAAACTGCTAACATTTGCAATTACTCCATCTCAAGTTATCAAAGTTGTTAAATTACAGGATTAAAGGCTCACCTCCACGAACAGCAAGGAACAAAGAGGCACAATCCTAGGCAGAGGAATACCAGTTTTAATCAGCCACAGCCAAGGCTGCCCAGTTCCCAGGGCAGCAAAATTAAAGCATCAGCCCCCTGGTCTCAGGGTGACACCCAGGGTGGGTCAGCAGGACTCCTTCAAGGGCATTACAGCCCACAGGGTGGTGCAACTCACTGTGGGGTGCCAGGAAAAAGTGTTGGGGGGAAGAAATCTAGAGGAAGAACCAAAGGCAGGGAAAGGAAAGCTTAAGGCACCATGCAGAAGAAAAGCATGGGTCAAGAGAGCAAAAAGGSGAGAAAAAGGGCCAGTCATACATAAAATAAAAACACTTGCCTGGCTGTGCTCTGCACCTCACCACCCATCCATCCTGTCTTTTTATTATATTCTACTTCTAAAAATTTTTCATAATGTGGGGGGTGTGTTTCTCCATTCTACACGCACATATGTGAAATTCCAAGTGTTCACAGGGATGGGGAATTGTGAGATAGAGGGATCCAGACACCTGAGGAGCCAGCAACTGCTGAGACCACTGTGGAGGTGGGAAAGCCAAGGATTGCAGCCAGTTCCTGGGTGAGCCCTCTGTGTGTGTGTGTGCCTGTGCYATGGGAATCTGAGTATGATGGCCTGGAACAGGGTGGCAGGGCTCAGGCAGTCCCCATGCCCTGGTACCAAGAACTTGGTGAACTCTAAGGGGCCAGCTATCAAAACAGAAATTCATACTTTTCATTTGTGTTTTGTACATATTCATTTTGCAGTGGTTGGGTTTGCTCTTAGCCAGAGGGGAAGTAGATGTGGCTGATGTATCTTGCATGAGTGCTGGGATTTTCCCTGCCTGAGCTGACCTAAGCAGCCAGACAGATATTTATAGGTATATCCATATTGTGTGTATATTTTGGGAATACACAGTCTTGATAACATGATAGACTTGAGGACATGGATCTGCAGAAGCCTCACGTTTATCAGCCTACCAGAGTTGGCAACTCCTACCAGCAAGTGAAAGATCATCAGATTGATCTGAATGCTTTCAGAAGATGCCACTAAAAATCCAGCAAGGCACTTACAGAGATCTCTGTAAGATCTATGCAAGAAATAATTTGTTCCAACAAGAATGCTTCACTAGAACCTGTCAGCAGTTAAGACTTACAATCAAAAAAAGATCAAAGACAAAGCAGGATGCCAGCTGGCCTGGCCTTGGGTCAATAAATCTTGCCTTAGTAATTTAGCTTCTAAAGCAAATCAGAAGCAAACAGTATTCACTGAAATCAAGGCAGGTGATAACTTTGATGTCTATGTTAAATTATTTTGTTCCTCCCTGTCAAGTGTGTACACTGAGGGTCCCTTACTGCAGTTTTACYAAACTGCAATCTGTACATGAAAAACACTATTTTAGTTTGACAGATTGATCTTTGAACCCACTGGACAAACTGAGCAGGGAAAAAAAAAATAACCCCACTCATTAGTATTTTTTAACAACTAAGTTAATTTGACTGATAAATGAAACTTCATTTGCATTCCATTTCTAAGAGATACTCGTTTCTCAGAACTGCAAAATTAAAACATCAATTTGTGTATTTATGCAAGAAGTTTGTGATGAGTTTTTCAAGACATTAGGCAATTGCAAGTTTTGCTTTGTTATCATCAAATCAGTATTRGATGGTGGTTAAATACAATCACTTTAAAAATACTGTCTTGTGCACCAGTATTCCCAGAAATAACACACAAATAATTAAAACCCAGAGCATGAAAAATGAAGATTTGATGCTATGCAGCACTTCAGGGGCCATTAAATTCCAGTTAACAACATTTTAATCCCATGCAGTACTTCAGCAACTTAAGCAAAAAAAGGCTACAGCATACAARAGGGATGAAACCTCTAACTTCCACTTGATTTTCTCAACTGTAGAAAATTGAGGTGAAAAGTTTTCCCAGGTCTCACAATGAATTACCTGCAGATGGGTCAAAGAACATTCAGGGGAAAAAAAACCCCAACCTTGTAGCTTTAAGGCATTACATGATTAAGAGCAAAACCACATCCTACATTTTGGAAGAAAAAGCTCTTTGCAGAAATTAAGAGACTCATACGGCAATAAGGAATTTATGGTTTGAATCTGACCAACATTATCAAAAGCACAATCAGAGGGTTATGAGCAGGACAGGACACATTCCTCTTTAGACTTCAAGAGCTTTGTGAGCAGTAGATGCCCATTGCAGGTGAATATCCTCAGTCTGAAAAGAAACTTGCAGGATAGCAACTCTGAAATGCCTAACAGGAGCTCAAGTCTTGTGTCATTTAACTCTCCTCTCCATAGGTTTGTTCCCAAGACCACACTTCCCACAGGAGAAGGCATAAGCAAGGAGAGGTACTTCTTCCAATCAGTAATATCATACTTGAGTCAGACACTGACATTACAGTTAAGAAAGAAGAAAAATTATATAGAATGGAGAGAGTGACTGGCCTAACACCGTAATAAAAACTTAAAATCAAAACTAGAAGCAACAGAAACAGGAACCCATTTTTGGAGGCTTATCCATACCTGTCAATTGATGATGGACTGACAGCAGCTGGTGCCTCAGGTGGCTTTTCTTCTGGCTTCTCCTCTTTCGGAGCACTCACAGGTGCTGGTTCACAAGCCACTGCATCTGGTGCTGGTGGTGGAGGGACAGGAGCTGGCACAGGGGCAGGAACGGGGATTGGTGCAGCAACTGCTGTGGGAGCTGCAGTTGTTGAGCCAACAGTGGAAGTGGCATTTGACGGCTGAGTCGCTCCAGCTGCTGCTTTGGGCTACAGGAGGACAAAAGAGTTCAGGCACAGAACAAAGATCATAAATCCATGGCTCTCTAAGTTCTGTTAAGACCATTTGTGTTTGCTATTGCTGCCTCAACATCAGGCACAACATTAAAATGCTGCAAGACATAAATCCTCTCTTGCCCTTCACTGTGTTTAAACAAGCAACTGAGAGCGTCACTGAGGTACRCACACACCTGAGCGCTCACACTCTGAAGTGAAATTCAAAGATCTAAGTATTTACAGACCACAATATTTTAAATACAAAAACAGTCCTGTGTTTTACAAAAGCACATTTTCCAGAAGAAACCAAGAGAACTGCCAAAAAACATCTGCAGAACAAGCATAAGCTTTTCTCACCACTCAGATGTGGAAAAAAGTGATTAAGACAGAAATCACATTTCATTATAAATGCTGTTTGCTAGAACACACAATGAGAAAAAAAATTAAACTTCACCTGCAACATGTTTCAGTTATGCAATCTTTGCATTCAGAGCACTACAATAACATCTCAAATACTTCAGCTCATGAAGTAAGCACCAAGGATACAGCAGAATGAAGGACTACCAAATTTARAGCAGAATATTTAGAGTGAATAATACTTTTGCAATTGTATGCAATTGTGAAATAATCTTCACATCTCTAATGGAAACCTGAATTTTTCTTGGATGCAGTATTAATCCCATTATATAGAAATAGCCCCAAGGGCTGACAAAGCTGACCCCAATCTTAGCCCTTCCAAGAGAAATAGTTGAACTTTAACAAAACTACTTATTCAAGGTGCACCACTTTCAGACATTGCCTGCTTGAAGAAGAAAACATTTACTTCCTCCTTTTGTCTGCAAGGAGAGGTAAAGCTTAAGAATGAATAGCTTCCAACACGATGGGTGCAGCAAATAACATTTTAATAAGCACTCAGAGAAGAACACTGACACAGTAGGAATGCAAGGGGGGTTATTTTCTGCTGGATTCCTAAACCCTTAATGCAACAACGTCTGAGCATCAGACAAAGTTAGCAATCTGTGCCTACGTGACTGGGCATGTCTTACCCACAACAGAATCAGGAAAGGGCAATTGAGCTCCAAGACTAGCAAAAAGATTGTAAGACTGAAGAAATGCCCAAAGTACAGGTCCTTTCTTATCAGAATATACTGAATTTAGCAGTTCTTCATGGAGATCTGCCTTTAGAATCATAGAATTGTTGAGGAGACCTCTAAAATGATTGAATCTAACCCAGCACAGCCACCCACACCGCTAAACAGTGTTTCTAAGTGTCACAGCCACACATTTCTTGAACACTTCCAGGAGTGGCAATTGCACAACTTCTCTGGAGCCTTCTGTTATCAACAAAATTAAAAACTGGACTCTGACATCTCATCTGCACCTGTTTTCTTATACTGATAAATGCCCCTGRGGCAAACCATAGACTAGGAAGCTGTTCATTTAGGAAGACAGCAACAACAGTTATCTTTAACAAGCCCACTGGTTTAATTATGTTTACTATTAACAGAGATAAATAAGGGGCATTGGAATATATGTTTTCTTTGTCATGAAGAGGAACTCTAGCTTCAAAATTAATTTAATATTCCAAAACACAGATGAAGCCAGTTTGATTCAGATCGCAATGGTCTGGAATGCCTGGAAAATCAGTGGCTTGATTCCTGGAAGCAGCCTGACAAGTGGTTCAGAGAAGAAATACTTCAAACACATGTCACAGTCATTCCCTATAAATTGCACTTGCAGGCTTTCAAAACCCACAGGTTTGTTTACTGCCAGATGTATCCTGTCTCTACTGGTTTATGCTGTTGAGTTTGACAGYAGAAAAAGCCATGAACTATGAAAAGCAACATGGCAAGGCTGGAAGAGATCCATACAGAGGATTTAACCACAAACTACCTAGATTGCCTTCTTCCTTTTAATAATAAGGGAAAAAATAACAGAGAGACAMGAAAGAATAAACAGTAAAATCAGCCATTAGAAATTTTTTTCTTTGATACTAATATTCAGCTTGGAGCAAAAGTAAAAATCAGCCTAGGCAAACCAAGACTATGATGCAATATTTTTTATCTATTKACACAAGTTTTTACTGTTGATCTGAATTTGCTTATGATGAAATTCCACTGGTTTTAAGAATGGATATATACAACTACTCATCACAAGAAAAAATAGAATTAAATTAATGAAGCTTCCTACTCAAAAGAAATGATTACTCACTTTTGTCACCATAACCACCACAAAGTTCTTCTCATCTATCTTGTATTCTTTAAGAGCAGTTTCATCATTAAGGATTTTACCTGGGAAATTAAACGGGCAGAAATTAAGAAYTTGTTTAACAAATCAATAAATGATCTTGGGATTTCCTCARGAAAACATGTTTTATGCAGATTTATAAATAAATGTTAAACAACCCAACAAAAAGCAGTTTGGCCATTAAGCTTTGGCAGCAGAGCTACAATTTTCCTCATGTGATGTACAGAGTAGTGGATACCTTGAGGGCTGCTGTCCTAAGTGTTGCAGATGCTTTAAAGCCATTTAAAATAAAAGCATGAAATCTGGGAAGACTCACTGGAATCTGGAAAGATCCTTAACAAAGGTACATGTAATACAGAGGAAAGGCATTAACACACAAAAAGCTTAACCAAGTAACTTATGTCTGCTCACACAGTAAGGGAAATTCCTTTCTACTTATKTTCCATTTGTTCTTCAGATAAGAGCATTACCTGCAATAACAAGTGTGTGACCTTGCAACTTTAACAATTTGCAAGGCTAAAACATTAGAAAAAGCTAGAACCATTCCATAACATGCCACCTTGACAGAAGGATGAAAAAGCTATCAAAGAAACCCAGAAACAACTGTTATACTACGACTTTTGATGTTTCATAAGCAYAGGTGGTACTGTGACAAAATAGTTTGCATCACTTCTACAAGAACTTAGGAACACAGTAAACCACATACTTTTTGCCTTTTCTTAGAATAAGCTGACTTAGAGGTAGCCCCACAAATCAGAAAAACAAGTCTGTATTTCAGTGAGTTTTATAGCACTGATTTCTACTACAGAATTTTCAGGGAATATTTTACAATTTAAACTGATTGATTTTCTGAAGATGTGCCACAGACTACTTCCATTTCATAACCTCTCCAGTGGACTGCAACCAGAGGGACACATCCCWATCCTGATGATTGCAAGGAAATCAAGCAACACATACACTTTATGGCACTCAGAACACAAAGGACTGGTTCCACCAGTCTTGCAGGTCAAACATTCAAGGAAGTATTACATGTAGTGCAGTAATAGCAATACCTGTAGCATCTGACTCAGAACCTACAAGGGTTTACTCACAATTTTTAACAGGCACTTCAGGGAAGGCTTTAATGAATGTGTTTGCAATATAATATATATACTTTATGAAAGTATACATACAGACATCCTGTCTTCTCAGAACCCACCACTCTCAGGGTTTCTAGAGCTCACCCTAATTCAGATGTCAACACAATGGACAATCAGAGCCCCTCTAATCAAAGTCACCTAGGGGTATCACTTTGCTTTACCAAACTATGAAAATTCTACACCTCATTTTAATAAAAGTAAAAATGGCATCAATATACCCTCATATCTCTTGTCCAAGAAAAAGAAAAAAAAAGAGAATCCATCTTTGTACAATATARTCTCAATCTTATTTCCTATATTTCCTACTGCTTGTGAGGATTATTCAATATTGCAGATACATTCTGACTTCACAAAATARTCCAGTCGTGTCACAGAATCTTATGCAATCTTTGATTTTTGCAATCACAGTAACACAATATCAAGAGTGTCATGCAGCTACACACATTGCAGAAAACCTTCTGCCTGGTTCACATTTCTTGGTTGTGCATGAGACTTRCACCTTCATGTTCTTGATGTGCACTCCCCCCAGTGAAGTACCAGGGGCATAAAACTTGCTATGAGATGTAGTCCAGAGGAGCTGTACAAACACAGAGACTCACAACTTCTCTGCCATCAGCATCCCTCTACTGTTAACAGTGGCTTTGGCTTATCACAAATGAAAGAGACAATACTTGTTACAAAGCAGTACATGACAAAAGTGAAAAGTCCACCAAACTTTCTTTCAAACCCAGTTTTAGAGGAAAAAAAAAAAAACACTAGAGGGAGTACTGGAATAGCACCAAAGTTCTGAGATGATGTTAAAACAAAAAAATGGATTTCTGTATTAGCAWCAGAATGAACAAGGCAAGTAAAATAAAGCTCAAATAAAGTTAATTTCATGTTTTTAACTGACATTAGCCTGCCTTTTGCTAGTACATAATGCACATTTCTAGTGACAGAGCTTAAAAGTATTGAAAGCACCTTTGTACAGCAAGGATTTGGTGGTGGGTTTGTTTTGTCAATCCAAAAGAAATAATCTAGCTTTTAATTCTCTGTAGTATATACAGCAGTGCTTCAGCTATACACAGCATAAATTGAAAAAGAAAAGAATTAAGCCAGAACAGCAGCTTTGACCTACTTAAATCCTGAATTTTTGTAAAAAAAAAAAGCTATTTCCTCTTCACCCAGCATATCCCTAAGACATCATGTTAGAAGAGAAAAGATGACAGACACACATGCATTAAAACCTAAAAAATTCTAATTCAAAATTAGGAGTTCCCTTTGACATTGAATTAATTTTTGTGTTTGTGAGGGTTTTTATCCTGTCTGTACTTCAGTTCTTAGAATTCTTAGAAGACTTAACATTCACATCCAAGTCAAYCAACAACGTAAAATAAAGCATGTTACAATAAGTTATCTTCAGAATATCAATTACCTGCATAAATTAGTTTTTGGCCAGCTACTGGAAAGGCATCTTTCCCCCTTTCTGATTCAATCTTCTCTTTCAGTGCCTTCACCTAAAGCACAAAAACAGTCTTAATGAAAACAAAGTTCACAGTACAAACCTAATTAAGTATACTTCAAGTTTTAAATACTGAAGAGTAGTTTCAGTCATGCTTTGATGATGTCAAGTTTATCAGCCTTCAGAATACGTCACTGTAACCACRTTGCAGAGCAACATGCCCCTTTCCCAAATAGTCTCCTGTGCAGAATCAAATCAGGTAATTAATTCTTCCATGAGAAGTTATTTGTATGAGTGCACAACACAGTGAAAAAGTCAATTAAGAAATTTGGGGAGCAAAAATMTTTTCATCTCTTGACCCATTTGCCCTGTTCTTTCCCTGAATGCAGAGGGTACAGCTGCTATAAACAGAAAGGAAGGTTTTCATCATCATAACCACTTTTCAYGGAATTCCTGGMTTMTTTTTTTTRCTAAGATCACCATGACATCCAACCTTGAAGTCCCCATACGCAAAGACTGGTGCAAAATGTTCAGATGCTTATCTTACATAAATTGTTTCCAACTCCTCCCTTTCCACCACAATTTCTGGATCTTCACACAGCAATTCTAAGCCTACACATTTACTGGCTTGCACTGATGCATCACCCACACTTTCACAGCACCAATAGCTCAAGTGGCACTGCTAGTTGATGTCATATATGAGAATGSTCTCAGATCTCCAGGAAAACCCTGTAATGCTACCCTGAGGAGGTAAAGCAAGCTCCTGTAAAAGCATTCCTGCACTGACACATCTGCAGTCATGTTTTAAGACAAACTGCCTTCACACACAGTCAATTCTTCATGCTTTTTTGCAGACACTCCCAGTATAAAGAAAACAAAGACAACCAATCTGCTATGAGCTTATTACTATAAGCTAACACCACCTTCTGAAGGTTGGGGGTTTTTTTTCCTGGATATTCAAAAAATCTCTTTCATAAAGCTCTGCAAGGATACAGAACYCAACATATTGCTTCCCTCTATGGAACTAAACAGAAATAGGGAGCCAGTTCTTTTTCCCCAGCAGATGAAGAAAGGATGCTTTTGGTATTTTGTACCATACATGCCATCCCAGCACCTGCCAAATGCTTTGGAATTAGTCTCCAACCAGGCAGTTGCTCTCCCATAACAAAACRAAGAGCAGCTCACTGCCACCCATAAGTCCTGAGGATAGTCAAATTTGACAGCAGTTTGCTGAAAGRATCATCATTCTCACGCGCTTACTTTACAACAATCTGTCCTATCCTTGGATTTACATTTATTTTTAAAGCATATTTTCTTGAAAATTAAAAATATGAACTTGTTAATTCCTCCCCTGTTTTAAGGATGGAAGTGACTCATGTTGCTYCTGAACAATCTCCTTCACCACAGATAAGCCATCAAGGAGTTTTTTCCTAAACTTTATTAAAGTATAYTACTTCACTCAACTTTTGTTAAAGTCCTGCAGGCACTAGGGCAAATCCCTTGAATCATGTTAAAAGTCTGTTATGTTTGCAAATGTCTACTTTTTAACACTCTCCTTATGAATTCTTACGCTCTTGTACCAATCACTCAAAGATAATGACTCCAGACTACTTCTTTTATACCCAGGTACCATGTTTGTCATAGATTTGTAAGAAATATTGCAATGTGACTAACATGTATAATCTATTTTCAGGGAGAAAATTAAAGTTTGCTTCATATCCACTGCATAAATRAAGGTACTGGCTTCAAATGTCTAGTTAGTCTCCTTTATTTTCTATTGTTTTATTCCAGACAACAGCCTTTTTCCCACAAGGAACAAAACCAAGATGTGCTCTTTCAAACATAAATGTTTGKACAGCTAACAGTCCAGGTCAGGACACACTGAACACACATGTTGATTTACTGCACAATAATTGGGTCCATGAAAAGGAGTTAAGATATTTACTGTAGGAGGATCCAACAATTCATRTGCCTTTGCTGACCACCTGTGGGTAGCATTTCCCCTTGTTATTACTGTGCTGTGATTGATGTACTGCAAGCAATCTGAGGCACTGCCATCTTCCAAAACCTCCCAAAATAAGTCTGCAAACCCCCTTCCATAAGTCTGCAACAAAAGGGACTATGCTTTCAMCCCTTTGGCAGGTGGCATTCATCTCCAGACGTAGGCAAACTTCCATTTACACCACGGAGCCAAGGGAAATGAGAAAAAAAATTTTTCTGCGAATCTGTTCCAGTGTTTCACCATCCTGACTGTACAAAATTCCTTCCTTACATCTACTCTTAACAGGCCTYCTAAGAAGTCTGTCCCCATCCTTCTTATAAAGAATCTTCTGTTTGGCACTGGAAGGTRCTCCAAGATCTCCCCAGAGCCTGCTCTTCTCCAGCCTGAACAGCCCCAGCTCTCTCAGCCTGTCTCCATAGGAGAGGTGCTCCACCCTTTGAACATCTTCATGGCCTCCTCTGGACCAGCTCCAAAAGGTCCACATCCTTCATGTGCTGAGCATCACCAAGAGCACACAGCCCCATGTCCCACAGGATTACACCTAGGAAAACTAACTCAGCAGCCACAGGCAGTTTCAGCCTTGRTGGACATTCAGGTGGCTGTGCTTCAGCTGTACAGGCCCCTTCCACAATCCAAAAACCCTCTCTGCGTACTACTGACATAATTTTTATTATTGTGGTGGTCTTGGTTAGGACAGACTAAAGACATGTACTGATTACTATGCAGTAACTGGATCCACATGAAGCAGTTTGGTATAATTGCCTCAGGGAAATGGTTATCAATGCAAATAACACCATGAGGTTACAGAACCATGGTGGTTCTGAACATAAAAACCAACTACCAGGTTTTCTCCTAGAGAACAGAGACAATCTTTGGCTAAAGCTTGCCAATACAGGGGCCACCATTAACTTCTTAATTCTTGAAAAGACTGGAAATCTGAGGAGAAAAGGCCGTTACACTTTTCAGTGCTGGTCTTTATTCTCTGCCTGTATTCTTGCCACATGCATCAATCAGTTTAAGAACAGATTATATCCTACATTGGAACACAAATTACTTCAGTTCTCTGGCTGACAGCTTACAAAAATCTAAAAGAAATTTAAGCTTAACATAACTGAGCCAATTTACAGTATTTTGCTATCTATGCCCAGGGACACTCACTTGCAAAGGGGAAGATCATTTACATGGGTCTCTCATTTAAATGGACATTCACTCTACTGTGAACCTCTGCCATCCAAAGATACTCAATATCTTATGGTGACTGACAGTAATCCACCATGGGCTCCTAATCACAAATTTAAAATTCTGTCATGTCATTCAAGTTGCTCCTTTAAAACTGAAAATACATCAAATAGTCGAGTAATTTCAAGATTACATTCGAAAACATTTCAGAGCATTGCTTAGCTGCTTTATAAAGAATAGTGATTTAGATAAGGGAATCTCTCCTGTCTCAAATGAATACAAATAACTGATTGGATCACACCTATTCAAAGGAACAAACAAAAGGACTTAAACCAACTCTTAACTGCTAGAGSTTGAACCTGCAAGAAAATGCAGTCAGCTGCAGACTTCATCATTRTCCTATTAGGGACAGAAGTTCAAGAAAACCTCAGGCTAAATGAAAAGTGCGTGCCTATCTTCTGGCTTTCATCACTGCCTAGCCTAGGAGGCCAGAAACACATCATTTGCAGAGGATACAATACTAATTTCTCAGGAAAAAAAAAGGAATAGATAAGATCAGATACATCAATTTTAGCAGTAACATTTCAATGGCATAGAATTTCCTCTTGTAGTTTTAACTGGAGTGACTGAAAGSATAGTGAGAAATAGCTGTGCCATTAATTCTGCTAAGAGAGGAAAATGCAAAACGGTGCAACAACCTGTATGGCAGACAGTAGTGTGATCCACTTTCATTTAGATTTAAACCACAGATCTTCCATTTTCAAGGAGGAATTAAAAAAACAAAGAGAGAGAGAAGCCCTCTCAATTCAGAAAATACAACTGCATCTTCCAGCTGCTGGTGCAGTGAAAGGCTGAAAAAAMCAACATCCTAAACTTTGCCTCCAGCAAATTAGGTTGCTGAGAACCTAACTCTAGCACCACCACTGGTTATTAAGTGAAAATTAATTTTGGGAAAGGACACCCAGCACATTGATCCATCAAACTGAGAAACCACTCATAGATTATGATTTATGTTACTCATAAATACAGATCCATAAACCAAACCTTCAGGCTTCCTAGCTTTATTCAACCTGATTAGGGTTCAAAATGTATTTCAGACCTCACCAAATCCCATTTTTCCTCTACCCTTATAAAATTTTACAGCACAATAAACAGAGCCTGTACTTTATGGCAATAACTTTAAGAATAAGCATCAATTCATCTACAAACACTTTACCCTAAAGATTCAGAAACAGCACACTTACAAGCCAAGATGACTTTCTTCTGTCCCCTATGAACACTGAGGTGAAACTCTCCCTACTACTCAGAAACTGAATGCAATGTCCTTGAGAATATATTATGCCATGCAATCTGTTTAATAAAGAGCTAGAGCTGACTGACTCCTAACTGAAAAACTGAGGTCTTCCAAAGAAATACCAGTCATCAACTGCATCTCAGACAGGCATCTAAAAATGGGTTTCATGAAATCACCAGTGCTGAGTTTCCCAGTTGTTCCTTGCAAGTCACTTTTTGCCAGCTAAGCAAGCAGGGCYTGCTGGGTTCCATCCAGGCAAGCAGCTCCCATTGATCACACACCCTCCCCCTTRCCCTCTCACACACCAATTTTCATTTCTCCCTCCCCATATAAATGCTAACACAGAAGAAGCAAGAATCATCAGTTTATTCAGAGATTCATTTCATAAATCCTAATGAAAAGGTGAACAGTGTACTTTCATCGGTTTTAATGTATAYTTACACAGGCAAGACAAATTGCTGAATTTTTTGAGATGCTGGGAGAAACTGAATACAAAGCTGGAAAAGATCTCTTCTGACATCAAGCCACAAGCCTATCTTCCACACCATGATGTCCATCAGGAATCTGATGCACCCACAGACAAGGTTGTTTGCTACCTCTACCATGAGGCTGCTACAAACTTTACTCTGATATTGGAAGTCTTTTCTTTGATTCCACCCCAAGTTAATTCATAGACTATTAATACTGATTTGTTCTTGTGCTGATGTTATCATTCAAGCATGAGTAGCCTTCCCACATCCACTGGTGCTTGCCAGTGTAAAACATTTACATGATTTCATCAAAACTTTGAGCTAAGCCAAGCAGGTTGCTTTAGTTTCCTTTCATGTTAGAGTCACAGTTTCCCACAGGCTCCAGGCACCTCTTTCCAAAGGTAGAAATTCATTGCCCTGGGAAACAGCTTGAAGCAGAACAGCATCACTACTCTCCCTGGATGTTTCAGGATCTATAGTCTTCAGGGCTTCACCTTTTAATGAACCCAATTCCAATTAATCCATGCTGCTCATTTGAGAGCTGTTTACCAAAGTGTGACCCTCAATTAGGCAGACAGGTACTAATATTAAACCTTGTGTTTTTCAATGACATCATGCTTCTGTTGATTTGTAATCAAATTCTTATCAAAGAAATTCAAGGACTCTGAAGAGATGGATCCCAAGACCAACTCTGAAAGACTCTRACTACCAACCTAGCTCTGCTGAATTGCTTCTCTTGGAGAATAAATACTGCACAGAGCGTTTTTTTTAAAATCTACATTATAATTCTCTACCACTCTTCATCTTTTTCTGTAGTAAGCTAACGTGTTTCTCCCAGACTTTGAGAAAAGTCATAGTTAGACAAGGACAAAAGATTTTACTCCAAAGGGCTTTGCTCTTTTCCTCCTCCCTGAGGGAGGGCATCATAGTCCYAAAATTTGTTTAGAACTCAGGCTTAATATTCCTGAGTTTTCTCCTCCTACTGCCCTTGCAAATATATTTACCACATGTTATACTGCTACATAGATACTGCTCAAAGTCAGGCGAGGACAATGCAGCTGTGTCAGACAATAAACCTGCTAATGAAGCAACAAAATGACCAGTGCAACAGGCTTTACTACCCTTAATCAAACTCCGTGATCAGCAACTGATTAATGACAAATACTGTGCCTACTACTGAAAACACACAGAGGATAAGAAATTACTAAGCTCATAAGTCAATGCTTTACAGTACTTTTACTGGTTAGAATCTATTTGGTTCCAGCTACTTCTTTCTAKAAATCATAAAATCAAAAAAGCAAGTTTTTCTCGCACAAAACCCCATTTACAGTGTTCTCTTATATTTTCTTTCTAAACAGGACAGTCATATTTAGTCAGAAGGCAATAATAATGGTGGTTACATGAACAGATCACTGCCCTACTTCAGGCCTCAAAGGCATAACAGATACTGTAATTGGGAAGAACCACAGGAAAGGAAGAGCCTTGTGAATCCAGTCAGGCTTACGAGCTTAGTAAGTGCCTGGGAGAAAAAAAAACCCACACCTGTACTCAAATAAGCAAGGCATCTAGAATTACTCCAGCATTTAAAGATAGACAGGATAAAGCATTCATAAACTCCTTTATTTACTTGCTGTATGTACTGCTGCTGAAGTCTGCATACAAAAAAAAGAAGCAGCATCCTCTGAAGAAAAATAACCTGGAATTGTCAAGGTAAAAATCCAAATTTAGCCCTGACATTTACTTTCTCTGCAATTACCTCTACCTTTCTAATTTCCTCTACAAAATTGAGCTCATCTACACAAAAGTGAAATTCATAAGTCCAGGCCTCCACACACTTGTGCCCTGCATTTCAAAYTTGATGAAAGAGGAGACACCGGGGCCAGTTCTCTGATGCAAAAAGATGACTAAAAGCAGCTTTGTACTAACAGAGGAACACAAATGTCAACCTAAAGCAGAGCTTTCAGCTATCTGCAGCTTGAAGAAAAGTAGCAAGATGGACAGTCCTGCCTCTGAAGCCACAAAGGCTTGTTTTAGGAAGGAAGCTTACATTCTGAGTGGTGACTCTTGCATGGTCTTGCTGATTAGCACAAAAAATCCTCCTGTAGATTTGGGCCGACAATTTTTACAGTAGGCATATTCCCCACAATGTGATTTACAAGTTTKAAAGTGACACAGTTGTTTGAGTATGAAGAAAACTGACAAGCCATTTCGATCAATGCTAAAAAGACACTTAAAAAACCCTTTTCCAACACTGCARGCCTCTGACACAAAAACGCAGGGCAAGACAAGGAGAGGGAGAGCCGGAGTGGTGTGTAGACAACACTSTGTGTGCTCACAGCCACGGCAAGCCCTTCCCTCTCCTTTTCCCGTTCCTRTGGTGCTCCCTGCAGGGCAGCACGCAGAGGACAGCCATCCTCACAGGCTCTAGGTAAGACACGCTGCACATCACCATGTCCTGTGAAATAAAGAGAGATTTGTTTCACTGAGCCCACTCCACCCACAGGAACCTTGACCAAAGACACAAACCTTGGTGGGAGAAAATATTGCCAGCCATACCCCTCTGTGCTTTAAATTTACACCCCCACACCTCACAGCTACAGGTAACCTTTTCTGTGTTTCAGGAATTCAAAGAAAATGTTTTTGAAAGGTTTGTCACTAAATACAGACATTTACACACAAGGGCAGCAATGGGACTCCAGCCAGCAGCAGGATCATCTGCTCATATTAATTATTTTTAATTAAAATGTACTCTCCTTTTCCACCAATTTTTAAAGGGAACACCTTCCAGCCTGCTGGCATCCATATCAAGGACAGATACCCTTGCTTTCCAGTCATAACTGCAAAATAGACCTTAAATATATGTATAGYACCATCTTTAAGTGTGTACAATCTCTATATTTAACTTCTCAGTGTACTGGCCACCTTGGGAAGTTTAGATTTTGAGAAATACAGCACATAATATGCCAAATTATTAAAAGTACAAAGCTAACTTTTCTTTGCTGACAGCTAAACTGGAAAAGAACATAAAATAGTTGAAAAATTATGGGCAGAGCCATAGCATTTGAAAAATGGGCAATATGTAGAAACATATTCCAATATGAATAAAATAATTTCAGTTGTATTAAGTAATTTATGCTATCTTACCCTTTCCCTTATTAAATTTTAAAAAATGTGTCATCCTGCCCAAAGTTCTTTGGAAATTTTATTTAAAACACTCACTAGAATTTCAGGAAAATATTCCTGAACTTGTGAAAGCCTAGCCTTCTTCAGCCAAGAATCAGGACAACCTCCTTGCTTGAAAATCCTAACTCTAATCAGAAAAAAGAAAAAGACTATCCACCAAAGAAGAGCAGTAGCAAAAAGCCCCTAGATAGTTAATTAAACAATCATAAATTGTAACAGACCAAAATTCCAAAATGCTACAGTCTGTGAAGAAAATATGAAAACAATGGGGGGGGGGTGTGGGAAATGGAGCTACTTTTATTCTAGTGATCTCTGAATTTACAATTTTGCAGAGTCATGTATCAAACCACAAGCAGCAAGCACAAGCCCTTCAAATTCACACCTCCTCTGCCTGTGCAAGCACACAGACACACACAATAATAAAATCCTAAAGAGAGGCAAGAACAACAAAACAATCCTCCAGAAGAGGATAAAGATACCTACTGTACAACCCAAAGAGTAATTAAAAAAAGAATACCAAGACCTGAAAAACATCTTTAACCTAGAAGGGTACCTCTGGATTTTGAACTGAGCGCTTTTCCTCTAACCATAAAATGATAAAACTCCCAGGGAAATACAAAAACAATCRCCTTACCCACAACTGCTGTAGGATTAACTGAAACACATGTAGGAAGGAGGTTTTTAAGGGCATGTTCACATTCATTCACAAGTTACAAGCCCAGGAGTCAGCTTTCACCATTTCACTCAGCAGCAATCCCCGATTTTTTTCCAGAACTGCTACAAAGATAATTCTTCTGACACAGTAACGTTAGCATCCCGAAACCTCCACGTAAAGCACACACATACTAAGGACACACCAGAACACGGCAGAAGCTCAGACTTCCACAGCTGAGTGTTCTGCTGACACGGTGTTAAACAAGCTGGCTTTGCCCGGGCGTTCAAGTGCTGCGGTGGAACAGCGAAATGTGAAAGCCCATATTATGTGACACACAGACTGCAGCCAAAAGACTGCTGACATCCTGAATATTCCTTGCACTTCTCTGCATTTTGACAATCAGGTTTCTAGGTTAACAGAGCAGGGGGAGCTGAAAACAAAAAACAGGACAGACTTAACTTTTGCCTGGTGTTTCGCTTTCCAAGTTAAGAATGTTTGCTGGAGATTTTTAAAACCCTGTTTTGTGTCTACATAGTGATAACTACAAGAGAAGTGCCACATTTAAAAGCCTAGAGTGTCACCTCAGACAAGAGATTTGGCCACACAGGTCTGCACCAATGTCAGACAGCGATCATTATTTGCTTCTAACACAATGTTTAACATGTTTACTTTCTCACAGAGAGCCAACAAAAAGAAGCAGCAGCTTGTGCAGATGGATACATGCTTTGCTTTCATTTACCCTGGTTAAATCTAAATGCTCAAGCCCTGAGTGGCCCCACTCGGAACTCCAGAATGGCCACAATGGGTAAATCCACCCCCATGTGGAGCTTGATGGGCCCATCATAAAACTTAAGGAAAAACAGCCAGGCTTGCAAAAATTTAATTTGATAACAGGCCTTCCCCAATAACAAGGCCTGAGGCTAAATATTTTCATCTTCTTTAGTCAGTCAGGATACCTGAGAGTATCTTTGCCAAGCAAGGTAATAGCTTCAAGTAGAGTTTTCACTCACTCAAAATACTCAGTTGGCCAATATTTTAAAACACAACCAAACCAAAACTAGTCACACTAAAGAAGGCAAGTTTAKAATTCAACTGTGTGATTTAATAGGGAAAAGAAAAAAAGACCATTCGCTTGTGCACAGAGCTAATTAGAAAGGCTAATTACTTATTGGGAAGTATGTTGTCTCAAATTATTGCTGGAGGTTGGTTTAAATATTCCRATCAATGACAGCTCTCAGTTACAAGCATTAAATCTTTCTGCCTTGCACATCAGGTCTCTCCAGATTAACTGAGTATTGAGAGTAAGGGGAGAAATTATTAGGAACAAAAGCAATTTTACAGAACCAGAACCCAGCTTTGGAGCAACAGGTTTCCCGTGCCTATCACAGCTACATGAATTTTGGCCTTGTCACAGCACAGGGCAGAAATCCAAGTAAACAAGCCTACCTCTGAGAAACACACACATGGTCCAAAGACTAAAAGTAATGTTTCCCAAACTCCATGAAACACGTTTCAAGGTCTCAGGAAATTAATCTAAGAAACCAGCGCACTTCCAGCTAAAATCCATGTATTCCAAAAAGAATCTGACTGAACACTTCAAAGCACACACTTGTGAGGCACTTGCTCAACATAGCATATTTCAAAGTGTTTTCTGATRTTAAGACTCAGTTTGTAAATGAAGGCTCAAAGCTGAACTTCTCTTTACTAAGTTCTATGATTTTTAGTATTTCCAACAGTAATTTCTTAGTGATTTTCTAAAAAGTGTGCCATGGAAATTTAAAAACATTTTTCACTTCTATGGCTAATAAATAATAAGATCCAATCTCTATCCTGTCCTCTTTAAAACAAAGTTCCCCTCAAATTCTACCAGATTTCTTCTGTGTTACCATCCATTCCTGGCCAAAAGCTGAAATTATGTTCATGAGGAACATTTTTATTTTGAGCTACTGTAGCAGCTACATTTATAAACAGAGGGTGCAGTCTCATTTTCCCACAATCCAACTTCCAGTCATTGCATTCTGCTGTCTCATAAACTGGTGAGGGCTTTGACTGGCAACATTCCTTCAGTCCTCTCCTTGAATTTACTTCCCAGGACCTTACTGAATGCAGAYAGCAAGAGGAGGAAAAAAAAAAAYYAAYGYAAAAAAAAAAAAGAAAAGAGAGTTTTCTCAGTAACAGCAAAYACTTATGTTTTAAATATTTGAAGGTTTCTGACCCCTGCTTCTCCTAGGGCATTTGCCATGTCCCTCATTCACAATGGTAACCCAAATGAGCTCTRAGCCCAACTTTKAWCTGCCACCCTTTATTTTTCTTAAGATGGAAGAGGGTGAACCAATAGCCTTTATAAAAGTAGATACAATGCTCCATAGTTTCTAGAGCTTCACTGCCCACCTGTCACAGGAAAGGTGGCTGGAAAGGAAAGCTGCCAGCCTCTCCAGATCATTCAAACCAAGGCCACYAGTGTGTCTGGACTTGGCGATCAAAACAACCACCTCTGCTCAGGCAAGTGACAAGGCAACTTCCAACCCTGCCAACTCACTTAGGGCCCTTCCTACTGCATTTCCCTGAGGATCTTCCAGCGGGCTCCTGTCTGCCAGAAGAAAACATTCACCTGGAAGCAAAACATGCCTCCTGCTCGCTCACAGCATCCAAAGGCGCCGGGGAGGGGGAAGGAGGCTGCTGTGAACCCCACCACACACCCCAACACCGAGGTGGTCAGCAGAGTCTCTGCTGCGCTCCCTCCCCTCCTAAGTGCAGACTGATTAATCACTGCAGCTCGCCCCGTGAGGCCAAACAATAAAAACCTCCCAGCTCCACACACCTGTCCGGGCACACAGCAATGCACCTGGGCAGCAAACACCAGCCCCTCTCCAGATCACGCTCCTGCCCTGGCAGAAAAGCCCCACAACCCTCCCGGCCTTTCCCTTGTGGGAATCCATGGAAGGATGGGAAGGACCACCACGTTTTCCTTCGGCTGGACCCCCAGCCCCACCCCGGGAGAGGGATGCTCCCGCAATATCCCCTCTCCCAGTGCTCCCGTTATAAACCTGCACCCCACTGACTGCTAACCCACGGCACCCCGCTTCCCGAAAGAAAAAACTTTCRTACAGCGCTTTCTCCTCCCCAGGACTACGTGAGATATTTATTCCCCCTCCCACCTCCCGGGCTGTTTCCCCTTTCCACCTCCTGGGTTATTCCCCTTTCCACCTCGGAGCTATTCCCCCTCCCACCTCCGGGGCGTTCTCCTCAAAAACAAGGGGGGAAAAAAAGTCCTTCCGCCGGAGGTCTGACGACGGCAGCCCCTTTCCTTCGGCAATGGGAAGTCACTCCTACCCACCAGCATCCTAAGGAAAAGGGGATCCCTCATTACCCCCGCCTGAGCTCACCCCCTCCCCGCAGCCCTAAATCCCACAAAATCATCCCGGGCGGACACCGCACCACCCCCGCGGCCCTAASCCCTCACTGAATCTCCAGCCACCTCCACAGGAAGAGTCCGTCCCTCCCTTTTCCCGGGGGGCGAGGGCAACAGATCCCTGCATCCCTGTCCGTGGCCGCGTCCCGGGAATGGTGGRTGGGGAGGGGGGAGTGGGGGAGGGAAATGGCGGGGGCGGGGAAGAAGCCCGGGAATGGCCGCACCGTCTCCTCGGGGTCGATGTCGATGCGGAAGGTTTGCTGCTGCAGCGTCTTCAGCGTGATCTGCATGGCGGCGGGTACGTGCCGCGCTCCGGCCGCCCTCGTCCCTTCCCCGGGAAGAGGTGGCGGGGAAGAGGCCGGGAAAGGGAGGAGGAGGAGGGAGGCGGCGCCGGGCTCGGAGGGAGGGTGGGACGCGCATGCGCCGCCTCAGGCGCCCGGCATGGCGCAGGCGCGGGCGCGCCTGAGGGCGGGGAGAGCGGGAGGAGGGGCGCGGGCAGAGWCGCAGAAATACAAAAATATATATTTATATATATGGAGAAGGAGAAGGAGCGGAGCGATTGCGGGCGGAAAAGGTCTGCGAGTCCGGCCTGTGAGCGGACAGCAGCGTGTCAGCCCGGCCGTGGCGCTGAGTGGCGCGTCCAGTCGTTGCCTGAGCGCCTCCGGGACAGTGACTCTGCAGTCTCCCTGGGCATCCCGTTCCAATGCCCWGTCACGCTTTCTGTGAAGAAATTTTTCCTCATATCCAGCTAAATCTTCCCTGGCCCGGCCAGGGGAGATTACTCCATCACCTCCCCGGACAGCCTGTTCCAATGCTTTTCACCATTTCTGTGAAAAAATTCTTCCTAATATCCAAATTAACCCCCCTCTGCTCCAGCCTGAGGCCGTTCCCTCTGCTCCTGTCCCTGTTCCCTGGAGCASAGCCCGACCCCCCCGGCTGTCCCCTCCTGGCAGGAGCTGTGCAGAGCCACAAGGGCCCCCTGAGCCTCCTTTGCTCCAGGCTGAGCCCCTTCCCAGCTCCCTCAGCCTCTCCTGGGGCTCCATTCCCTTCCCAGCTCCGTTCCCTTCTCTGGACACGCTCCGACCTCTCAATGTCCTTCTGGAAATGAGTGGCACAGGACACACCACTTGTAAGTTGTTACACAAGTTTATTGATACACATTTGCGGGTTTATAGCACCTCAGTTCCGCCAGTCCTGGTTTCGTGGAATATAAAACACCATCTAGTCCCAACCCCTCTGCCATGGGCAGGGACACCTCCCACTAAACCAGATCACTCAAGGTTGCTTTATCCAACCTGTRCTTGAACACRACCAGGTGTTGTGGCATCCACAGRCTCCCCCAGGTAKCTTGTTCCAGTGTCTCACCATCCTCACAGTAAAGAATTTCTTCCCTATATCCAACCTAAATTGGGGATAAATAGGGGTGATTCCCCTAAYAAGGGGAGATTCCCTAAATCTCCCCCCTTTCAGTTTGTACCAATCCCTCCTTGTCCTACCACTACACTTCCCAACAAAAGTGTCCCTTCCCTGTAGGCTCCTTCAGATACTGGAAACTTCTCCAGGGTGAACAGCCCCAACTTTCTCAACCTGACTTCACAGGGAAGGTGCTCCTGATGAACTTGGTGGCCTCCTCTGGACTTGCTCCAGCAGTTCCATGTCCTTCTAACACTGAGGACCAAGAGCTGGATGCAGAGCTGCAGGTGAGGGTCTCACAGGAGGAGGAGAGAGGCAGAATTGCCTCCTTTGACCTGCTGCCSACACTGCTTTGGATGCAGCCCAGGATTCATTTGGCTTTCTGGGCTGTGAGTGCACGCTGCTGGCTCATGGTGAGTTTGGTAGTTTGCAGTTCAGTGTTTGAGTAGTTGATGCGTGCCTTTGATGGGTTATTAACCTGTGTTGTCCCTTAGGTAATACAGGAGGAGACCTGCCACAAATAAACTTTAAAGTTGAGCCAGCTGTGTTGGTAAAGAGACCCTTTCCCCTGCACCTTGTAACCTCTTCCATCTGCAGGTGTGGGATCTCCCGGGGRATTTTCTTTGTATACAGGCTGTCTTTCTGCAGAAGGGGATACTTATGTCAGGCTGACTTCATGGCAGTTAAACTCCAAATTTCCTAGCATTGTGTAATGGCCAGAGAATTTCTAGCCTGCCACATTGTCAGCTTGATGTTTGTAATAAGAACCATCTTCTAACTCTTTTTGGTTTTTTTACATTAGGCTTGGCTTCCTCACCGTTTCCTCCCAGCAGCACGGCCAGCAGACGGCATTGCCAGGCAGAGGGAAAGAGGGAGACCCCTTTCCCTGCAGGAATGAGGGAATGGGGACGTGCAACACGTACACACAGGGCTGGAGGTGCTGCTTCTGCCAGCGTCCTGCTCACACTCTGACACACAGACAGCCAGAGCCTCCTGCAGCTTTCGCAACTAAAAAGAAACCGCTGACTGTTGCTAGTAGGAATCCAGCATTCTTGACAGCACAGAGTAACTTGCTTGCTCTGCATGGAGAGCCATTAAAAGAAAAAAAAAAAAAAAGAGGGAGAGAGAAAAAAAAAATCACTTGCTATTTCTTGCTTAGGTGGTTACAACTTAAAATATGCTGCTTGTTCACTTTCACTTCTGCCTGATACCTAAGTCTATACTTTGAAGATAAAAGGGATTTTTTTGGTTTTTAAACTTTTCATTCAGCAGTCCAGATATGTAAGTGCTGAGCTTCACATGCAAACTAAAGGACCTCATGCTGAGGGGTTGTGTCAGTTTCACTACRCTTTTCTGCTCAGATTGTGTTAAACTACTCATTCTGACTTCTGTGTTTGCTGGTTAGTGTGTGAAGCAGTTCTGCCCAGGGCTAAGGGTTCATTTGCACAGTGGCTGTTTTGCTCTGCTTGTAAAAGCCCCAGAATAATTGGGAAACAACTCCAGAGGCTGTGAACAGTTAAGGATGAATTCCTGGCCATTTATTTGAATTTTGAAACAGAATGAGAGGGAAAAAAAAGAAGCCGTGATTTTATTTTTTTTTTTCCTCTGAGTGGTTCAACAACTTATGATAAGTCACTATATGGGGAATATAATAAATAAACAGATTCTTGGTATTTCCTCTAGCTCAGCCCATTCAGCTCCATAAAATCTGGCAGGGCTTGGTTCTCCAGTTCTTTCTTGCAGTTGCATAATTGAGAGTTGGAATTTCTTCCCCAGAGCACTCTCATCATTTAGTTTCATAGTGCTTCTCCTTGACAGCCAGTGCTTGGTMTTMTTTTTTTTTTCATTCTGTGTCTGAAGTATTTTGGGTAATCACCCTGTGTACAGACTGAAGCATCACAGTTAGCCAACTTCATTTACAACAGTTTATATGCTGACTCAGTCAGCATACAAACATCTCCTATGCAAAGAGAAAAAAACTGGGATAGATTTGAGAGAGATGTGAAATGAAGCCAAAGACTTAGAAAGATGTTTTGGTAGCAAACGCYTACAATGATTACTTTTGGATTCTTGCTTCCAAGTAACTTGATTTCCCTGGTGCACTTGCTCCAGTTGTGTGCTGCCATGGCTTTGCCCCTCTCAGCTCTTTTTGGTTGTCCACGATTTCCCAGGAACTGCTCTCTGTTCACACTCCTGGGTTCAAGGACCCTGATTGTTACAGAACCTGTGGTAACACTATCAGTGTGCACACTGTGTCACCTCGGGTTATGTGCGTGTCACCTCTCCAGCCACAAAAGAAGTCCCTGTTGCATGGTACTCAGGTTTGTCTGCTTATCTTGGGAAGAGTTTCTGTGGTTTTCATGGCACACACTGAGGCAAAGACTCGAGTCAGTGTTCTTGGTAAGTCAATTCAACCTCTGCACTAACATGCAGTGAGTACAGACACCCTCCTTGTTACCTGGGTCATCCCACTCTCTTAGAAATCTGTGTGCAATTCAGGCTGCCTTATCATTGCCATAATTTTTACAAGTCCTACCCAGATTCTATGACTGATGGCAGATAAAGGACGTGAAGGTGAATCTCACCCCAAAGAGCTGTTTGGGGAAGCAAAYGGTGAAATGGTGCTTGCAAGAAAGCAGCACATTCTGTTTCAGACCTTTTGAGGTGGGTGCAGGCTTTTCAAAAACAACAGAACACTGACAGAAATGACCTGAACAAGGCCCTGAAGGTGTAAAAAACAACATTTTTTGTCTGTGTTGAACTGGGAGGAGGCATGCAGAGGGCAGTACTCCAGGCAGATGCTTGTCAGTCTGGATAACAGAGGTGATGGAAGGGAGAGGCAAGCTTTTGAGCTGCTGGTAGGGGTTAGGAAGAGTTGTTACACAGGTAGCAGAGCCCCAGAAAGGCAGCACAGCCTGGAGGGGCTTGGGATCAAATAGAGCACATGCTGGTAATGGAGAGGTGAGGGAAGTTAGCACCATCACTGACAGGCAGTAACATGACCTTACCCTTAATGAAAGGCAGCATTTCACACTTATTTCACAATAAGTGACCTATGCTTGAGAAATTCTTCAAAAGCAGGCTTTTCCCACTGGTTGTGGACGTGAAATAGAAATGAATTCATGGGAGGCATCCTAGGCTGTAGTGTTTATTTGCAATTAGGGTGAGATTTTCCTTTGAGTTGACTTCTCCATGCAGATCTCCCACTGGCTTTCCCTGTATCACAAATTAATTGAGAACACSAGTGGACCTTTTGTGAAGGCTGAACCAACTGCAGGCACATCTCTGGAGCAGGTGAACCTCTACTTAGATTCCAGTTTGCAGTAACTCATCAATTCACCCTCAGTCTTATTCCACAGGCACTCTGGAGCTTTGTCTTTCTCCTGTTGGCGGCATTGTTTCTTCTGGTACAGAAATAATTTGTGGGTTTACTTGTGCTGTGAAACTGCTACCACACTTCCTCAATTTATTGTGCAGAGGACTAACGCTGAAGCAGGTTCACACTGTTTGTCATGATGGTAAAGAGCAGCTGTGCAGGTTAATCAGCTAATTAGACAGTGAGATATTAGGCAGTGACCATGGAGGCAGTGGTTACATGCAGCAAGGTGGTTGTAACCACTTCAGCCACTACCAGCTGCAGGAAGAAGAGGGTCTGTATCTTGCTTTTCTTTGGATTTATCTGTAATCTCTCATGTCTGCACGCCTCATGGTCTGAAAAAAAGGTCAGCAAAAGGGGTTGGATCCTTCAAATTTGGAGACATCTCACTTTGAAGCAGTGGTGCTGCTTTAGATGAGAGAAATAATTTTCAGCAGCACTCAGAAGCATGGAAATTCCCATTGGAGTTCCTATCAGTCCTTGGACACCATGGCTGTTAGCACTGTAGTCTGCAGAGAAGAACCTACAGTTCAATTTTATTGCACACACTGATGGAAAGTTATTATGAGATCAAAATGAAACCCAATGGTTACTGATAAAAGGGACTAAAATTTCTTTTATGCAGGGTTCATACTTGAGAGCAATTTTTATTTTTTATTTTGAGAGCAATTGCTTTTCTGTTGTTAGTTTTTTAGCCTGATTGACACTCAAACAGCTGCCAAGAATACTTGGAATTCACTATAAAATAACAGAGTGGCAAGTGCATTAGACTATCATCTTGACAGGCTTATATATTTATTATGCTAATTATGTGGGTGTAGTAATTGTATTAGGAATATCTAGATATTTTCCATCAGTAAAATCAGTACCAAGTATGGGGAAACCCACAAAAGATTTCTCAGCTGACTTTAAACTGCAAATTTTCCTTAAACATACATTAAAAGTTCTCATTCAGCTGCAAAGCTTTTTACTTTAATTTATTTCCTCTATACGGAGGTTTAGGAGAAGGAGCTATAGTAAGTATATAAACTTCTTAATTTGAAATTGCTATTAATTTATTTTATACCATTTATTAAGGAAGTAAGGGACAAGGGGTGGGAAGGGGCATCTCAGTCCAGGGTGTGTCTGCAAGGCATACTGCTTCCAAGAGCTATTCCTACAGCACAGACCAGCTTCACAACAGCACTGGATTTGCAATTGGAATCTAACCCCTTTGTGTGTTTTATCTATATCTGTTTGTTTGTTTGTTTGTTTGTTTATATGCTCCCCTTGCCATCAGGTCAGTGTCATTTTGCAACTGCAGGAAATGAGGTTTGCCAAGAGAGGCCAAATGGGACTTGAAGTTGAGTACCAGGCTGCACAGTGCTTCTTGCCCCAAGCATTTCAGAGAAGAGGTCATCTTCCAGGCTTGTAACAGCCATGGATAGTGACTCTGGAAGCTTGTCCCAGCAGTGTCAGTGCCCTGACTGGCATTGGAATCAAACTCTTTAAATCTCTGTGTGCAGAAAAGGCTGAGGAGAGGGAGGTATTGAATTTTGTATGCTTCAAGAGAGTTTATCTGGGAATAAAAAAATATTTTTACCCATGTAAAGTTTCCTTATTTAATCACTGGTTTATTTGGAGTGCCAGACAGCTAAAAGGGAAGGGAATAAAAATGATTGGGATTTGACAAATGCCTCTGAAGACAGTTATCTGATGTCTCTGTCTGTTAGCAGGAAGGGCTGCTGGGGGGGCTCTAGTGGGGGTTTACAGTGTTTCAGAATGCAGACTCTTTGCCAACTCTTCTAATATTTAGGCTTTGTTTGAGCTTCTGTCCTGTCTGTGTCCCTGCCTGTCCTGTAATAACAAGGACAAACGGGAGCCGGAAGCTGCACATTGTCCTCCTGTGGTTCTGCAGAGCTGCTGTGGAGAAGCCAGACATCTGAATATTCCAAAGCAAAGCCAATAATTGCATGAGCCATTAGAATGGCAAATACTGCAGCCAGCCCATTTCTATTGACTGTTGTCACAGGGTGAGTCTTCCCAGCTTCAGGACGGGACCGAGCAGTTCCAGAGTGGATTGCTGAGTGCTCTATAAAAAGCTCCTAGGAAAATGACGTCAGGAATTGTCAGCAATTAATCTGGAACATCGATTCCAAGAATAATATTTATCTGAAAAATAGTGAATCAAATCCTGCAGGTCTAGCTGGGCCTACTATGAGTAAATTAGATCAGTTTATTTTTGTATGAGTCATTAATCATATTGCAGTCATCKCTGTGGTTATCTGAAAGTATTTTAATTTAATCAAAATGCAGTTAAAACTCATGTAAACAAATTTGGCCTAAGCTGAACAGCCACATACACAGACCAATCTTTTCCAGTGTGGTGTGAGGAATTAAACACCAAAACAGATCTTTCTACAGAAACCTGACTATGATTTTTACATTACTTGATTTTGAGCATGCACTTTCCAACACGTTGCTTTCTGCACTGACTGCCAGATAAAAGAGAACAATACACTGTGCTCTGAAGCTTTTGTCACAGTGTTTGTAGCTTATACAGGCCATCTGCTGTGGAGTAATGTTGCTGCTACAGTACATTGCCTTCCTAGCATATGTGTAACCTGACAGCTGGGGAGTGTGAGCCCTCTGGATTCAACAGGAATTCACTTGGATGTGTAGTTATTCTGTCTYCATAAAGCTTTGTGTAAAACAATACCAACTCCTAGGTCACAGACCAAAAAAGCATAGTAGTTGGCACAGATATGGGTAACTTCTACCCCAAACTTTTACTTGGAGGAGAAGAATAGATTCTGGAATGAATTCAGATCCTGAAGCTCAGAGCTTTGTCCAGCCAGACTTTGAAAACTTCCAAAGATCCCASAGCCTCCTCTGGCTCCTGCTATAGTGCATAATAATTCTCTTTTTTTCCCCTTCTAACCATATGCTGAACTTCTCTGGGTTCTGCTGATGTCACTGTCTTTTGCCCTCCTGCCAGGGAGCGTTCTTCACTGGGAAGACCCTGGCCCCATCCACTTGATCTCATCCCCACAGGCACAAGGATGTGCTGTGAGCTACCCCAAACCGTTCTCTGTTCCATGTTGAACCAACCCCAACCCCACAGACCCTGCTCTCAGGGTGATTATTTCAGTCCCACAGTTCCAGTGGCCTCCCCTGAGCCCGTCTGGTTTGTCAGTTCTGCCTGGGACCCCAAACAGGACACAGTGCCCCAGTGAAGCCTGGTGGGTGCTGAGCAGAGGAGATCACCCTGGCCCACCTCCCTGCACCATGGATAGAAGAGAAAATACATACAAGTCTGTGGGGATAGATTCCAGAATCCTGAGGGAATTMGCTGATGTTGCCAAGCCATTCTCCATCACATTTGAAAAGTCATGGCAGTCAAGGAAATTCCCTTGCCTGGAAAAAAGGGAGCATCACTCCTATTTTTAAAACCAGGAGAAAGGAAGACACAGGGAGCTACAGACCAGTGAGCCCCACCTCTGTMCCTGGGAAAATCATGGACCAGATCCTTTTGAAGCAATGTTAGGGCACATGGAAGACAAGGAAGTGTTCTAAGATATCCAGCATGGCTGCTTTAAGGGAAACTTGTCCCTGCCCATGTGGTGGCCCTCTGTGATGGAGTGACTGCAATGGTGAGCAAGGGAAGACTGACCAACATCATCCATCTGGATTTCTGTGAGGCCTTTGGAGAGACCTGGGTTTGAAGGGTGTAGGAGTGAGTGGAGGAGGAGTTGGCTGCATGGACACAGCCAGAGAGTTGTGGTCAGTGGTCAATGATTCCAGCTGGAGCCTGGTGAWGAGTGGTCTCCCTCAGAGCTTTGTTCTGGGTCTGGGGGRCTTCAATACCTTCCTAAGTGACTCAGACAGGGAGAGCAGCTCCTGTTGGCAGCTGACARCAAGCTGCAGGTACAGTGACACACCTGACAGATGGGGCCAGCCAGGGYCACCTGGACAAGCTCAAGAATGGGGCCCAAAGAACCCAATAAGGTTCAGCAAGTCCAAGTGRCAGGTGCTGCACCTGAGGCAATCCCAGATGTGAGCACACACTGGGAGAAGAGCTCCTTGAGAGAAGGACTTRGGAGTTCTTCTGGTGGAATATAAAGGTGAACATGAGCTCAGAAGGCCAGCTACACCCTGGGCTGCACCAAAAGCAAGGGGGAAAACATGTCAAGGGAAGCGATTATTCCCCTCTACCCTGCCCTCAGGAGACTCCATCTGGAGAGCTGCATCCAGCTCTGAATTCCCCAGAACAAGAAAGGTGTGGACCTCTTAGAGCTGGTCCAGAGGAGGCCACAAAGATGCTCAGAATGCTGGAGCACCTGTGCTAAGGAGAGACAAGCTGAGAGAGTTGAGGTTGTTCAGCTTGGAGAAGTGAAGGGAAACCTTAGAGCACTTTCCAGTACCTAAAGGGGGGGCTACAAGAAACCTGGAGAGAGATTTTTTACAAGGGCATGTAGTGATAAAACAAGGGGGAATAGCTTTAAGCTGAAAGAGGGCAGATATTTGGAGGAAAATCTTAATTCAGATGATAGTGAGGCCCTGACACAGACTTGACCAGAGAAGCTCTCAGTGCTCTGTATGGAAGTGTTCAAGGCCAGGCTAATGGGGCCCAGAGCTATCTGATCTAGTCGATGGCATTCCTGCTCTTGGGGATGGAGGGGAGGGATGGAATTAGGTTATCTTAGGGGTCTTTTCCAAACAAAACCTTTCCAAGYTTCTATGAAAATCTCCTTGTGGAGATTTTTCCATCAGGGGAGCCCAGCCCAGAGGGCTGGACAGAATGCTGAGATGTGGGAAAAGCCTGTGGGACTTTGCACTGCAGCCTCCCAGGGGGACACGAGGCACTACCCAATGAACCTTTTTTCCTCACGTGCCTGGAGTTCACTGCCTCAGACAGAGTGACCTGATAGAGCCCTGGGAATCACAGGACCATTAGGTGCCTTCTGGGTGCACATAAAATCATCAGGGACCTCTCCCAGGCTCAAAAATGGCCTGAGAGTGACCTTGCACTGCCATCAGCCACCTCACTCAACCCCCTCCAGACAAATCCCACTCAGGTCAATGGAATTGTATAAGACAAGATTTTCGAGGAGACCCCTGAGCTGAATATCCTCTACTCCTGGATTTCCTCTGCTTCTTCATCCCTGCCTTWGGGCTAAAACACCTGGGAACAGTGTCAGTGGAAACTGAGAGGAAGAAGGCARCAAGTACCTCATTTTTGCCTGCATTTGCTGTCAATGTACTGCTGAACCCATTTGTCATAATTTCTTTACCTGATTTACTTCTTACATAGCAGCAGAAGCACTTCTTGAACCCTGGCTTAGCTTTGGTTCTTCTGATCACACCTCTGCACACCTCAGCAGAAATAATAATATAATCTCTGTCAWAACCTCTCCTAATTCCTACTGTGCTTATAATTTTTTTTTGCATTGCTCTGCCATGAATTCTCCTTTTAGCCAAGCCAGCCTCCTAAAATATCTGTTGTGTTTTTTCCTTGAGCATCAGCAAGGACTTTCTTTTGAGCTCCTTTGCCCTTCAAACCCCACAAGAGCTGGCTCCCATAAGAGCTGCCTCACACCTACCTCTTCCCTGAGTAAGCCACAGCTTTCTGTAGTGAGGTTCAGGGCTATTGGCCTTCTTATTCCCCATCCTGGCCCAGAATCTTGAACTCCCCTGGGAGGGGATCATTACAGTTATGCCCTGACCAGTTCTTCCTTATTTTTAAGTAGCATTTTAAGTAACACATCCAGACCAGCATAATCCCAGTTGGTACATCTAACATCTGTGTTATCCCTGACATCCTCTAGAAATCTCCCTAATGGCCTTTCCCTTGCTGCAGGTGCCAGGGATGATGAATCCCTCCAGGAGAACCAATTTTAGGCACCAGAAATTCAACCAGGGCAGGAGCACTGTAGTTCTGTGTCCCACACTGTGCTGTATCTCAAATGTAGAATGCAGGAATATGAGACAGGGCCAGCATACCAAATGTGAGTCCCTGTTTCCTATAAATATCTTAAAACATAATAAAATCAGGGATTTTGTTGTAGGTTTTGTGTTGCTGTTTTGTTCAGGGTATTTTACTCCATATGACTCTCCTAATTAATTATGATGAGTCAGAAACTGCTTCTCCTGTAACTGAATGTCTTCCTGTCTGCTGTATAATGTGTTTGTGATCAGTTTAAACCTGTTTAGTCTTGGGCCAGCACGACCACTTAGGTTTTCAGCATTCATTTGTATTCAGGTACAGAATTGTACTACTCTCAGCTTGCATTTTGTGAGACTAAATATGCCAAACTTCTGTAGTCTTGCCTTCTTTCTCATGAATATTTTAGTTGTTATTCTCTGCAATTGTTCTGAGTTGTTTCAATGTTTCTTGAGCTGGAGCCTGTGCAGCATCTCACTGCCGTGGTTTGTGCTTCTGGATCTTGCTTTGCACCTGCTTTGTGGAACCGCTTGAGTTTCTCACAGCTTTGTCCTCTTAGTGACAGGTTGATGCATTTAGGACACAGTTACACACACTTTCCTGTCTCTTTCAGCAGTTTTCAACCGCTGATCTCACAGAAATTCTTACTATTGTTGCCAAACAAGGGTCTGGGGATTATGCTGCTTGCATTTATACACTTTCTTCCAGTTTTCAGAGGCACATCTTTTTCCTCATGGACTGTGTCTGTAAACTTTGAGCTAACACACCTAAGTTTCTGCAAGGTGTTTCCACATTTTGCAACCCTGTCATRAAAGGAAACTCACAGTGAATCCCCAGAGAATTTCTCAAAGATCTTACTCCTGAAATAAGGTCCTCTCTCTACACCTGCTTTTCTTACTCTTCCTGGAGTCAGCTCCTTACCTGTTGTACCTTGATCACCATTCTTGCCAGTAATGCTAATTATTTCTCAGATGACCTTGAGCTATGTGGATAATGTTTTGTCTGTGCAAAGGGCATCAGCAGAATATCCAGTATTTTTTGATGGCTCTTGGTGCTCAAGACTATTTTTCTGTTTTGCATTGCTTCAGATGACTTGGGCTGAATGATGCTGTTGTGRCTAGACACTCCTAACACCCAAGTGGATACACACACACATATCCCTGTTCAGTAGTTCCCTTTAACGTTGGCAATGTCATTTTTTAGGAAGGCATCCACAGACATTTGCACACAACTGCKAGTGCTTGAATGCTAACGGGGCAGCAGGCTCTCAGGGAAGCACTGCCTTGCTTCATTTGGTGGCTGAGGAGCGTGCTGGGTGCTATCTTTAAGAGAGATCTGCACAGATCCTTAGTTGGCTGCAGTACACATTCCAGTTGAGCACTACTTACCAGCCAAATTTCAAGGTTCAGCAAGCAATTGAGCTAGGGCAGACGGAATAATTACAGAGTTGTGAAAGGCTGAGATGTAAAACAGATGAACAGATTGTTCCCTCTACCTGTCAGCCTCGGTGGMGGAAAAAYGTTCAGCTTCTAGGTAGTGGCAGTCTCTRAGCTCAGAGGGGCCTTCCCTCTCTCCCACAGCCCAGAGTCATGCTTCAGACTGCATTGCACGCATCTTTAGTTAGTGTATTTTGTGTTCTGACACCAGCTTATCACCAGGACTCCTGTGCTCAGGTCCCTGCAATATACCATGTCCAAGAGTGCTGTTCCCAAGCAGAGTGTCTCAAGTCCACCTGGACATTTCATATTTAGGGTTGGATCCTACTGAACCTCTCAAGTAAAGCCTTTTCTAGTGCTAACTGAGCCACCTTTAGCTGATATGCCCTTCTCCATTGCAGGTCTTCTGTCTGCACTGTAGTGAGGGATTGCAGTACACAAGAGGGTACCAGGTTTGGCTCCAGTTTCCCATGGTTACCAGGGAAATCAAATATGAATAAAACAAAGGGCTGATTTCCCTGGGATTTAGTAGCATTTTTTTTRCCTCCTCTTTACTCCCAACTGGCTAAATTATTTTCTCCTTTTCTTTTTCTGCAGTTTCCAACTGCAAGTTTAAGAAGTGGTTCAGAGGAGTGGGGAGGATGCCTGACTGGGGGTAGAGGCCTGCCTGCTAATCCTGCCCAAAGTAAATGATCAGCTAATGGTTTTGATTTTAGCTCTATGTGGCTCAATCCTCTCCCATTGGGCAGACTCTGCAAAATGCAACGACTTGAAAATTAGCTTCACAATTTTTTTTTTTAATTAAAATGAAAGAGGAAATCAAATTACTGCCAGTGAGAACAGAAGTAACAGTCATTCACTAATCGTTTGTCAGAAAACAGGTTCAGTGAAGGGGAAAATCAAACTTGATCGGTATTGCTGGGTTTGTCTTCATACTTTCTTGGCTAAATGGTGRTTTCTGAGATCAAGGAGAGAGCCAAACAACAGCAATTCTGTTTCAGGATTTATGCAGAGTTCTCTTGCATGTCAGGTTACAAATATTGGTAGTTACAGTGGCACTTCATTTCTGCTACAACTGTCACGTACAAATAAGATTATTGGAAGTGCAAGAGGCCTGAAAGGGATAATTTGCTTGAAGTAAGAACTTTAAAAAAGCTGAGCATAAAGTCATTCAAGTTGGGTATAAAGGGCAAACATCAGATCAGGCAAAGCAGGCAGACTTTAACCAAGCTTCAGTGAGACCCAGTGGAGAGGTCATGTCCAAGTTAACTGGCACTGAGGAGAGAAATTAGAGTTATCAGGATTATAAATTTATCAATTTTTCTTTCTCTGGAGCACTGCTGTTGCATAGTTGCTGTAAGAGAAGAGACTGAAAGGACCCTGCTTCCATAGAAGTGCACACTTTAAAAAGGAGCAGAAGAGAAGTAGTGGGGAAAACAGAAACAACCTGGCAGTGGAGCAACAAGAGTACATGTTCAATAGCACGTCACATTGAGAGGCAAAAGACCCCAATAACCACAACCCCCAGCAGTGTGCTGCTTCTTYTAAGGAACAGGGCTTTCATGTTTCCAGCTGAAGCACAAGAGACAGGCAGCTCATGTGAATTACGTGCTTATCCATGTACAAATGCCACCCGATGCACTCGGGGTGGATTAAACCTCTTCCACCTGCTGAGAACAGGACAGAGGACGTGTCCTGTGCATGGAAACCCAAGTGATATCAGCCCCAGCTCTTCAGCACAGCAGCCATGCACGATTGCTGCAGCTGGTTGCCATGGCTCAGGCCYTTCTGGGATCTCATCAGAGACTTCCAGATTTGCAGAAGACACTCTTAGTGTCCTAGTGGAGAAAAAAAAGGGCAAAGGACCCTCCAAAAGAGCAGAAAGCTCCACAGCCAAGACTGCAGTGGAGATTATTTGGCTTAGCATGAATATTCACGTCTGCATTCCTCAAGGAAAACAGTTATGTTGTTCACCCCTATAGTAAAAATGTAATTGTAATATGATAAGTGCTGTTTTTTTCCAATATGCAGTGTATTGGGTTGTGAAAAATAGTTAGCTCGTGCCTCATCAAGTGTCTGATTGCTGCTTCAGGTAGGAGATTCCCGAATATTACTGCTCACTTACTGCCCTGCTTCATTTTTTCTCTGCCAAGTGACGTTGTCATTTGCTCTCTGAAGTGGGAGTGTCACAGACCCCTTACTGCTTTGTGAATGTCACAGAATTTGTRMGTGTYACAGTCCAAACTTGCACAGCAGAAATCTGGAGTCGCGTAAAATAGACTAGAAATCTCACTTTTGTGGGCCTTCAAGGGACATAAAGTCCTTTGGAATCTTTTATCCCTGGAGTTTTATTTGTCAGTCTCCTGCCATTTACAACTAAGATGTAAATCTTAGACCATCTGTACTTGCAGGTTTGTTGCAGCTTCTTTTCATGTCTCTTTGAAGTGTAAGTCTTGTTTAAAGGTAAGACTCCTGTCCTAACTTTGGGACCCAAGCAGAGAGGTTACTGTCTTGAAAGCAATCTTGSTGGAGAAACCTTTTCAAAAGCTGTGAAGTTGGTGCCCACTTCCCTCTTTCTTGAAATAGTTATTCCCTCTTTGCATGGAATTGAGGTGTCAGTTTACTGTTTTACATCCTTCTTTTATCCCTCTTTTTGTTCCCATTCCCTGGAGAGCTGCRCGGTCCCAAGAAGCTTTTGGGGATGGTTTTTTTTCCCCAATTCTGCTGTCATTTTGTTAGGGATCGGCAGTTGTGGGGCCYGCCCGTGGTCAGTTTTCCATGTGGGAATGGAAGGGTGCTGTGTGGATGTCGGGATCACTGCACTCTTTTTACCCGYACAGCAGATGGCATCGAAGCTCCAGAAACGTCACCGCTCTCTCGGACCACGACCAGGTTCTTTTTGGCTTCGACATCTTGGTGCAAACATTATTATTTCAATAGGCTTCCATTAGGCCTGCTGTTAACTTAAAAGAACCTTTTGACAGTAGTATATGTACACATTTTTAAAATTTGGTGATCTTTCTCCTGAAGCTTAACCTACTTTTCTCCTTCAGGGTACTTAGAGGAAATTTAAGAATTTCTGTTATAATGCTTTTAAGTGAGGATTCATTTTATATCTCATTTTAAGTCTGATTTCTCAAGTTCATTTTTTAGAATAATATTTGTTCTCCAGAGTTTGGTTATTATGAATGCTGATTTAGATGAAAGAGCAGATGCTAATCATATGTATTAAAGTAACATTATTTCTAAATGGTATTGCTTCCTGATGTTAGACTTCACATTTTATGTATAGCATTCAATAACTTATGAACACCCAGTGCAAAACTGCTGCTTACATYTCTTTAAAAAATTAATACAAAAAGCCCATAGTGAATATATAAGATCTAATGATCTTAGCTCAACAGAACTTATGTATGGTAGAAWATTTTTTTTCAGAAATCCAGAAAATAGTCCTTTAGGGGGGGAAAAAAAGTGTTGAGCCATTTATCTGATTAAAATATTTATGGATGAAATAACTGTAGTTCATCCCTCATAATTTGTGGTACTCAAATATCTTTCTGTGTCTCCCTGATATGAACAATAAAAAAGATAAGAGAAGTTTAAAAAGTGAAGTCCATTRGGCCTTAAATAAAATAGGAGGCTAACCTTTTCTTGCAATGGGATTTCTTCTGACTTTCAGAATCATGGATTGCTCAAGATGTATGTAGACATTGGACGAGTAATTTTTGCCTGTTCCCAGCTTATCCATTGTAAATTCAGTTACTGATGTTGGGAAAACAGCAACATCGGGATCAACAACTTTTTACATCACTCAGTGGCATGGATTCTGTGATAAAGGTATTTGTTAAGGATTTCTTGAAGTGTTACTTAGGTTTTGGGTAGCAGATTTTTTAGGTTATACAGGACATTCAAGTGTCTTCCTCTGTGATTGTTTTCCATATCATTAAAAATTACAGCTTGTATTAATCCTAATTCTACTATTATTGACTCTACTCTTAAAAACTATGCTAATTCTCTATTCTTAATTCTGTTTCACTGAGGTTACCCATGCTGGTTAATGATKGTTTTTCTCAGATATGTAATATGACAGAATTTATCACATTCTTAGTAAATAAATAATATGTTGGTTGTTAATAAGATTAATTCAATGCATATCTGTATGGTTGAATACTTGTATAACATTCCCAATAAGACAAATAATTCTTCTTCTTGAATGATTCTTCAAAATATCTAATTTTATTTATTTAATCACTTAACAGACATAATAATTTAATTGCTACTACACCATTGTGGTAAACAAAAGTAACAACTGTAGAAAACAATGTGAAATGATGCTTGTTAAATATTGAGTAAGTACTGAGGACTGCCAGGTTAAGTGATCACGTGGCTGGCTCAGTATTCTGCTACCAGAAGCCAAAGTTTGCTCTCAGAACAAAACYCAGGTGTGAAAAAGAAGGAATGGCAGGTGGGGGGAATGTGTCTGTACTGGGTTTTGATTCAGGCTGCTGGGCAAGGTCTCACTGCTTGGATTCAGTGGCATAGGTGCAGGGAGAAAATTGGGAGAAAAGTGGGAGAAACAGGGAGAAAAGTGGCCAGTGATCTGTGTGAGACSTTGGAGCTCCCAGTGCTGTGTGACCCTGGCTGGGCAGCTCCTGAGCTCGCTGCTTTTCCAGGACACAGCTGCTTTTCCAGGTTCCACCAGCTGGCAATGGCCAGACAGTGTGGTGGTGCTGTTCACAGGGGTCTCAGGATGAGGGAAGAGAAGAGGACCTGACTCCATGCTTCAGAAGGCTGATTTATTATTTTATTATATATATATTATATTAAAACTATACTAAAAGAATAGAAGAAAGGATTTCATCAGAAGGCTTGAAATGAAAGGAATGGAATGATAAAATCTTGTGACTGACCAGAGAGTCCAAGCCAGCTGGCTGTGATTGGCCATTAATTAGKAACAACCKCATGAGACCAATCACAGATGCACCTGTTGCATTCCACAGCAGCAGATAACCAWTGTTTACATTTTGTTCCTGAGGCCTCTCAGCTTCTCAGGAGYAAAAATCCTAAGGAAAGGATTTTCTATAAAATATGTCTGTGACAAGACAGCTCCATCCTGTTAGAACCCAGGACACAGAGAATGTTTCTCTGCCTGTCCTGAGAAGTCCTGACCCCCAGGAGAACARTGCTTTTAACCTTCTTCCATGAAGAAAGCTTCCAAGACTTTGGGATGAATTGGAATCTACAAGTGTGTGAAATAGACAGTGGTATAGTTTATCACAGGGTGAAAAACTTAGAGTTTTGGGTTTTTAGTATGGAGGTAGATAGAGGACAAGATGGAGGATTTTGGGTGTTGCTTGATCTCCTTCTTGTTCTTCATCTATTAAATTTTCTGTAGTGTTTCTAGCACAGAGTGGRTGGTTAGAAAGAGCCTCAATGCAAATGTTGCATGAACAGACAAATAATTAGTTATTGGTAGAAAGGTAGYAATAAAATACSTTCCCTYTACTCTAAATTCCAATGCCATCTGAACCCCCAGTGCTGCTTCAGTACAACTGATAAAGAGTTGTCTATTGTTCCAGCAGGATTCCTGCTCAGATGGATCTCCACAGAGGTTCGATTTTTTAGGAAATTGAGAGTGGCAATATCCAGACTGCCCGTTCTGCTGGCAGGAGAGAAAACTGGGTTTGTGAGCAGATTRTGTCTGCAGGCTCTTTCTCTGCAATCATCAAAGCCAATGGAACGGTAGGGAGGGTCAAACAGAGGTGAGGATCGCTTGAATTGGTGTCCTCAGCTTCTTTTTTTGTGGTGGAGGCAGTGAGCAGGACTGGAACTGTGCTTAGGAGGCAAGCTTCAGTCAGCTGCCATTGCCTCTAAGCCCACTGCAGACAGTAAATGACAATTAAAAGGCCTTCTCTGTTCCTTCAGCAGGTAGCTCAGGTTCTGTTAATTCTATCAGGTTCTAATAATTCTATTCCTCCCTAATTACCTGTGAAAAGGAGCTTTTTCTCCTGCYTGTTTTGAAGCCTCAGGCGCTCACCCACAGCTGTAAATTTGCCTTATGCCTGTCTTATGTATGACCAGCTCTCAGAAGCACCTCTCTGATTCTTTGTTTTTTGGTCTCAACTTATTAGAGGAAGGGTGTACAGGCTCACAGCAAATCCTGCACGGGCAGGACAGGCTCTCTTCTCATGCCTTTGTGCAAGAAAACCACCATTTGTCAAAAGCAGCTCCATCGGATTATCAGCAACTCACTCAAATGGCACATGCAAGCTGCTATCCATCTTCCAGTTAATTCAGTATTTGCTGGGAAAACAGCACAGTGCTGCACCAGCCACTAACCTTTCTGTGCCCCTTGGAGGGCAAAGGAGCTCAGGGGGACTGGAATATTTTCAGTTTCAAGGCATAAAATTGGCCTACACTCTTCATCAGAAAAAGGAACCATCATAACAAGAAAACACCCTGTAAACAGRGAGTTACTGAAGGAGCTCCAATGCATAAGAGAGATATGAGAGAGGTGGAAAAGGTGAGAATACCACAAAGAAATATAGAAATAGTGCTCCTGCATGCAGTCATGTAGTTAGCAAAGGAAAAATTCAGCCAGAGCTCAAATTGGCAGATGATGTCAAACACAGCAGATAAAAGGCTGTTATTGCTCTGTTACAGAGTGGAAGCACAACGAAGCTGCAGGTGTGCTGCTGAATGAGGATGGAAGGTTAATTAAAAATGCCCACAGAAAAGACAGAAGTACTCAGTGCCCTCTTCAGATCAGTCATCATGGGTGAGATCAGCCCCCAGGTCTCCGTGCTGAGGAGCAATGACAAACAAATGTATCAGAGAGTTCATTTAAGGACCATCTCCACAAACTGGATATCTATAGATACCTTCCCCAGTTTCTGGGTGGGGAAAAAGCATCACCATGAGAGTGATTAGCCATGGGAGCCAGGAAAGTGATGGACTMTTCTTGATGAAAGTTCTCAAGAGACAGTTTGACAGAGAATGGAGAYCTTAATCTAAAGCACTGCTTTCCATGGAAGTTTGAAGTCCTGTTCAAATGTGGACCTTTATGTCATTTTTATGATCACCTCTMGTTTCTGCAGAAGAATTACAATGAATGAAAGAAGTAAGTAGTCTGATTACAAACCCGTTGCACATTTCTAGTGGTGACTTTAATAAACACTTGTACATAGCTCATCCCTTCAGTTTAAACTGTGTTTCTCTTTTTCTTGCATGTCTGACAGTCCTGTCCCCCTGCACTTATATCACAGAAGCAGCTGCAGAGAGAGAGGTTTTATTCCCCCAAACACAGAATTTTTTATTCCAAATTATTTGCTCATAATGTTTGAGCTTTGGCTTCTGTCATTAGCTCTTAACTTCTGTTTAAGGGTCAGTGGAAGAGCACTTTTTCTTAATGACAAAATTTTGTTGTAATTTCTGGTATTTGCAGCTACTCACCAGGTTARGCCTTACAGAGCGAGATGTGATAATTTCTTCACATCTCCCACTTGAATAATTTCCACTTTGTTGCTCTGTTGCTTTGGTACACCCCACTKTGCTTTTTGGAAAGCTTTTGTGCTYCCACACAGAATTCTTTCTCAAATTTGTGCCTCAAAATTGAGGCACAATTTTGTACCTCCATTCCAGGAAATTCTGTCCCCAAAACTATCCCTCAAAGATTTTGGCAGGTCTGATTTTTGAGGTCTTAGTGAGGAACATCTGAATTTCCACCCTGCACCAGAACAATATCCAGCTGACTACTGTGTTTTTTCCAGGAGTGAATAATGTTTACTCCCCTAGGGTGTCCTGGAGCCTTTTAGAGCCTCACCAGACAGCAGTGGTGTGAAGAAGAAGAGGCTGTGCTGTCACAAACCTGCAAATACTCACCCAAATATTGCCTTTTGAGTTCCTCTGGGCTGAGTCAACATTGCTGCATCTTCAGGCTCTGTCTCTTGGACACTCCACAGCCTTGGTAGCTGGGATTGCACAGGCCAGCCTCCCAGCCCTGGTGCTGACATCCAGAGTGCTCTGGCTAATTCCTTCCCCAGGCTGCAGGTCCAAGAGCTCTCTGAGCTTGCCACATGGTTTCCCCAGGACACGTATGATTGCCAGCAAGCCTAATTGCTTTTTGGCTGATGCAAGACATTCAGAGGGGAGYAAAAAAATCATCAAAAAAAGAAAGGGCACATTGTACACATTATCCTGCCTCTGTGCCCCTGTGGCCATGCAACCTTAAGGTTTGGATTAAAGGCTTTTAAAGAGCCCACCCTTCTTTGTCTCCCTTTTTCCTTCTGAAAGTGGTCTTTTCCTCTCCTTCCAGCAGATGTTTTTCTGCTCTCAGTCTTTCCTTATTTTTTTGGCATGACTGAAGAGAGAACACTTCCTGGGTTGTCATTAGTCTCCTTGTCAAGAGCCTCACAGATCAGGCCTGTCAGATGTGCAAAATCTATCACCACCTCATCCACAGTTTACTTGTTACCCTGCCGAGTTTCAGATTGGAATAATTAGTTTGCCTTGAGCCACTGCCAATTATTTTGCTGCTGTATGATTAAATGGACTGTAACTGAATAGCTGGTCACCAAGATTTAATGACTCTCCACTGTTATATCTAGCCACGTTGAAGGGGTTTTTTTTCCCCTTTCTGTCACCTCCCAGAGGACTTCAGCTGAATTTGAAGGCAAAAGGTCACAGGCATGCACAACAATGAGAGCAGAATTTGCAATGTAGAATAGAATAACATAGAGGGTCCCTAGTATCAGACAGAGTTTATAAGCAGGGTGGTTAACAGGTTGTTTTGCATACACACAGAGACAGACACAAATAAGAAAAGTGCAAAATGGACTTAGAAGAGCTATAGCTTTTTTCCTGATTAAGAAAAATATTTTCCTGATTAAGAAAAATACTCTTCTTTAGTATGCAACCCAGCTGGATCAAAGCATACATTTAAATAGAAAGTTATATGCTCAAGAAAATGGATTCTTCATCTATGACTAAGATTCTTGCAATAAATTAGTGTTTACTTCCCCAAATTTATCTTCTGGAACTTAGACATTTGTTCTCTACTTGTAAATTGCCACCTTGCTAGAAAAAAAAAGGCATAGTCTGTTTTTAATATGTCTATGCCAAGTTTTGATTACTATTATGTAACTCAGCTGTTGAAACTGTAAATCTATTAAAATGAAAGGATTTTGTTTGAGTCTTGGACTGAAACATTGTGGGCAATTAATCTACAGTCTGGYCCAACACATTTGAGCACATCAGCAAAAAGATGTTGATAGTTCTGTGTCTTGCTCAGAAAAGAAATCACAATGTCCCTATGGCACAATCTGTTAAGCAAGGCTTCCAGCAAATGTGGGTTTGTGGGTGATCAGCAGAAGCACTGATGTGATTTTTGTAGTTGGATGTAGATGTGCAGATCTGATCTATTAATTCAATCACGTACATGCAAAGCAGTGCCTCCTKCATCCCCTGGTATTGCAAACCAAAGCAATGCAATTGCAATCAAAGCCAAGCAATGATTTATCAGACCAACATCCTCTTGATGAGAAAACTGAATCATTGTGCTCACATCAATGAAGAAAAAGACACTGCCATTCATTCACGTTCTTCTGGCAACTGCAATATGCAGGTACTGCCCCAAACACAACAGGCTTTTCCTTGTCCTGSAATGTTCCTGCTGCTCAGCACCACCACCACAGACAGTGAGCTGGCAGCTCTGCATCCCCAGGGGACCTTTGGCTGCCTGAACCCCTCTTCTTAAGCTCCTCTTTTCCAGCCAGGACAAAATGCTGAGTGCCTCTCTGACCTGGACAGGGCCAGCTGGCACGGTCTGGTGGCACGCATTGGTTCAGTGAGGGAAGAGGCCACTTARTCCTGTCTAGCCAGCCATGGTGCCAGACATGGGGGAGAAGCTGGCACTTCTGCCAGGAGCATCTGCCTGGGCTGCACCACATCTCTGTTCTTATCACCACAGAGAAATAGACCCTGAGCAGAAGGAGCAGTGGGAGAGCCTTTGGGTGCAAGGCATGGGCTGGCAGTGGGATGCAATGCCTGCAGGATCACAGCAGCAAGCAGGGATCCTTAGGGATTCGGGGGTTTAGCCACAGAAATGTTGTGTCTTTGAATTCAAAACAATGTTCTGGCTGTCTGGAGGCTTGGGGCAGGTTGGAAGAAGAGGCAGGGACAGGCAGGATATGCAGGAGGAGCAGCCTGTCCCAACAATCATCTGAGWTGGCAGTGACAAAATCTGGGGCTGGAGCAAAGCCCAACCCCAGGAACCCAACAGGGACAGATTTCTCAGATGATTACACTGTGAAAGTCCTGGACCAGTGAGGTAAGCCCAAGACATGCATTTTCAGACTAATGCTGATTTTTGTTCGTTCATAAGTAACTTTGACAGGATTGTTTCTGGACTTCAGACTTTAATCAAAGCTTCYGGATAAGATGCTAAGAAGAAAAAGAGTATCTATCAAAAATAACTCCTCACAGTCAAAGCATATARACTAAAAAAACTCCAAATCTGGTTTAATCACCATTCAATCCTASTGCTGTTAAAYAGAAGAAGAGTATGTAAGGGAGTGCTAAAATAAGATACAATAAGTGCATTTACAAACAAGTTGAGTAATAGACAAAAGAAACCCTAATTCTGAGTGTGTTTGTCTGCATAGAACCTTAAATATCCAGTGGAGTAAGGTTGTGCAGCTGCAGAGATACTATCACTYTTTCTGTCTTCACTATCAACCCACAGATTTTCACAGATTTTCACAGTTCTTATGGGYAAACTAATTGCCAAGTTTGGATGAAACTTGTATGACTTGGAGGTCATACAAACTGTTTTCACAGAAGCTAAATCCTAACTAGACCTTAACTAACCTTAAGCAAGTCCACTACACCTGCAGGTACTGCTGTGTACGAGCACTAATTAATTTTTGCTAATTAAAATTATTCAGAGGCAGGTACAGCTKTCTCTGGTTTTAATGTAATCACTAGGTAAGCCTGGGTGGAAATCAGAAACCCTTGTTTTGCATCTTCAGAAGTTGARTGTGGGCACATCCATCTGTGCAAAAAAGAAATATGATTCTCTCCTGCAGACAGCAGATAAATATCATGTCAGCTCTCCTCTGCTGCTGAATCCCTGGATGATGCTGTTATCTTCCTTTCATTGTTATTCTCCCTGGCAGCAGGAGCCCTTCAGCAGCCCTTGCTCAGTGCCCGGGCTGGGAGGTGGGCTGCGAGGCACTCAGCCACAGCACCCCCAGGCACATCCTCATCTCCGTTTCACCAGGGACCAGCACTGGGAACCTGAGCACAACACTTCATTTGTGGTCTGCTGGCTTCTTCTCCACATTTTTTTTTGTTTCTCTTGTCTATTCAGCCTGTAATCTTTTCAAAGGCTGGGACTGTCTCTGACTGTCTAGACACACAGGACCTATTACAATGGGACATTGATTTCTGATGGGGTCTCCATCTGCTTGCTGTATTGCAAATGATTGCTGCTAACTTTGAAAGAGCTACATTTCAGCATCAGGGTTCAGCAGTAATAAGGACATTTGGACTTTATTGCAAAGGTAAATAATGCCTCTGCTAATGTACTAATGAACAGAGAAATAATCTATTTCAAAATCACAGAAGTTTATAGGTTAAAGGTGGATTATGTGGTTTTCATGCTTGGCCAATGATGTATGCTCTTGCTTTCTTTCTCTGCTATCTGCTGAAGCCAACTGAAATGTCTGACAAGTGGCTTTGTTTTTCTGTGCAGTATATGTAATATATACTGCTATTTCTTAGCACTTTTTTGTTGTTGTTCTTATCACTACAGCCTCTGAATGTCTCAAAACAGCTCAAGATTTTATTTGTAATACATAAATGTTATTGTACCCATTTTACAGAGTGAAATATAAGGGCATGAAGTGATACATAGACACGTTYAAATTATCTTCCAAGGAAGAAAAATCCAGATGCCCTGTCTAATGCTTTAATCATGGGTCTAGCCTTTCTACAGTACAGTATTTTATTGGAAAGCCTCAAGGAAATCTCTCCTTGACACATGAAAAATAAGAAGTGTGATTCCTGCCAAGATATTTTTTTTTCTTTTTTTGAGTTGACAAAACCGTTGCCATGTCAAAACAGTTCTCAGAATTGCATCTTTTGTCTGATTCTCACATCCTTTTCCTCTGCTTATGCAGGCAAGCAAGAAGATTCTGGGAAGCTGCAGCTTCCTTTAGAAATATTCCTTTTTTTCCCCCAAAGATTTGACCACCTAAGAGAGCAGAGGGGAGGCGCAGGGCAGGGAGGATTTTTGGCATGGGGTGGATGAGCAGCAAGGGACATCCCCCTGTCCCTTTATGGGATAACAGCTGCAGGGATAACTGCCACAGGCCCCCGAGAAGACAGAAATAATGTGTTTGTGGCCAATTGTTCAGCCTTGGCAAGTGACCCTGGAGAGTCAGTGTTAGCAGCTATTGATACCAGGAGCTACGGCCTCTTCCTGCTTTTGTAAGAGCACACTTTGGATTACCCAGGGTGCTCTGCCATCCTGCTTTTTGAAACATGCTCAGCTCACCAGGCATCCCAACCTAATGGGGAAAAAAATAAAATTAAAAAAAAAAAACAAAAACACACACACAAAACCAAAAAAAAAACCCAGCAAAGGCTACTATGCAGAGCAGCATTTGAATAGACAGCAGCCAATTTGCCAGTACAACAATTCTGCATTGAGCTGATTCCTAGATATGAATATCCCTTTCAGGGAGAGCTTCCCAAATGAGGGAAATCCAGAAGCTGGCTTTTGAGAGTGAAATTCCCTGGGAATTCAGCATACAGCTCTGCCTGGCAGTGTTCCCACCAAAGAACCAACAAAAAGCAACTGGCTCTAATCCTTCTCCTTATGTATTTTGGCAGCTTTCGTTCCATTTAAAAGGAAAATAAAAATAAAAGTCCATCTTGCTCCCACACTGGAAGAAGTCCAAGATACACACATTGGGAGTACAGGAACTGGCATTTAAGGTCCTCCTGACACTTTTTATGCTGGGTCTTTGATCACACAGAAAAAGGCAGTTTATTTTTGCCTTTTATGGTCTTAAAACAAAAAGTTGCTCTTGGAAGCTGTCTGCAATACAATTTGGTGTTCAGCCTTCCTGATAAAACTGTTCCAAATAGTGCCATAAAACAACAAACACCCCAATAATCCTGGTTAGGCCTCCCGTGTATCTCTTCTGAGCCATGAATTTTGTGAAGATTAAAATAAATGTGAGGCCAGAACTGCACCTTTGTTTTGTTTTTCATTTGTGTGACCATTTTTTTTTTWAAAGCAGCAAATGTTTGGGAGCTCAAGACTGCACTAAGACACAAACACACACGCTTTTTTGTGTCACAAGCCTTCATGATTTTTAGATAAGATGAGGTCTGAGATAAAGTTGTGGGGAAGATACAGTGTGAGATGATGGCAAAAAGCCATTTGTGTCGCTTCTGCTGCCCCTCAGGCATGCTGTCCTCAGACAGGCACATCAGAAAGTCTGATCCAGGATTTTTACAAACTCTGCTGCTCTGTCCAGGTCTAAGTGATGTGTTTTCTCTGTCAAGCATTTAGTCATGCAGGGTATTAGCTGTCTCTTATACACATCTCTCTGTCCAGGTCTAAGTGATGTGTTTTCTCTGTCAAGCATTTAGTCATGCAGGGTATTAGCTCCTAGTATTTGTAGAGAACTTCTGTTCACTACGACACTTTGACCTTTATATGGGAACAAAAACAAGACATTGCAGTTGTCCAAGTGATTTATAGTAAAGATGTTATGAATTGGCATTTAAAATAGGTATTGTTCTCATGTAGCAAGCATCAGGCCTTGTATTTTATCAGATAACACATCTTAGTTTGGCTGTTAGGGAAAAGTCATATCTTACCCACATGAAATACTCTTGTTTATCCCAGGAGTGGTTTGGAGAGGGCAGAATTCCCACACTGGGAATAAAAAATTATCTGCTTTTATTCAGACAAGACCTAGAAGGGCAAATATGGTCAGCTTAAAATGTCAGATCCTCAGATGTTATGATGTCCTAGAATCAGTGGAAAAACTACACCTACAGAGTGCCTAGCAAGTGTCTAATTTGAATACTCTGGAATTTAACAAATTCTAACTAAAAACYCTGAAGAGAAAGGTGTGCACTACTACATATACCAGGCAAGAATCAGCAGAACAAAATTCAGTGCTCCTTTTAAATGGAAACTGATAAACATATGAGGCATGAGATCTTGTCTAGCAGGTTTTGATACTCAGACAGGAAAGGCTAAAAATGGATAGATAAATCATGGTTGTTTCTAGCAGCATCTCTGACTGAGTGGTGATGGTTTTCCAGGCTGGTGCATCCTCACCAGTGGAGATGGAATTCATCAAGAGGGTCATAAGACAGAAGAGGCCCCCATTTTGACATGTTGCTCCGTTGTTTTTAGGGGCATAATTTTTGTTCAGATGAAGGACATTTGGGCAGACGAAAAAATGAAGCTGGCAGGGGMTACTGATGGGAATTGCAACATGACAACCAAGGCTGTCTGTAGGGTACAGCAGAGGCCTCAGTTCATGCCTCCACATACCTTGGCTGACTGCAGCATTTCAAACCTGTTGTGGAGATCTCACCAGGGGATAATTCTGCTGTTTCATTTRCTTGATCATAAAAGCAAATATGTGTGTGTGCTGAGAGCTGCAAGCAGTGGGGACTGTTCTGGGGGATGCCTGCAACGCAAAAATGAGTCTGACCTCAGCAGCATCCCACTCTGATTGAACTGAGAAGGAAAGCAAAGCCTGCAGGCTGCACAAAGGTAAGGAATAGCATGGGACACACAACAGCCTGGCAGGTAATTCCAGTCCTGGATGACAGAGCTGTTGGGGTGAACCAGTGAGGGGACACTGCTTCCAGAGAGCACTGTGTTGAAGAACAGCACAGAGAGAATTGTCCCAGAATTCCCACCTGGGATTCTTGGCAGCATCCCTTATTTGCTCTGTATGTGCAGGTTTCCTTTGTGGTTTCCTCTTCTTCCTCATCAACCTTGGAGCCAGTCCAGAGGAGACCATCAGGATGAGCAGAGGGATGGAGCAGCTCCAGTGTGGGGAAAGACTGAGAGAATTGGGCTTGCTCAGCCTTGGGAAGAGGAGGCTTCAGGGTGACCTAATTGCCCCTTCCAGTGCCTGAAGGAGCCAACCAAAAAGATGGAGAGAAACTATTTACGAGGGATTGACAGGAAAAAGGGGAARGGCTTCAAATTGAAAGAGAGTAGGTTGTTTTGATGGCAATTCTAACCCCAATCTTGCTGATTTCTCTGACTGCTATGTAGATTTTTGRACAATATTTTTAATAAAACAGCACAGGAGGAAAGGTGTGTTCTGATATATGATCCTGTCCTGCCCCATTTGGATCATGCTGGCTTTCATACTCTGCAGCAGCTGGAAATGCACTGAAATTTTGGGTTCACCATACAGCAAGTGCAGGTCTAGCTGCACAGCTCATTCAGTGACTGAGTGAACTCTGGTTTCACTTCTGCAGATGCAAATCTGGCAGTTGCATCTGTCTGACAAATTGTGGCTGCAGATTTAGCTGGATACATTGTGCGGTATTTCTTCCTAGCCACACGTCAGTGGTAATGAAATCATGTTTTGCAATACCTCGCTGTCAAAGGAACACATTCAGCAGAACTTTTCACAGGCATCAGAAATTGWCTATTTAGAGCAAAAGGGTTCTTGAGCAGCAGACAGGGGTGAGGATTCAGCTGGTTTTTCACAAGTACAAGTACAAAACAACCATGAGGGAGGTCAGGTGGGTCTCCAGGGCATCAGTACYCTCTTAACTGGCAGTATCCAGGCAATCCAACCATTTCTCTTCTGGTCCTCTGCACTGTTCTTGCCTGACACTTCTCTCTTATTCAGAAACTGTTTGGATCTGACTGCTTCCCCCTCTTCATCCCTTCTGGGCAGGTGCTGAGGTGCTGCTCACTTTCCTTCTCCTGCTACCAAAGGTTTTCTGCTTCTGTGGGAAGGGGCAGCAGGAAGGGGCATGAGCCTTTGTCTCAGCCAGCACTGTTCACTGCCCAGCACATTTACTGACAGGCAAAAATGAGCAGAAGAGAGCAGCAGAGGTGCAGAGACATGATCTGATCTCCTCCTCCCATCATGTGGGTGGTAGCCTSCTGCAGAGGAATCAGATTTTGGCCCTTTCAGTCACGAAAATTCAAGAAATTCTCAGAGATACAAAAGGCCTAAAAAAGTTAARCAACACAACAGTGCCTGCTTCATCTACCACAACTCCCAAGATAGGGAATGAAGACAAATTTCCATTTACTCAGTGGTGTGGTAGCCCAAAGCTACCACTTCCCAAAGGGTCACAAGTGGTCATGTTCTGTGTTGATGGCCTGTTTGGGTGCTTTTACCTGGAGTAAATCAAAAGTAGTACTAAGTATCCTATGCCAGAATAAAAAGTGAGAAATTTCACTTACTGCAGAATGCCTGGAAAGAGCACATTTAAGGARAGCTGGAGCAGAGAACACCTGTGATATCCAGTGTATGGCAATCACTTTGTGCTGCTTTTGGCTGGAACACAGCCAAATTTCCTTCACACTGGAAAGTGTGCTTTGGATCCGTGCTGGGAGCTGTGCCGATGACACAGGGACGTGTTGGTTGTGGAAGCTCAGAGTTTGCCCATCAAGGACCTGGGAGGGGACAGAGCCAGGACAGCTGAGCCCAGCTGSCCCAAGGGATGCTCCAGACCARGTGGGATTGGGCTCAGCACACAGAAGGAAGGGGGGCACATCTGGAGTGATGGCCTTTGTCTTCCCAAGCCACCTGTGATGGAGCCTGGCTCTCCTGGGCATGGCTGAGCCCTGCCTGCCCATGGGGAGCAGGGAATGAGTGAGTTCCTTGTCTTGCTTTGATTGTGTGCAGCTGTTGCTATTAAACTATCTTGGTCCCAACCCAGGAGTTTTTTCATTTTTGCTCTTCCCGTTTTGCCCCCACTTCACTGGTGGGTGAGTGAGCAAGCAGCTGTGTGCTACTTACTCACRGTCAGTCCTTTTTGGCACCCAAAATGGGGCATGAAGGGCTTGAGATAATGACATATTTGACTGGATTGTGCCTTTTAGAACTGCCACTGGCTTTGGTTTTGGTATGCAGTGCATTTGGCTGGCCATAAAGAAAGATGTGCCCTATTTTAGACAGCTACAGTTGAAGGTGTGGATAAAGATGGAATAKAAGAGAATTGCTCATTATCCAGGTTGGCCCCATGCTATCACATGTGTGATTCCTGCATGCTCTCCTCCCTGGAGGACAAGCAGAAATCTGGTACAGTCTTTCTCTAGAAAGAGGATGATAAGGAATGGAAATAAAAATGCTGTGCCACACGCAATCCRCTTTCTCTGGTTTAGTAAGAGCTCCACTCTTTCCCCACCTCACACACGAGAACCTGTGCTTTACACCCTGGTGATTCTGATGTCTTGAAGTCAGAACTGAAGCCTCCAGGATTCAGATTTCTGGAGTKTTGACCCCTTAGTCATGAAAGGATAGGTGTTCATGAATCAGCACGTCTTAGGTTGGAAATAGGGGTATTCTATTTCTATCTGTTAGAGGAGGAGCAGCCATCTGTTATTAATTAGTTATTAATTGGACAGTTTTTTCTTTATCTCTTCCACACCCAATCCTCCCTCCAGGAGATCTCTTCTGTTCATGGCCAGTGAGTGTCACTGCTTGACTGATAAAATTCCATCATCCCATGGGGAGATGCTCTGCCCACGGGAGGAGCCAAGCATTCCTACCTGGATACAACCTGAGGTTTGGGACACCACCCGCAGCCTTTTCCCAGTGGAAGACCAGGCCCATCTACACCACCRATGGACRTTCAGAGGAAAACTCCACCCTTGTCCAGGATCCCTGCTCCAACAGAACCACATCTGCCACTCCAAGAAGGCTACAGCCACCATGTAATGGGATTGCCACCAGCACCCTGACCCCCAGGTTCTATTCTGACTCTGTCAGTAGTTTTTTTTTACTGTTGCATTTCTCTTTTTAGTTTTCCTAGTAAAGAACTGTTATTCCTGCTCCTGTATCTTTGCCTGAGAGCCTTTTAATTTCAAAATTATAATAATTTGGAGGGAGGGGGTTTACATTTTCCATTTCAGGGGAGGCTCCTGCCTTCRTSAGCAGATCATGTCTTGTCAAAKCAAGACAACATGGGATCATTTAACTGTCCCCTCTGCCAGTCCTACTTGTCTACTTTTTCCACAAAATGCTGTTCAGTTCTTAAGCTGAACTAAGAACTGATTGTCTGCCGTGTCTGATAGAGCCACACTCAGTGTGGAAATGCCTGGACGTGTCTTACTCAGCTGCTGTAGATTTTGTGGGAGTTTTATTCTCTGCTAACTCAGCTGCAGAGGAGGAGCAGAGCACTGGACACTGCTGCTCGATGGGAGGTGGCAGCTTCCAGCTCAGCAGTGATACCTTCCATCTGTTCTTACAGCAGCTTGCTCAAAACCTTCTGATAAAATCCACACCCTGGAAAGCACCTTAGGAAACAACCACTACACTTGTTTTGTCCCACCTCCCACTTAAATCAGGCTTCCATTTGCCTTTGCTGCTAACAYTTGGTTGGACTTTCCTACTGGAGAGGTAAAGCAGAGTCCCTCTCTGAGCCATTTGCATCTTTGTAGGCKTTGGTGGCTGGAAAAAAATTTCCTGGGACACATTTACAGCCGTAGGTCCAAGATGTTCTCATGTGCTGGATGCCCTGGCTGTATTTTTGGTAATAAGATTATTAATTAATTAATTAATGTTATAATTATGTTATAATTATATCATAATTATATTAAAATTATATATATTATATATTATCCAATTATAGATMATATATAATTATATTATAATTATATTAATATTATAATATTATAMTTATTAATTAATTAATAAGGTGTCCTGTGCTCCAAGAGAATTAATTCTCACCCCTCKCCCTGCACCTACTCCTGAGGTCTAGCTGTGCTATTTTGGCTGTAAAAAGGAAGCAGCTGAGTGGAGCAATTTTGGGCAAAGGACCCTTCGTGGGGTTCCATGAAACTTTTCAAAGTGAGGCCATCATGATGGTATCTTAATGATACCTTCAGCTTTGTGTGCTTGTAGATCTGCCTTTTTTGGGGGATTGCAGCCTGGGTGGACAGCAGTGAACTCCTCAATAACTCTCCTTGCAGCTCAGCTGGGGTGTTTAGAAGGCCAAGGATTCTTTCTTTTCCATTAATCCAATGTGACTAACTYGGAAGGAACTTTTCTGTATGTGTCAGAGTGGCCACAGAGCCACCAGCAGAGACCAGGGGCCACACCAGTGTTGGCTAAGAGGCAGCTCTGGCACTCAGACCTGCACAGGAGCAGCACTTTGCCCAAAGCCATGCAGGCAAGGCCACCTCACCCCTGCACCTCCCTGAATTCCAGATGTGACTCCTCCAAACTCCTCCCTGTCATTTTTTTGCTGCAGAGCAGCTCCAGGGCCTGGCCTCCTGCTTGTTTCCTGTGGAAATTCCTGAAAGTCTTCCGAGAGGTTAGCAAAATGTTGTCTTGCAGAGCGGCCAGCATACCAGGTAGGGAAAAATTKTTTGGAGATCAAAGAGCCTTCCTGCTGGCAGCTGCTTCTGAGAGCAGCCTGCAAAACCCAGCYCTGGTGACTCTGAGCACAGCCCCTGCTTTAGTCCCAGTCCAAAGCCAGAATCACCACCTACTCCTAACCAAGACCCAGAATGAGTTGTGCAGAGCACCCCTCACATGTTCAGGGTGCACAGAAATTGTCAACATTTTAGAAGGACACCTTGTTCCCCTGCTTTTCCTTCCCCCCTTGAAATTAGATTAGCAACTCCCCTCAGGATTTCAGAATGCAAAGGCTTGGATCAGCTCTAACACTCACACATCGTAATGTGTTTTATGCCCTTATTTAGGGCCAAGCACTGATCTGTGTGCTCAGTTTTCAGAAGAACTGCCTATTCCTTGGCACAGGCTCTCTGTTTCACAAGTACTCAGGCAGAGCAGCCTGTCAGCCTGCGCCTGGCACTCCTGCAGGCAACAGGATGAAGAGGGGACACAAATGTGGTTTTGGGATCACCAGTGCTGCAGGCTGCTCAGCAGAAGGAGGAAATGAGCAAGAGCCAGAATAGAGGCAAGAGCTGCTCAATTTTTTTTTTTATACGGGGGTGAAGGTGGGGAAAAGCAAAGCCACAGCTCTAACAATCTGCTCTAGGCAGGGTAACTCAGAGTTGCTTCAGGCCATTATCAACACCTTCCTACACATGCACGTAATTTACACTGATTGGTCCTAAAGAATCATTAATTTTGGTGTCCTCCTGTCCCATCTACAAGCAAGCCAAATCCTTACTTTTGGCAGAAATTTTGAGTTCCTCTTGACCCTCCCGCTTGATCACTGGAATAGCTGATGCAGATAAAGAGAAGTGCTCATACCACTTCTCCCACTGGCACATTCACTGAAAAGCTTCCCTCCATATTTGAGGCTGTTCCCATAACAGATTCCCTTTGTTGTATTTAGGCCCTTCCACATTTTGGTTTTATTCCCTGTGGTGTCGGGAGCCCAAAATCACATTTTTTAAAACAAAAGGGAAGCTTTACAGTGATGCTGTGCCCTCATTAGTACAACACCACTGGTTTCCAGGCTTTTTCTCTTTCCCCTGTTAATCTTGCAGCCCTCACAGAGTCATCCTGGCCTCTTGAGCAGCCAGAATGATGCCCAGAGATGCACCAGAGGAACCAGTCCTCTATGCTGTTTTTTCCCTGCTGCTAAAGGGGACTCTCTGCTGTTTGCCTTCAACACGAGGAAATCTTATTTCCTCCAGCCTGATGAGCAAATAGGAGAGTCAGAGCACTGGCCTCTTCCTCTCTGCTTCCTACAACAACATTGCCTTCCTTCTGAGGCCCACAGGTCCCCCCTTGCTCCCGAGAATGAGCCTTTGTCACACGTTAAACCCTGCAAATGTCAAGTGTGAGCATTGTTCCAATGATGTCTCTGTGTCCCTTTGCCCTGCTCCCACCCACCTTTTTTTGCCTCTGTCCTCCTCCACGTTTGCCTCATTTCCTTTTCCTTTTCCTGCACCAGGCACCTGTTAAGCTGGAGCAGAAATGGGAATGTCTTGTGAAATAGGCAGGGAGGTGGGTCATAACAATTGCAAAAGCAGTTAAGCAGCACAGCAGCACTCTTATGGGGCTTTTCTCTTCCAAGCACTGTGATTTTTCAGCTGGGAGTGCAGTCAGCTTATAAATTTGCTATTTAATCTGCCGTGTTCATGGCAGTGCAAGCAATCAACAAATTAGCACCATTTAATTTCTTTTCATTGTATCTGTTGGGCACCATCCCATTCTCAGAAGAGAGAGCTGGTTTTCCCTTTTTTCTTTTTTTTTTTCCCCCTTTTTTTTTTTTTTTTCCTTTTAATAAGCTTGAACTGCTCTGAGAACTACAGCAGTGCTGCATCTGGCAGTGTGTCACACAGACCACACAGAGAGAGGAGGGTCAGCCTGGGGCAAGCACCAAAATTCTTGCACAGCATCAGCTGAGGCTGATTGGGAAATGCATTGGCAGGGGCTCAATCCCCCCCTGTCTCACTCTGAGCCTCCAGAAGGAGGCACCTGTGGAGCTCAGGTGAGTCTCCCCAGCCCCTCTGGCCAGGAAAGGGCTCCTGGCCCTGGCAAGCAGGGATGGCTGGGATGGGTGTCCTTCCTTGAGCTCTGTGCTGGAAGCAGCTGTGAGGGTCTGAGCCAGCAGATTGCCCCTGCGAGGGCAGATGTGGCAGCTCAAAAGTTCCTAGGAGGCCTGTCCAGCACATCCAGAGGGGAGGGACATCAGTCAGCAAGCTCCTTGCAGCAAAATGATAAGCACCAGCTGCTGCAGGACTGTGATGGTGTTCACAAGGGTCCCAGGATGAGGGAAGAGARGAGGATCTGACTCCATGTTTTAGAAGGATTGATTTATTATTTTATGATATATATTACATTAAAACTATACTAAAAGAATAGAAGAAATGATTTCCTCAGAAGGCTAGCTAAGAATAGAATAAGAAGGAATGATAACAAAGGCTTGTGGCTCAGACTCTCTGTCTGAGCCAGCTGACTGTGATTGGCCATTAATTAGCAACAACAACATGAGACCAATCACAGATGCACCTGTTGCATTCCACAGCAGCAGATAACCATTGTTTACATTTTGTTCCTGAGGCCTCTCAGCTTCTCAGGAGGAAAAATCCTAAGGAAAGGATTTTTCATAAAAGATGTCTGAGACAGCAGGACCAGTGGGTCCTGACAAGAATTATGCCAGCTTACCCTTTGGTCCTCTGTCTTTGGTGCCTCGCTGTGGAAATGGTCTGAACTTTATCAGTTTTAGTGGATCAAAGTAATTTCTTTCTGTTTGCAGCCAAAGAGTTCTCGTTTTCAAGTCTATATCAAAGTTCCTCCAAGGATTTTGGCTTGTCTTCTACAGGGCAAACCCCCCCGTCCTGATGATTCACATGGAGAGAAGATGTGACCCTTRCACCACTTCATTCCTGTCAAGCTTTTTTTGGAGCACAGAGGCAAAGATTATCATTCCAGATCAGGAAAATTGCCTAGGTTTACCTCCACCACGCAGAAAGCCCTTGAGTGTTGGACATTTTGTTGATTTTAGGCATGCCCAAGGGTTTCTTCTTCAATTGCTGATTGACACTGGCCAAACCAAGACAAAAAASACAAGCTTTTTCTTTGAATTGCACAGTGGACTGATCAGGAGAGTGGGAAAAATMTACTTCACTGTAAAGAGAAGTAATTTTTTTTTATTTGTAATTAAGATGATCTTTCCCTGGTGGGTGACATTTGGCAAGTCACTTCACCTGCCTTGTCTCCTCTTAAACTGTATTAACTCATCCTCTCTCTTTTATTTGCTCTGAGGTCAGGAAAACAGGTGGTGGGCTTTGGTCTGTGGTTGCCCAAACCTGATCTCCACCTTGCCTTCTAATAGTGAGAATCTAGAAATGAAAATATTCAGGACCAGGACATTGCCACAAAGTAGAAATCTGTTGCTTTGCCTGTGTAATTTGTATTTTCACCACCCTGCTCTGTCCATCAGGTCTCCCAGGGACTTTCTTACTAAACAATAAGTGAAGTGGGTATTTTCTTGGGTCAGATGGGAATTTGTTAAAGCAAAAAAAAAAAAAATTCATTTAGAAATGAATTATTAAAGGTGCAGCACTCCAGAGAACGAGTTTTCATTGCTTTAAAGTGGGTTGTATTCTTGGCTCACTGCAAAGAGCAGTGGAGAATTATTTGTTTTGGGATCCTGGTGTAGATATTTGCCAAAGGGACTCAGCTGCCATAGCAATCCTGCAACGTGTACCCAGGAGCAAAGGGCTCTGGTGTCAGGGTGACCTGATGGGTGCATGACAAAGGGAGCAAAGGGTTCAACTGACAAAACAGCTAAACTTTCATAAGGCAGAAGCTATGAGAGAAGTCATTCTGCTCTGGAGGGAAAAAAAAAACCAAAACAAAACAACAAAAAACCTTCTTCAAAGCATACAGCATCATTAAAATGTGTCCCATTTAATTGCTGTGTGGGTGGGATGGTCTACCAACAATCTGCTGGAACGGTATCTTGCACTTATCTGAAGTAGATAAGCTCTTGCCTCTGCCTTTTTTAAATTTATTTTAGTTTTTTCCACTGTAAAACAAGGCAAGTTACTTAGCTAGAGAGTCTTTTAATTACTCAGTGCTGAGGCTTGATCASTGTGCTGCTGTCTGACAACATTTCTTTGTACTATATAAACCAGGGACTTTTATTTCATTTTTCACCTCACAAGTGCAGAGCCCTGAGCCGACTTGTGGTTTTAAGATGTTACTGTGACAGAAGTGCTGCCACTGGGTTTTGTTTGTTTTTATCTTTGTGCTGCAATCTCCTGGCCCAGCACAGGCAGAGGATACTTGCATCCTGTCCCCTTGCACCAGGGTAATTCTGTATTAGGGAAAGATGGGTCACTTCAGCAAAGTGGGAGCTTTGAAGTGGGTTTGAGAGAGGAGTCTCAGCCCAGCATGAAACAGGGCAGCAAGAGCTTAAAGGTTAATTTTATCTTTTTTTTCAAAGACTAAAATGTGGGGTTTATGCTTTTTTTTTTCCCCCCCACTGGCAGAAGGTCTATGCTGTAAGCTATCACATTTTCCACGGCGTCTGACTGCATGGGATAGGAACATACCTTTCCCTCCACTTAAATCCAAAAAAAAAAGGTTGGCAAATTATGAGTGCAACAAAAACACAGGAGCAACTGCATATAGATGAAGAAAACACTACCCTGCAGTAGGTTGCAGAATCAAAACAGCCCCTTTTGTACCCCAGGAGGAGTAAAGAATGAGATTTCTTCTCCTTTCTCTCCCTTCTGTGCCCTTTTCTTTGTGATGCATATTCTTATGCCTGTGGTTAAGAAAAACCCAACAAAACCAAGTCACTGGACAGGCATGCACCAGCAACCCTCAATTTCTAAATCTCACATTCTCTCTTTAGGAGCTGTTTCTGCTGTAGATATTAAAGTTCTGCTGAGTGAACCATGAAGGGGAAGCACTCTCTTTCATGGGCAGTGTGTYTTTTGCAAGTTGGTGAGGAGCTTTCTGAGGCTTTTCTTCTCCTCAGAATGTGGAATTTCTGTGGTGGTGTGATGGGAATGCTGAAGYCTTGTTTAGACTGAGAAACAAGATGTATAATGTTAGTGCACTGAAACACAAATCTTCCAAATTGCATCTTTCAGTGCACKCAGCAGCTGGGAGAAATCCCTGCCTTGCTAACTTCTTTATATTTAATTGCKGTTCCTGGGCTATCAAGGACTCCGTGACTAAAAGTCACTAGGGTCAGGAGTTATGTGAATTCATGAGAAATTTCAGGGACTCATGGAATCATTTAGAGATCACTTTGAGATCAGTGAGTCCAACCATGAAGTGCAGTAGTGCAATAGTGAGAGCACTGGACATAGAAAGGTGTCACCATAGCAAATGATCTTCCATGTCACATATGACATAGAAACACAAGAAGTCTCAACTGTGTTTCCAAGGGAAGCCTATGATACAAGAAAGACTCCTCCTTGATAAACTGAAAATTGATTATCTAAAGAGTAGTGATAGACTGAGAGTTAGTGATCTGAGAAGTAGATGTATRAGAAATTTAATAGGGGGAGGAGGGATGTTTTTAGAAAGTTTTCATTCTGAGTTCTGTGTGTGTTTCTTTCTATATATAGTTGTAAGTTAATAAAGTTTTTCTTCTTCATTCRTAAGTTAGAGCCTGCTTTGCTCTATTCCTAGTCCCATCTCACAGCAGACACCAGACAAAATATATTTTCATAGACTCACTGACATTGTGCCAGTGTCAAACCGTGACACCCAGCACTAATCCATGTCCCCAGCAGCCACATCTACACATCTTTTAAATCCCTCCATGGATGCTGACTCCACCACCTCCCTGGACAGCCTGTTCCAATGCTTTTCAGCGTTTCTGTGAAAAAATTCTTCCTAACATCCAAATTAACCCCCCTGGCCCAGCCTGGGGCCGTTCCCTCTGCTCCTGTCCCTGTTCCCTGGAGCACAGCCCGACCCCCCCGGCTGTCCCCTCCTGGCAGGAGCTGTGCAGAGCCACAAGGGCCCCCTGAGCCTCCTTTGCTCCAGGCTGAGCCCCTTCCCAGCTCCCTCAGCCTCTCCCGGGGCTCCGTTCCCTTCCCAGCTCCGTTCCCTTGCCTGGCCACGCTGCAGCCCCTCCATTCCCTGTGTGAGGGCCCAGAGGTGCCCCAGCCCTCGAGGTGCGGCCTCAGCAGGGCCGGCACAGGGACGGGCCCTGCCCCGCTGCTGCTGCCGCCCCACGGCTGGCACAGCCCCGGGGCCATCGGCCTCTCGGGCCCTGGGCACCCCTGGGCTGMGCCCAGCCCCTGTTGACAAAATACCCCATAAAAAAAGCCAAAAAGCAGGCAGAAAAGATTCAGGCACACCAGGGTGGTTTTGTTTTWCCTCTGAGCTCCTTGGAGACCGTGAGCTGCTCTCTGGTCACAGCTGCCAGATAAATTGGGGTTGTTAGTGCAGAGTGGAAGTCGCACTGGAGATCAAGGAGCTCCCACCAGGCCAGCCCTGTTTGCTCCTGATGGCAGGCCTCCAGCTTCCTCACTGGCCGTTTTTAACCTGGTTTTAAAAGGTAAAATAAAAGAGTTTCAGGCCATTGCCTGCTTTGCATGACATGCTGTGTAGCCATGATATTTTCTGAAAAATCCCTTTGCCAGGATTTTTCTCCTGAGAAGCTGAGAGGSCTCAGGGGAAAAGAAAAACAATAATTGTCTGCTGCTGTGGAATGCAACAGGTTCATCTGTGATTGGTCTCATGTGGTTGTTTCTAATTAATGGCCAATCACAGTCCAACTGTCTCAGCCTGTCTGGTCAGTCACAAGATTTTATTATCATTCCATTATTTTTCTATTCCTTGCAAGCCTTCTGATAAAATCGTTTCTTCTATTCTTTTAGTATAGTTTTAATATATCAATTTCATATCATATCATATCATATCATATATATCAACTATAATATATTATATTATAGTTAATATCATGTATAAATATTATATACTTATGTATAGTATTCATATCTAACTATTATATAATATGTAATATTTATATATAAATATAAATATTATATATTATAAATTATATATGTATTTTCAATTATATATKTATAATCATCCTGGGATCCCTTTGAACACCACCACAATGCTGAAGCAGAGATGGAACTGCTTATTTGGTGGGGCTGTGTTTAGCCCAACACCAATACATAATATATATTAAATATATKTATTTATATGTAATATATATTATATTAAATATAATATATTATATCACTGGGAATGACCTGGACACAGCTGAGCCTGCCTTGGACTCAGAAAATGGACTTGATGGTCTCCTGAGGTCTGTCCTGATAGACTTGCCTGCCTTTAGTAATGGTGACYTCAAGAAGTGTGAAAATTGGGACAGCACCAGTTGCTAGGCTGAGTTTGCAGGTCAGTGTCAAATATCCCCTTCCCACCCACACCTACCCCTTGTGCTGGAAAACCAGCACACTGCTGGTTTTGCYCTCACAGAGGCTGCTTTCTTTGGTTTCCAGGAGATGGATGCTCATCCCTGAATTCATCCATGGATTCTCAGTTCACGCCACCACAGCTTTGTGCTCTGCCAGAGGGGCCAAGGACMTGCCCACCCTCCTGCTCTGAGTGGATGACAAAATCCGAGCAGGACTTAAATGCATGGTGGTCTCCTTGACATAGATAAGCACGCTTTTTCCACAAACACAGTGAATTTACCCTTTCTTCTAAGTGCAGGTGAGCACTGGGCACGGAGAGCTAAAAAAAACATTTTGTGCCCACACAATTTGGGGTACAGTGGCCTTTATGCCCTTGAGTGATCTGCTSTCATAAAATTCATTGGTGTCCAAAACTCTGGAAGGACTCAGCAAGCTGGACAAGCTGGAGCTTCTCACCAGTGTGTCATCCCAGTGGCATTCACCAGTGACTCACCAGCAGCACAACAGTGGTGGCAGKTGCATTAATGCCTGTGGCTACCCTCACACTGCAGCACAAATGGTTTTTTTTTACCATTGCTGTCTTGAAAATAATGTTTGAAGTGTGTGAGCTCTCTCTGGAGAAGCTGCTGCCTTGTTGCAGATCTCTGCTGCAAAAAGAAAAAAAACAAGCTGAGCTTTCCTCCTCTGATGCACTGTGCCCTATCAAATGGGGATAAATACTGGTGACTTCCACAATAACTCCTTAATGCCTGAGAAGCCTCTTCAAGGTTCATTTCCACAAGCTCTGCAAGGAGCCAGGCAGGCAGCAGCAAGGCTTATCCAGGGGAAAAAGTGGAAAGGCAGATCTGACTCAAAATCAGGGGTYACACTTCAGTGCCAAAGTGCAGAAAATCCTCAACGCTACTGTTCTGCTTTCTGTCTCTCAGTCCCAGCTCATTCCAGCTATCACACCTCATCTAGCCAGTCCTGGAGCACGGAGACTTCTGTCTCCCTGGTTTTTGCCCTGAAAAGCCATTTCAGGAACTCCTTGCCCAAGCCAAGAATAACAAGGAATACCTGTCTCTCCCAAGGGAGGGGAATCACACAGAGCAGACTGGAGGCAGCACCTCTCTGAAAAACCCCAGCAGATTCTGAGCTGCTTTTGGGGGTCTCTGGAGCTTTCTGAGGTACCACTTCCACCAGGGGAGTCTGCAGCCACAAGCCCCCTTCCTCCAGGGATCCACCTGGGCTGGGAGCTCTCGGGTTTCTGTGGTTGAGATGACCCCTGAGGTGTCAGCAAGTCTTTTTTTTTTTCCCAGCCCTGTGACCAAAGAAGAGCTTGAGAGTCGCTGGTTCTGCTTTTCAAAGTTGTTTATTTTCCTTATCTATCACATTCTTTCACTGACCTGCTGAGGTCTGTCCAGCAGGTCYGGTTGTGGCACAGTGACTGACGAAAGGTTGGTGTTAGCTTTTTATGSCAAGAACTACGTGTGCTTTATTTACATAATTTTCCAATACCTATCACCTATGTTAGACAGTCTGTCTCTGCCCTAAACCAATCCAAAAGTGCCACCATTCCAGCAGAACATGAAGGAGAAGGAGAAGGAGAAGGAGAAGGAGAAGGAGAAGGAGAAGGAGAAGGAGAAGGAGAAGGAGGAAAAGGATAACAGGACATGCCCAGATTCCTCCATCTTGCTTTTTGAACCCCCGTTCTAAAAACCTAAAATTCTACTTTTTCACCCTGTGATAAATTCACTATCATTCTATTCAAACTCTTGTGGCTTGTAACTCCTCACACAAGGTTGGTAATTGTTTCCATGGGTTAAAACTGAAGGCACGGGTCCATGCCAAGGTCTCTGAGCCCCCTGCCAGGGTCTGGAGTCCTCCAGGGCAGCCAGAGGAATGTCCTGGGTTCCCACAGGGAGCTGTCACTGAGGTCTCACAGSTCACCTTGCAGGAGTCCTGAGCACCTCGTGGGCACCTTTCCCAGGAAGATGTGATAAAGATGTGAATAGCATCACCTTCACCCATCCTTTGCAAATTAGGACTTTGGTTCCCTAAACCATTAGAGCAGCTTGCCCTTTTTTTCAGCCTCAATGTTGGGATTTGAAATGCAGGGAATTCTCAGAACTCTGGGCCTGTAAGCCAAAGCTTAGAATTAAACAGAGGATTTGATCTGAGACCTTGGAAAAGGCTTCCAAACTGAGGTGCTAGAAGCGAGAATGTGGATTTAGTTTAGAGCAGACATGCGTTAGGTGGAAGAAAGTTTCAAATTTTAGAGTTTAAGATATAAAAATTAAAGTAGTTACAAAGGRAAACAAGGAGTTTAGAATGCAGTGCTGTAGGTTTGTGTGTCATAACATGATTGGCTAAGGAAGCTTACACTGTAGCACTGGTCCATAAGACAAAATATTTAAGGATTGGGTCAAAAACATAAATATCRTTGTTGGCAGTGTTTTATTGGTCAGTAACTCCTTAAAAGGTCTTGTAACTAAGCGTGTTGTGACCTTCTGAACCATGGGGTAAAGATGTGAGCCAAACTCACCCTTCCTGTCTACGTAGAWGATAAGAACAATAAATCACATCATCAAAAACAACTCAGAGGTCCTATCTCTAACTCACTCAAAATCCCTTCAAAAATCCCCATACCTGGGTACTTTGCTGTTATTAATTCATTGTAGATCACAATCCCACCACAAAATAGCACTAATCCATTCTTTACCCGTGCCAGTGAAGAGCCTTTATGGAGAGAGAAACAAATACAGGTAAAAAGTTGGAAGGTTGGTTTCTTTCTTTGTTGTTTGTTTTCTGGAAAACAACCTAGGCAAAAGAGCATCACTTAAAAAATACTTTGTCTTGCCGGCTCAAATCTGATTTTGATTCTCAAAATGTCAATTTTAAAAGTAAAACATCATATTTTCTGTGTGAAGTCACACAGTGTTCTGTTCTCAGTCATACCATTGCAGAGTGTGGAGGGTTCATTTTTGTTTCCTTTAGCTATTGCAAAGCAAGTCTAAGCTTTCTTCAACTCTTCAAGGAAAATAAAAACCCCTATTTCCATGACACCTATCCAGGCCTGCTATAATTACAATGTCAGCTGGCTCTTTTCACTTTCATATTTACTGCATTAAGAACATAATGAATTGCAGTCTGACTCCCCTGTGGGAACAGTGAAGTATTATTGCAGTATAAAATAATTAATTTCTTGTTAATTAACAGCAAGCTGGATTCAGGTCCACACAGTGCAAACCCTGGGGAGGAGCCCCCAGGGAGCAGGTGGTGGTGTCACTGTCACCTGCAAGAGGTGGCAGCTGCCCCCAAGCCTTCCTTCCCCCACTTCCTCAGGGAATTTTACTCCTGTTTGGAGGCTGGGAGTGGGCACCATCCATCCTGGCTGCCTGAGAGGTTGGAAAATCCCTCACCTGTAATACAAGGGCTGGAGGAGTAATCCAGCCAGCAAAAAAGGAGGGCTGGGGGCAGCGTGTGTGTGTGCAAAAATCAACGTTGTGCTACTTGMCTCTGCATTTTGCAGCGATAAAAACCCCACTGTTGCTTGCTGATGGAAGTTTCTCTTGGCTTTTTTTTTTTTGCAAAAGCAACACCACCACACACTGGTGGCTGCTCAGCAGCTGGGCACAGTGCTCAGGGTGCTGACAAACACAGGGGGCAGCAGAGAAGGTGGAAGGAATTTCACTCGGAGGCTCTTCTCCAGGAKGCCAGCAAGTCATTTTCAAAGCCAGCCTGAATTATCACCTCTAAAGCAGTTCCCCCTCCTCGTCWCATCCTGGTGCAGAGCAAAACAGACCCTCAGTGCTCATGAGGATTGTATTAACCTTCAAAGAAGAGCCCAGTAAAAGATTTGAGAGTTAGTGATCTGAGAGGTAGATGTATTAGAAATMTAGTAGGGGGAGGAGGYATGTTTTTAGAAAGTTTTCATTCTGAGTTCTGTGTGTGTTTCTTTCTATATATGGTTGTAAGTTAATAAAGTTTTTCTTCTTCATTCCTAAGTTAGAGCCTGCTTTGCTCTATTCCTAGTCCCATCTCACAGCAGACACCAGACAAAATATATTTCCATAGACGCACTGACATTGTGCCAGTGTCAAACCGTGACACCCAGCACTAAACCGTGTCCCCAGCAGCCACATCTACACATCTTTTAAATCCCTCCGTGGATGCTGACTCCACCACCTCCCTGGACAGCCTGTTCCAATGCTTTTTGCCATTTCTGTGCCCTATTTGGGCTGACCTTGGCTGGCTCTCAGGAGCCCACCCATATTCCCAATATTCCCCTCCCTCCTCAAGGGAAGGGGGAAAATGAAGTGACAAAAGGGTCATGGGTTGAGTTAAGGACAGGGAGAGATTGCTCACAAATTGGCATCACGGTCAAAACAGACTCAGCTTGGGGGAATTAATTCAGTTTATTGCCAATCAAACAGATTAGTATAATGAGAAATAGGAACAAACCCAAAAACATCTTCCTTGTGCTCTTCCCTTCCTTCAGGTCACTCCAGATTTTTTTCTACCTCCTCCTCCCCAGCTGGGATGGGAATGGGGCTTTGGTCATTTCATCACACATTGTCTCTCCTTTCTCTTGCCCTGCTCCACCTTCTCCTGAGTGTTTCAGTTCTCCATGGACTGCTCCAGCATGGATCCTTTCCACAGGGAGCGAACTGCTCCATTATCCCTTATTCCAAAAACACCTGCTCATAATCCTTCCAGTTTCTGTGATATTTATCTTAAAGCTCATCCCAAGGATGTTCAGTCTACCATTCCACTGTCAGATGTCAACTGGTAGGTTCTAGGTCCTCCAAATTTACCCAGTTGTAGACAACAGTTCATTTAAATAAAAATTTCCTCTCTCCCCAAAAAATGAAACAAAACAAAGATCTAGTCCTGTTACTTGCAGAGAGAAAAGATAGGACATTAAAGTTCACATGATAATGAAAAAGAAACAACTAGTGTCTAGCTATTAAGCTAGACATGCTGGCTAATGACCTGCCCCAAAATCTTTGAAGTCCCACTCTGTCCTCATCCTATTTGTCTTCTTCCTGTATTTCCTACATTGCCTGCAAATGATTGGAAAAAGCAGCAAGCTGTCAAGAGAAAATGGGCTCAGGATATCAAGAGGCCATAAAGGAAAGAAAAATGTTTGAGGGTTCAAATTTCTGCTTTAGACATGATAACTCAAGTCCTTTCACTAAATCAGGACAATTACACCTTTTCCCTGAAAAAAAGCCAAACCCCCCAACTCCCAGCCCGATGGAACAGCTCAGGAGCAGACAGATGGTGTTCTCTGCTGTTGCAGTTAATAATAGGCTGTCAAGCCTAAAACCAGTAAACAGCTCCAGCATTGAGGCCAGCAGGATTTCTTCTAAACCTCTGGATGCAAAGCAAAGTGTGTCAGGACCAGTGCCCTGCTTTCCTTCACTGGGCTGCTCCCCTTTGGGGCAAACCCTCCCTCTCCTGATGATTCACATGGAGAGGAGATGTGACCCTTTCACCACTTCATTCCTCTCAAGCTTTTTTGGAGCAGGGAGGCAAAGAAGATTATCATTCCAGATCAGGAAAATTGCCTGGTTTTACCTCCACCACGCAGAAAGCCCTTAAGTCACAGATTAGTGGCGTGGCTGGAGGCAGAGCTGTGGGTGTTTTTTTGGGTGTCCACACAGCCCCACAAAGAGTGCACTCCTCTCATTTTGCTTTGGTTGTGGCCAGCAGGACGAGGCCTGCCCTGGTTTGCATTTTTGGCTTTTTTTGGTCAGGTGGTTAGCAAAGCCAAAAAGCTTCCAAGGAGTGACAAACAGGAAAAGAAAAAAAAATTGCTGGCATGGGATTGGTCCTTCCCACTGAGGGGCACAGGAGCCACATTCTAAAGCCTCCATGGAGTATTTGCCTTGATGCACCGTGCAATATCCAAAATCACATTTGAAGAGAGTGAAGATATAAGGGGAGTGGGATAAATTTTGTATTCTTTTTGCTCATCTTCTGGAAATTGCAGATACATCCCCTAATCTTCACCTGTATCACCTGTCCAGGTTTACGCTTCTCCATCCCACTGCTGCATGCCAGAGCTCAGTGGAAAGCATCTTTCTGTCCACCCTTGGAGAATTGAGCCATGATGAAACATGTAAAACCAGTAAATCACTGTAATCTAACCCAGCCTGGGTTAGCAGGACTCAGAAACACTGCTCTAGATTAAAAGCCCTTCAGAGCAGCACATTTCTCTTTGATGAGGGGTGTAAAATGGCTTATCCTGTTGGTAACTGTGTCCATTGCTTTGGACCTTCAGGTATGAAAATAACAGGTATATAAAAATAATATAAATAATGATATATATCATATTTATGTCATATAAATATGATATAAAAATAACAGGTGGTTTTCATTCTAGGTATGTCCTGTTCAAACAGTTCGGATAGTGGGGGGGAAAGAAACAACCAAGAAACCTCTAAACCCAACAACAAAAAAAAAAACCACAAACAAATAAACAGACAAAAAGCACACACAAAAAAAGAAACAAACAAAAAAAAACCCAAAAAAAGACCAACCAAACAAACAACCCCCCCAAAAAAGCAAAAAAAAACCCCAAAACCACCAACCTACCCCCCCAAAAAAACCCAAAAAAACAAAAAAACAAAAAACCCCAAAACAACAAACCCACAAAAAACCAAAAAACCCCACCAAACCCCAAAACCCTCCCTGGAAATCTGAAGAGCTCTGCTGATGTAAGGCAAGGATAAAACTGCTCATCTTTCCTGCAGAYCAGCTCTCTGTATCTTTGCTGTACTTAAATGTGTTTCCTTTCTGGTACACTCCTATTTCAAGTATTAATTGCTAATTTCTCTTCCAGCAGAATAAAAAGTGGTGCTTGGAATACGCAATGGAAAATAAAACAAAATAAAGCAAACAAGGTCCTTAAACTGGACAAACCCAGTGTCAGTATTAAAAATCTCTGTGTGTGGAGGCTTCTACCATTTTGATGCAGATCTAAATAGAAAATATTTCAGATATATGAGGGTGTGCTTTCTTTTGCCATTCAAGTAACAGAACTTTGCCTCTTTCGTGCAGCTCGGAATTTCTTCTGCTGGAATTTGAAGTTACCACTCATTCACAGCTGGAGAACAGGACTGGGAGCAGAATCACAGAGTTATTACAGCTGGAAAAGAGCTTTGGGGAAAAGAGCTCCAACCTGTGACTGATCCCCACCTTGTCACCCAGGCCACAGCAATGAATGCCATGCCCAGTCATTCCTGGAATGGAATGGAATGGAATGGAATGGAATGGAATGGAATGGAATGGAATGGAATGGAATGGAATGAACCTCCAGGGATGGGGACTCCAACACCTCCCTGGGCAGCCCCCTCCAATGCCTGACSACCCTTTCCATGGAGAAATTCCTGSTGGTGTCCAGCCTGAGCATTCTCTGGAGCAGTTTGAGGCAGTTTCCTCCTACTGTCTGRTGTTTGGGGAAAGGAAGCCAACACTTAGATCCTAAAGGAATGATTGCCCAAATCAGCATTTCAGGGCAGGATTTTCCTTTCTGTGCACTCACAGGGCCCAAGAGACACAGAGAGGAGGAACAATTTTTTGAGTGCTGCAGAAGGAAAGGGAGCAGACTCAAATATTAGAGGTGCGTGTCCACCACAGTGCTGTGACAAGTCATCTGTCCCATGATGAAGGAAAAGAAAGGAAAGGAGAAAGGAAAGGGGAAAGGGGAAAGGGGAAAGGGGAAAGGGAAACAGAGGGCTTTGTACAATAACACAGAGAGGGATGTCAGACACCAGCATCTTCCCAGGAACCTTGAGTTCCATCTTGGGGATCACCAGGAATGGTTCCTCTCACCATTTTCTGTGCCAGCCAAGTGCCTGAGCAAATGAGAGGTCTCTGTGCKGGGCACCAAGCTGCTCCTGATTTGGACACAATGTGAATCATGAAAACACTCATCCTGAGGTGGCCTCCCTACCAGTGCTCAGCTTCATTYCCAATCTCCACTGGCAGGGGAAGAGGAAACTTGGAAATTCAATTGTAAAARGCCCACAGTTGGGTTTGCTGACCGATTCATTCAAAATGATGTTTTGTTCAATCACTCCAATTATTGGGAGCCTACATGAAGAGTTAAACTTCCTGATATCCACGGGCCTGGAAGGCAGCTTGAGTAGAAGTGAGCTGTCTCTCCAAYGAGTTTTTCCAAGCTGTTATGGTCCACAGGACAAAAAAATCAAGGAGGGAAGGAAGAGGCTGAGGCATGGGGACAGTGTGGGGCGGAAGGCGTGCCAGACAGTGGCTCTGGGTGGCAAATAGGCAGAGCCAGCCCTGTCCTGTTGATTCCAGAGAGAGGCAAGGAAAAGTGCTTCAGGACTCTCTCCTCCATATGAGGTTTCCTCCCACCACTTCCCCTGAGGTGGGACACGATCCTGTCCTGTGCTGAGAGGGATGATCCACGCAGATTGAAGGGGAAAGGAGGGACAGGCAGCACAGCTGTTAACTCACAGGTGGAGCTCAGTGAGTGCCTTCTAATTTTGGTCCTTCAGAAAAACAGAAAACCCAAAGGKTGCAGGGAGGAGATTTATCAAAAGCCACGAGCTTCAGCCCAGCTTTGCTCTCGCTGCATCCAGCAGGAATTTTACTCCTGATTACCAGGGGAACAGAATAAAGCCAGGAGTGAGCCAACCCCACCTTTGAGGGCAGCACTGTTCCTTCCCTCCAGAGCTGAGCTGAGGCACGTTCCTGACGAGCAGCAAAACGCCTGCATTTAATGTCAGAAATGCTGGAAACCTCACAGACACCCTGGGATGTCACAGCAGAGCCGGGATTGAAAAGATAAACGGGGCAGAGGCAGCGCTCACAGGGACTCTGACAAAGGCAGGGGGAGGGAAGGAGGGAAGAAGCTCAGGGAACAAAGGGATGGACTCTGCTCTTACCCAGGCTGAAGCAAACGCTGCTGCAGTTTGTGGTAACTGAGTGTGGTGCTCTGGGGGAGAAGGGGAGCATTTGGCCTCTTTTTTTTGTTTGGTTTTTTTTTGGTTTTTTTTTTTTTTTTTTTTTTGGGTTTTTGGGGTTTTTTTGGTTGTTTTTTGGGTTTTGGGGGGTTTTGTTTTGGGGTTTTTTTTTGGTTTTTTTGGGTGTTTTTGGGTTTTGGGTTTTTTTTGTTTGTTTGTTTTTTTGTTTTTTTGGGGGGGTTTTTGGGGTTTTTTGGGTTTTTGGGGTTTTTGGTTATTTGGGGGGTTTTTTGGTTTTTTTGTTTGTTTTTGGGAGGTTTATTGTTTTTGGTTTGGGTTTTTTGGTTTTTTTTTTTGTTTTTTTTGTTTGTTTTGTTTTTGGGTTTTTGGGTTTTTTTCTCTTTTGTTTGTTTGGGTTTTTTGTTTTGTTTTGGTTTTGGGGTTTTGGGGGAGTTTTTTGGGGTTTTTTGTGGGGTTTTTTTTTTTGGGTTTTGGTTTGGTTTGGTTTTTTTGGGTTTTTTGGGTTTTTTTGTTGTTTTGTTTTGTTTTGTTTTTTATCACAGGTGAATGTGCTCGCACAGCAGCTGTGTGCTAATCTGGGCAGCACAGACCTGGGTGCAGCACATAAGGAAACAGAAAATAAAACCCAAGACGTGCCCATCACCAAACCAAAAGGATGACATCAGTCAGATCAAATTGTACACCCTGGCAGCAGAGGAACTGCCTGACTTCTCCCCTCCTGCTCTAAGGTGCCCACAATCATCATCCTTTAGATCATTAGCCCAAGGCTAACGCTGAACAGTGATTTAAATAAATAAATTCTGGAGAAGAAAACGCACTGCTTGCCTCTTTCTTCTATATTTGTAGTGGTGAATGGACCTCTAGTGGCAACAGCAAAAATCTCCAATCAAGCAGAAATAAGTTTTGGTTAAGGGAATGTAGTGTAGATAGAAKCCACCTGAACAAAGTGCAGAATGAAGAACCTTGAGTGGTCAGGCACAASATTTTAACTTGTGAATAGCAAGGCCATAATTATCTCTGTGTGCTGTTAACTGTGCAGTGGCCTTTGCTYGTTTTGCCAGAGCAAATAATAGTAATTATTTGTGAATTAGCCATGAAAAACAATAAAAAWTTTCTCCCTCATAGCTGCAATTTATTTCTAATTATTTATAAACTAAATCATGCATTTGATTGTTTTGGGGTTTTTTGTTGGTTTGTGGTTTTTTTGGTTTTTTTTTTTTTTGGTGTGTGCTGTTTTGGTTTGGTTTGGGTTTTGTGTGGTTGTTTTTTGGTTTTTTTTTTGTTTTGGGTGTGTGTTTGTCTGTTTGTTTTGGGGTGTTGTTTTTTTTTTTTTTTGCAGTTGCATTGAAATTAGCTTTTCTTCTTGAAGCCTCAATTTTTACCTTTGAAATATGACAGAGTCTGGAGCAATGCTGAAGATCAATAAAGACTCAAATAATATTCATGGCAGTGGGACAGCACTGCAGAATTGCTCAGCTGAAAGGTATTGTGTGCTTTACAGACTCAGGTGAATGCAGTGGGGGAAGGTTGAGATGAAAATCGAGATTAAACCACTTTTTCCTCCAGCTAATTTTCTTGCCTATCATTGCAGTTTCCCATGAGCTTCRCATGAGGAATGGGGTTGGCCCATTGGAAGACATGCAGTTTATGTGTCCTATCCAAAAGAGAATCAGAAATTTAATATCCTAAACCCTATTGATTTTCAATAAATCATTAGGTTTCCAAAAGGTTAAGTTAGGTTTGAAAATGACAGCAAGGCAACTGAGATTTTCTGGTTAAACCTCCAACCATCACAATTCACCATTTTGCCAGACTGGAAGAAATAAAAGTGTTAAAAAAACACTGGGTTTGTGGGGACAAGAAAGGGAAGGAAGAATCAGAAGCAAATACAAAGGAAAGATGGAGAAAGATAAATTAATGGAAACGTAAATACAACTATATGTACACATATTCTAAATAAAAGTGTCCATTTGTGCCAATTTGGGCCAATTTTTGCCAATTTGAGCAGGGTGGAACAGGGACTGAGGTTCCCAGGGCTTGGTAGACAACAGAACAGAAAGGTTTGAGCCACCCTTCCTCCAGATTCCCTTCCTCAAGGCCCCTGTCTGGGTTTCTGGCATCTTCTTCTCTTTGGCTACAAAATCTTTGCTTGTCAGKGGTTTTATTTCTGGTGTTGACCTCAAAAACCAGATCCCAGCCTCAAATAAAGGTCCTTTGTGCTCCCACAGGAGGGTTGGCAGAGCTGAGGAGATGAGATGCTGTGAGGGGTCCTGTTGCAGCTCAGTTCTGCATGAAACCCAGCAGGACCTCAGAACTTCACGCTTCCCTGTTTTTAAGTGTCACTGGAATGGGGCAGGGGCAATATTCCTTTTCAGGTGAGGAGCTGCTGGGCCAAAGCATCAAAAAAAAAAAAAAAAAAAAAAAAAAAAACACCAAAAAAAAAAAAACCCACCCCAAAAAAACCTCATGGAAAACACCCAGAGGCAGAGCAGGGAGCTGAGATGTTGGGTTTGTGCTGCTTCCCCAGTGTCGGGAACTCTGCTGCTCAGAGTGACCCCAAGATGTGTTAGACAGTCTCTTTTCCCGGCCCAGTGCTTGAAGAAGGAGCCAGAGCTCTTCAGTTCTCGGTCTCAAGGTTGTTTATTGTTTCTTATCTATAAAATTCTCTCTCCTGACCTGCTGAGGTCRGTCCAGCAGGACAGTTCCAGGCACTCTGCCTCCCCCGACGTGGTGTTATGTTTTTATATTAAAAACTACGTYTACAATGTTTACAATTACTTCCCAATACCTATCACCTGTGTTAGACAGTGAGCTTCTACTCTAAACCKATCTAAAAGTGCCAYCATCACAGCAGAAGATGGAGGCCAAGAAGAAGAAGAAGGAGAAAGGCTGCACACACCCAGATCCCTCCATCTTGCCCCCTGAACCRCCATTCTAGAAACCCCAAAATCTACTTTTCCACCCRGTGATAACTTCACTAATATTCTACRTAAACTGTTGTGGCRTGCTGATCTTCGTATAAGGCTGGTAACTTGCTCCACYGGTCATAATCAAAACCAGAGGTGTTTTGGGCTCRYTGCCAGGGTCTCTGAGCCCCCTGGCAGGGGTCTTGGCRYRRCWGGACAGKCAGAGGGATGTCCTGGGCTCCCACACCCCCGTGCCACCACCCTGTCCATCCCWCAGCCCTGGAGGGGCCACCCACCTGCAGTGCCACCACCTCCTCCTGCAGGAGGATTGTACAACCACCCACAGCTCCTCCAGCCTCTGAGTGGRTTTTGGGAACCATAATTTGCATGTTTTAAGTGCAGACACAGTCCTGCAGAGTGCAGCTTTGATGGCGGTGCCTTTGTCCACATCCTCTGAAGTGGCTGAGCTGGATCTCTCTGGCCATGGGAAGCAGCACTGAAAAGGGCAAGTGTCCAGCATGGGCAAGTGTCCACCTRTCCAAGGGCTGTTGGATCACTTTGTCTGGCTGCAGACATGAGGAATCAGTCTGTATTTTCATTCCAGGTCACCTCTGCAGCTCACACATCATGTCCTCCTTGTTGATTCTCAGGTTGCTGTTGTTAATTGCTGCCCCGAGATGTGCAGGATGTCTCTGCTTCAGCCCGCGTGGCTGAAGAACGAGTCTGGACTCTTCACTTTTCTGTCTTGAGGTTGTTTCTTAATTCTTATCTATAAAATTTTCTTTCTGCCCAGCTGAGGTCTGCTTAGCAAGGCAGCCACAGGCACTCTGACCACCCCTGAGGTGGTGTTGTCTTTTTATACTACAAACTACATATAACATATTTACACTTAATTCCCAATACCTATCACCTGTGTTAGACAGTGCACTTCTACTCTAAACCAATCCCAAAGTGCCAACATCACAGCAGAAAATGGAGAACAAGAAGAAGAAGAAGAAAGGCTGGACACGCCCAGATTCCTCCATCTTGTCCCCATAACCCCCATACCAAAAATCCTAAAATCTATGTTTTCACCCTGTGATAATTTTATTATTATACTATTCAAACTTCTGTGACTTTCATGTCTTCGTACAAAGCTGGTAACTTGCCCCAGGGGTCATAATCAAATCCCCAGGTGCTCTGGGCTGCATGCCAGGGTCTCTGAGCCCCCTGGTGGGGTCCTTGGCAGCTCTGGGCACCCGGAGGGATGCYCTGAGTTCCGACAGTTTACATCCTCTCCCAGAGAATATTCTGGGGGCAGAGAGAGCAGGACCAAAGATCAAACACCCCAGCTCAGCTCCAGCAATATTCTGCTCCTCTCTTAGGTGTGGCTTGACCTTTTTTTGGCCCTTTTTTACTGCTCACACAGCCTGAAGAGGTGGGAGGGAGGCTTGGGGCTCCCTGTGTCTCACAGCTCCGCATCTTCCTCATCTCTCCCCAAATGAAAACACAAAACCTACACAACTAGAGTAGCTTAAAATGTGACTCACCAGGAAATAAATTTTTTAGSAGGAAGAGAGAGAGCTCGAGAAGCAGGAAGCCTAACTTTGGGCCCACTGCTGCCTAAACATCACATTTCTCATTACATTGTGATGTCTCTTACCAAAACTCTTCCATCTTATGTGTGTACTTATAAAACTCATCTGAAGGCAAATGTTTTTGTTCAAGCCTAAAGATTTGCTTGACTCTAAAAGGAGTTATTTTTTTCCCCACTACTTTTTTGTTTTATAAGGAAAAAATCAAAAAAAGAAAAAAAAATAGCTGTAACAAATTGTCACATGGCCAGTAGAACTAAGATAAGTGTAAAGACCTATTTTTCACAAAGTTCCYGGCTTATTAACCTGTAATATAAGTAAGACACTGCGAGTTCCAGCATCTCCTGTCCTCTCCCTGTCTTTCACCACACACCTTATTGGAAGGTGCTAAAATGCACAAGGGGGAGATGCAGATTCAGCAGCAGCAAAGTGATGTAGGAGGACAAGCCCCACTGAGTGCCAGTGGCAGCTCAGAAACCAAACCCTTCTTTGGTGTTTTGGGGTTTTTTTTTAGCTCCATTTAAATCTGCAACTACATATTTACAAATGTAATTTGTGAATCTTTTGTGGCCCTCCACACTTCAGGAATGTAAGAAAATGAGAGAATCACCCTGTTTGTGTCACTCAGGGCATGTCAGACATCCCTGTGGGAGTGGTGGTGTCAGATACATCACCAGGTGCATTCCAATACCCAAATATGAGGCCTGACCCTGTTCTAMCCACCTTCTTTAGTCATGTTATAAGGAAATTATCAAAGAGGTCACCAAAATCCTGACAGAAAAATACCCTGTTTCGTGTCTGTTTGCTGATAGAAGTTTGCTGAACCCTCTGGTGTGTCAAGAAATTATTAAAGACCATATTTGCACTGTAATAATAATTAAAATACCACCYGTGGGAATCTGACCCTGTGTGCACAAATCCTTGTATGACAATTAATGTAGTAGGGAGACGTGCTCCTAAAAACAATTAAGATATAATTGSATGAGTTGATCCAGAAAACATATGGTTTATTTGTAAGGAGGCAGAGGTGGAAGAAGCAGCCACTTTCAAAATGGCACAAAATAGAGCACGAGCAGAGGCTACACTGCGGCACCCTAATTAACTGAACTATTTAATGTTATATTTAATTTAGTCTTTATCACAGGGAGAAAAAKCACCCAATTACACAATTCCACAGCCTCATTTTCACCTTCACAGCTCCTTTGTGTGGTCAGATGCTGTCACCCCCAAGCAGGTGGCAAAGCAACCCTTCACTTGCTGTGTTCAAGGATGCCACCACCCTGTCGCAGACATCTTTTATGGAAAATCCTTTCCTTAGGATTTTTCCTCCGGAGAAGCTGAGAGGCCTCAGGAACAAAATGTAAACAATGGTTATCTGCTGCTGTGGAATGCAACAGGTGCATCTGTGATTGGTCTCATGTGGTTGTTTCTAATTAATGGCCAATCACAGTCAGCTGGCTCAGACAGAGAGTCCAAGACAGAGCCTTTGTTATCATTCTTTCCTATTCTATTCTTAGCTAGCCTTCTGATGAAATCCTTTTTCTATTCTTTTAGTATAGTTTTAATGTAATTATATATCATAAAATAATAAATCAGCCTTCTGAAGCATGGAGTCAGATCCTTGTCTCTTCCCTCATCCTGGGACCCCTGTGAACACCGTCACACCACCCTGTCCCTCCTCTTCGTGTGCTTTGTTTGTATTTTTATTATTCTTATTATTAGTTTTGTAGGATTGGGTTTCTCATGAAATATATTTAGCACCATGAGAGCTCATCACGTGGTGGCAGGGCATGGTTTGGCAGCACACAAGAAGTGCTGGAGATCACACAAAAGATGCCTGGGGCACAGCCAGCTGCTGGATTACACACTGAGCCTTCCTCCCCTCTGCCTTGGCCAAAAGTTTTCTCCAAAAAAAAAAAACTGGCGGGAGGAATAGCCTGGGGATTAACCTGCTCTTCTGGGGGAGAGCCCATCTCATCTCCRCTGCTCTGCCTAAACAGGCATCCCTCCTGTTTAGGGCTGGATCCCCTGACTGCRTCTGCACTGCCTGTAAAGTGAGATGGCCACAAAATCCAGAGCTGGGCCAGTATCTGCCTCATCTAGGTCCATAATGTGCTCTTCTTATTTGTGAGATGGAAGGCAAAGCATTTCCCTCTTCCAATCAGTTCCTGAGGGTTAAAAAAAAAAAAAAAAATTGAAAGCAAGCTCATAATGTGCAAGAACTTCGCTATAAAAATGCAGTAAGAATATGGTAAATAAGGTCTCCAAGGGGCTTGAAATAATTTGCTTGAGGACTGAGTAAATCCTGGAGGAATGGGAAGGAGGTCCAATGAAAACACCTGTGGTTCTGCTGTAGCTGGGGGATGGCTGACATGGTGCAGAGGCAGTGCTAAAACAAGGTTGTAGAGTGAAAAATATTGGTCTTAAAAACCTTCCAGCTGTGTTTGGACCTCTTGGAGTTAAGAGCAGGATTTTTTTTGGGCTTGGGGGTTCTCCGAATTAGGGCAGCACCATCAAGACTCTAAGAGCCCTTGCAAGAGAACCAACAACAGAACAAAACCCCAAATCCCACAGCAAYCACTGGGCTGGGCAGTGAAACCAGCACGCTCTGAGAAGTGCAGGATGAGCTGACCACACCTGGAGAAATCATTGTGGCCACGATGGGCAGAAAACTTACTTATATTACAGATTAATAAGCCTGGAACTTTGCGAAAAATAGGTCTTTGCAACTTATTTTAGTTTTTCTGGCCATGTGACAATTTTTACAGATTTTTTTTTTACAGATTTTTTTAAATTTATTTTTTTATTTCTCCCTTATAAAACAAAAAAGTAGTGGGGAAGAAAATAACTCCTTTAGAGTCAAGCAAATCTTTAGGCTTGAACAAAAACATTTGCCTTCAGATGAGTTTTAAAAGTCCACACATAAGAAGGAGGAGTTTTGGTAAGAGACATCASAWTGAAATGAGAAATGTGATGTTTAGGCCGTAGTGGACCCAAAGTAGACTTCCTGTTGTTTGAGCTCTCTCTCTTCCTSCTAAAAAATTTATTTCCAAAGAAATCCCTCCCTCTTTGACATCCTCTCCCTAGCAGGAGYATGACCTGGATCCACACTGGGGTGGTGGGTTGGTGGCAGGCTGTGTCAGAAACCACTGGAAAGAGGCAAAACTTCACTCAAAATGTGCTGATTTTGGCTGCCTGGTGTCTCCTGACACCTGCCTGGGTATCAGGAGAGCAGCCAGAGGTGTGGACAGGGCTGGATTTTCCTGCTTCTCCTCACTGAATCTCAGGCAGCTTTCCCCCTCAGGAGCAGCACATCCGGTCTCAGTCCTCGAGAAAACTTTGGGATGCTGCAAACAAAACTTTAGATAGGGTCTATTTTGTCCTTCCTGTGTTCTCTAGCCGCGTCTTCCAGCTGCACTGGGTGTGGCWTGAGGAAATTGTGCAGACTTAGTGGTGCTGGCATCAAACAGGTTCCCAAGAAACAACACAGAGCAGTTTTTCCAGCCTGGATTGCTATAAAGGACAGAAATCCTGCCTTTCCAAAGGGGGAGTGATTTACAAGCCCTGAGGAGACAAATTSCAGCATACACCAAAACTGGGACTCTTGTAACACACCTGAATGCATGCAAAATTCACTTAATTGAGTCAGTATCCCTTTGGAAATCACTTAATTGCTCAAGGGGTTTAACTGCTGTTGCATCAGGAAGAAAATTCTACAATTAAATATATACTTTGGAGCTGAGTCAGGACACAATTTCAGATTGGCAGGGCAAGCTGTGTTTACAGCTTGGTGCATTCTGTAAAAAAGGTGATCTAAAACAACAGCTAAAGAAGTTCRGAACCTGAGCAAACTCATTTCAAGTCCCGAAAAAGTCAGTTTTCTTATATAACAAAGCAGCAGCTGGAAGAATCAGTAATAAATAGGTGTCTTAGCCCATATCTTTGGCTGGTAGGACACGCAGACACATCCATTATCACCTTTTCTCTTTTTATATGAGCCCTTCCACCCCTGGCTGTTGCAACAAGAATGGATTCAGGAATCAGAGGAATTCACAGGAGCTGCTGGGAGCACAGAGCCCTGCATTTTGCATATGAAATACCCGTGGAAAACAGAGAAACAGATAGCTTTGGGCAGTCCGTGTAATTGCTGGTGAGTGTTATAGGAAGTTTTGGACCGCTGTCAGGTAGTAAAAGCAAGTGAAGGAATYATACTTTTAGGAGTTTTGTCCCTTTTCAATGCCCGGGAGTGAGTCAGTGCAGTCTGGCAGCCTCTGAAAGTCACATTCCTGGTTTTATTGCTTGGTGAGGAAGAGATTCCTGATGTCATTCCCAAGTTTGGTGAGACCCAAAGCCAGCGCGAAACTTTGGCCATAAACCAGATTCTGCCTCCAAARTCTGCCTCCTTTCCCCACACATATCTCTGATGTCTCAAATTGCATTTTCCTGCATGAGGCTTCCTCTGTGTGCCTCCTTTCAGGGAGACACTGCTCAGTGAAGCAGAGATTACCTGGGCATAATAAAAAGTCAATTTGCAACAATATTCAGATAAAGGCTGCGTTCAACATTTTTTTATTCAATATTTTTATTGATTTGAGGGACTTGAAAGTCTGTTCATTAGTCTGCAGGTTGTGAGTGAGCTTTGAAAAACAGGCTGAGGWATTCAATCTGATCTTGACAGAGTAGGAAATTAACCTGGGAAAAGGGTGAAGAAAGTAAATTAACTGACTCAAAAAAAAAAAAAACCAAAAAAATCTGGAAGGAATAATCAATTGTGAAAATACAGTATAAAAATATCTGGGGTTTTTAGGTGGTCAGAAATTACACGTAAGCCAAGAGCGATGCAGACCAGTTTTGTCTGGATGCAGGAATACAGCAGTTATTGCTAACACATCTGAAGTCATCCCTCTGCTTCTTCACACYAAGGTTTTGCATGTAATGTAAAACATTCCATTTTGTGGGCATCAGATTCCAAGGAAAATGAGGTTCCATTGCAGCAAATGCAAAGGAGGGCAGCAGTGAGGTGGAGAGCCTGGAAATCCTGACCTGCAAGGACGGAAAAACACCTTTGGTGGTTGTCCAGCTCAGAGGGCAGCAAAGGGAGGTGTGGGAGGTGTCCTCAGCTGCTCTGAGGGAGAATGGAACGGCCTGCCTCCCATTTCCATTGCAGATGGGACACAAAATTATGGAAAAGGTCATTATCTCCAGCTTCAGGAAAAAAAACATCCAGCCCCAGGGCATGGTGTCACACCTCCACCTCTGGCGGGGTTGAAAAAGAGATAACACAAACATCCATAACACAAACATCCATAACTCAAACCAGCCTTGGGGCATGGCCATGGAGCTCTTCCAGGCCTGTTCTCTGGATTCCTGTTGGACTTTTTAAATGCAGCACCTCCATCAGAGGATTATTTTGCTTGAAGGGGTTGCTGATGCTCAGATTCACTGCCTCAATTTTCCTCGGGCTCCTTAGTGGATCTGGCATGGCAGAGAGCCCCGGAGCAGGGTTTTCCTGGTCGTCTGACCACTGTGAGCACCTCCCTTGTTTGTCCCTGAGCTGCCACAGGAGACAGGTGTCTCCTCCAGCCATCCTCCCCAGCTCTGCTCACTGATAAAGAGCCTGAAAWCCTTGGGGAAGATACACTTTTTTGAAAGATCACACTCCTCTCAACCCCTTGGTGTTGAAGGTCTACATGGGAGCAGATTACACRTGTATTAATTTCTAATTAATGGAACCTTATTCCCCTCGCCAAACACCCTCACATCATTCAACTCTTACTCCCAGCTCTTGTGAATTTAGTAACTGGGAGTGGGCAAGTTGGGAATCAGGAGTTTGCTGGCCAGCTGCAGGGAAATCAGTGTGAAATCAGGAGTTTGGAGCCCTGTGGTTTGTGCTCCTGCAGTGGATTGTTTCCTCAGATGCAAGACCACAAAAGCCAATTTAGATAAGAAGGAACTTTGCAGCAGTTGTGATAAAAGGATCCAGAAACCAGGGCTGGGGAGACAAGAGCAGAGTCAGAAGAAGGAGGGGGCAGGGGGAATTTCCTGTTTTACACACATAGAACAAAACAGCATGAAAACCCTATGTCTTACCCCAAAGCTGATAATCACTTTTCCTGCTCTTTGAGCAGCAGGAGGAGGCACAGACACATCATGGGGAAGGATGGCAAACCATCCCCTCTGTCTGCTGTTAACAGAATGACACCTGTCCACTTCAGCAGCAGTGGTGTTTTTAAGGAATTTATTGGAATTGTTGGGTAGGAAAACTTCTGTTCCATCCATCAGTCTGGGTGGATAAGGGCCCACATCCTCAGCTGCTGCCCAAAACCATGATTGCCCACACAGATATGCTTCCCCAAAACAAAGCTTAGATGCCTGCCAGCAAAGTTCCTTCACTCTAATTTTGGACTGGAGATAGGAGAAAAATTCCCAGCAATGTTGCTGTGGCACTTGGATCAAAATCAATGTTATCAAGGGGAGTGGAACAAGGAATTAAWCAGGGATTTTTTTTTTCCCTGGCCTTTCTTCTTTTCCTTATCTCTCTGACTCACAGCCTGAAAAAGTTGTAGCTAGAATATCTTTGGGGTTTGGTATGGATTTTGGGATTTTTTAATAAAAAGATGGCGGGGGGGGGGAACTTTCCAGTGGGGGGCGGAAAAAAACCAAAAAACAAAACCAAAACAAAACAAAAACAAACCCAAAAGACCCCCAAAAACAAAAACAAAACAAACAAAAAAAAAAACAAAAAAAACAAACCAAAAAACTCACAAAAACCCAAAAAAACAAAAAAAAAACCAAACCCCAAAAAAACAACAAAAAAAAAAAAAAAAAAAAAAAAAAAACAAAAACCAAAAAACACCCAAAAACAAAACCAACAAAAACAACAAAAACAAACAAACAAAAAACAAACAAAAAAAAAAACCAAAAAAACCAGCCTGGAAAGCACAGCAAACCTTCTGCTTTGGTTATTTTCTTCAGAAAAAAAAATTTAAAAAAAGGTTTTCAGAAAGCCACCTTACTCAGTTCAGAAAATCAGGCAGCAGCTCCTGCTTCCCCTTCAACCACAGCATTTCTCAGGCCAAAGCAGCTACCAAAAAGTGTTGTTTTTTGGTTTTTTTTTTTCCCTAAGGATTTCAAGTCCTTGAGGTTCTCCTTGCACCACTTTTGATGCCATCACAGTTACTTCACTCCTCTGGCAGCAGCACCCAGCAACCTCAATCATTTTGGGAGATGTTGTGCAAACACACAGGTCCATTTGCTCCCTCCTGCATGTCAGCCCCTGAGCTCTGCTGTTATTGCTGGGATTTATTTGCATTGCTGGTGATTGTTACTGTGCTACCTGCCTTTCCAACACCCTTGTCTCAAGCCAGATCTCTCGGAGAGCTCCTCCAAGTGCAAGCAAGCCAAGACTTGGTGGAGGAATCTCTCTCTCCAAACTGTCAGATTCCCTGAGAGAGTGTTGGGTTGGTTTTGTTTTGTTTTGTTTTCTCCCCTTTTCAAAAGTGGAGGCACCAAGGCAGAGAGATGAGGAGAGCTCAGCTCTTTCTGAGCACTTGCCCATCAGCGTGTCGTTTATATTCCCCTCACTTTTAGAAACCCTTCTCAGGGCTTTGTTTGCTTTTCAACTGCTGCCAAACATTGTCCAGATGGTCTTAATGTCACATCACTGTGGGTCTTTTATTTTCTAGCCTGTGCCCTGTTTTGTCCTCCCTTCCAAGCCAATGTCTCTAAGACTATTTTGGGCCCCTTACTTCATTTCCCCTCCCTTCTGTCCATCAAGCTGGGTGAGTCACACTCATCTGTCCAGGAAACCTCATCTATTACCCCAATTGTTCTGGGCTGAAAGGAGGAGAGGAACAGTCATCTCCAGATGACATTGTTTATGCCACCCCAAAGCAGCTCACCAAGGGTTTAGGTACTTAATACCAAGCAGTTGCTCCACACACATACACAAAAGGCTGCCCTAGCAGCACTGAGTGAACCTTCAGGAATGTGCTTTGGAGAGGGAGCATCCTGCCAGGAGCCTGCAGTTATCACATGCCAGTGAGTGTTTTTGAGCAGTACCAGGAGGTCCAGTTCTCACCTACACACAGGAGGATGCAGAAGGAGCCCACCAGTGCCAGCAGAGATGCCCAGGCACAAATTTTTGGGCTGAGCTTCAGCTCCTCGTGCAGGGTGGGTTAGGAAAGATGCACACAATCCTTGGGTCTTAAATTCAGACAAATTGATGCATTTCCTCAGTGTTTTCCTCACCACTGTGATCATTAGAAACCTTCATTTCCCTCCTGAGGTTTTCTCTTGCTCTGTTAGTAACTGTCTGCCCTGAATTTAACTCCATCACAAAGAACATTTCTGCATTTCTTCAGTCCCATTCTCAGGGAAAGAAGCTTTCCTGACTTCTGCCACTTCCTTCCAAATCCTGAGGACATTTTTCCAAGGCTATTGGTTTCATCGTTGCCCTGAGTTTTTGATGGTCTCCTGCCTGCTCAGTCTTAAAATCCAATCCTGGCCAAACATTGCATTCCTCCAGAACAGGCAGCTCCTTCTTTGTAATCAGAGCAAACATATCATATCAGCAAACATGAAGGAAAATAAATTACCTAAGCCTCAAGGAACAGCTACTCCTGCCCTTCAGAGGCACAGCAGAGGAGATATTTGGGTTTTGGAAACAAGGCTGTGCAGGGTGACAGTGTAAAGCTGTAGAGCCCTTGGCAACCTTTATTTTAACACCACTCATTCATGAAAGGAGTGGGAAGTATTTCTGATTTTAAAAAGAAGAGGGGAAAAAAAAAGCCTAACCTCACCTGTGTCATAACAAGCTGTAACAATCAAGGGAGCTGAAAATTTTATAAATAAAGGACTTGACTGACAGSATCTTGGGAGTCCCCTGGTTGTGTTCAATCCATCGGACTTTGTGAGACGTGCAGCCAAATCCTCACCTTGCTTACCTTACCAGTGCAGGTAAAATCCCTTTTAGTGCCAGAGAAATAACTCTGGAAGCACACACTGGCAGTTTCTAGCAAGTGAGCTTGGTTTTTTTCTCTCCCACCCAGTTCCAGGGTGATGAAAGCACTGCAGAACTTCCCACGGGGGGCTTTTGTGTGCTCACCAACCTGTGCAGSAAAAAAGTGCTGCAACCTGCAAGTTAACAAGATAGCAAGGTGCTGAGGGTCATAAGGTCTGCATGGAAATTAATTTTGGGAAGGAAGCAACTTTTCTTTTTTCCATGGAAAAAAAAAAAAAAAGAAAGAAAGAGAAGAAAAAAAAAGGAAGAAATGTAGCTCACAGAAACTTCAGGTCGACCTCATTTTTTTTTTTTTCTAAAAGCACACAATTCTAAAAAATCAAAAGCACCTGCAATCATTCAACACCTCTGTGAAATCAGGGCAAATCTTGGGCTTTTCTTATTTTCCAGAGTAATATAATACAGCAAGTTCAGACCAAAAGATCCTTCCCAGCCTGCCTGGTAATCTCCTGAGAGCCATCCCATACATCCTAACACAATGCTGTCAGTTGGATGATGGGATTAAATAGCATCCAGGGTAAAGCCAATGCAATCCAGAGAACAATGATTTCAAACTCAGCAGTCCCTGGAAGTGGAATGTATGGTGTTCCTCCTTTTTTTTTTTTTTTTTTTTGGTGCCTTCAGGAGTATTCTTCCACATGCTGAGAAAATGAGAGTGAAACTGTCAAAAGCCACCCTGGCTGCCCACCAACAGGAAGATCTGGGTGGGATGTAGCAGCAATGGTGTCAGGAGCCATTTAAGACCATATTTAAAGCAGAGATGTATTTTACAAGGTTTTAATTAAAGGAAACACATTTTTTTTTAATAAATCTGTCCAACCTCCATTTCTCACCAGGTTATAATGATAGAGGCTTGAGACTGCAGAAAGCAAAATACTCAGGCACAAAAATACTGGCTTTGAATTTTTCACTCCCTCAGTCTGTAACACAGCTTTCTTTTCTGGAAGACAGAGTCAACGATCCTGAAATTTTTGGTTAAATCCTTAAATCTGGAAACAGTACTGTGTTCTACTGTTGGGCACCTGCTTCAGGGTCTTGGATCCAACCAGGATCCAGGGCTTTGTGGCAGGGTTGCAGATAGCCTGTCCTGCAGCAAGGATCAATATCAGTGCAACAGAGGAGAGGCATTGTAGACAGGAAAATGTACAGAAACAACAGAGACATTGGCCAACACAGGCCAGCCAGTGATCCTGGGACAGCAGCAGCAACCTGCAAGGGTTTTAWATGCATGGGTTGGTAGAGAAAGAGGATTTTTGAGGTGTTATGCATGCACTGAATAGGCAAAGCTGAAGCATGGCCTCAACAGACAAATCTGCTGAGAAACCCAAATCAGAAATTCCTACGAGCAGCTTCCCTCCACCTCCACAACACCATTATTACYGTTGTTACTGTAATTATTGCGTCTGTTGTTATTATTTCACCAGTTCTGATGTTTGCATTTAATCTCCATCTGCCAGGCAGCTGCTGCAGAGCAGGAGATCCTCTGCGAGTGCACAACTGCTTTGGTGACCCCAGTAATTACAGGAGCACTCCACAGCCTCTCCCTTCCCTAGACACCCTGGAGATGACATCCCTGAGGCAGCAGGAGACGGGTTTGGTCCGTGGATCATCACTAAATAGTTTCCTGAGCTCCTGTCACCACCCTGCAAGGATTAATGTGAGCAGAATGAAAAGCAGAGCTTTCCTRTCAGGGCCTTCCACTCCTGCTGCTCACAGAGGAGGGTGAGCACTCCCCACGTGCCCTCAGCACTTGAGGCAGAGCTGGGGAGCCTGGCAGGTGGGAAAGAAGGGGTAGAGTGTAGGAGTGATGGGGAGATGGATGGTTGGGACYGATGGAGACGAGAGATCTCTGAAGCCAGGTCATGGAACCTGTGGTTTATTGCAAAGGGCCTGGGTGCAGGGCCCTGCTGGGAGCTGCCAGCCGCAGCTCGGAGCAGGCCTGAGAGAAGAGAGGGGTAGAGAGGATGAGAGGGTAAGAGAGTATAAGAGTGTAAAGGAGTAAAAGGGGTAAGAGAGTAAAAGGCAAGAGCTAAGAGGCAAGAGTGGCAAGAGCTAAGAGTAAGAGCTAAGAGAGTAAAAGCGTAAGAGAGTAGAAGGGGTATGAACTAAGAGGGTGAGGTTCCCATTACAATACAATAAATCTTCTTCTGTGTTGAATATTCTGATTCTCACTAACCAATCTAGTACAATATACAAATCCCATAGCATTTACATACAACATATAAGAATCATTACACCACCATACTCTGTTGCATTTTAAACCCTAAAAACTCCTCTTTGGACCCCTTCTGCCAAGCTAGTAGGGTCTGCTCTGCCCCTTGGACCTGTCTGCAAGCAGAGGGTGTTGTTCCATCTAAAGGGACCGGACCTTCAGTCCGGCCACACCATTGTTTTCTGGTTGTTCAGTAACTAAGGTATCTCAAATCTTGCTTTCATTTCAATCTTGCTTATAGTTTCCATATTCTCAAAATCTTTTGCCAGATAATATTTATAAGGCTTTCCTGTTTCATCTTCCCCAACAGTACAGGATGGTACACTAAGGCACGGAGGGTGGGGTGGTCACCAGCAGGCTGAGCCTGCACCTCTCCAGGCACTTCTGAGAGCTCAGCCTCACTCAGGGGCAGCTCTTTGTCAAGAAACACACGTGTTTTTTCCTGAAGAAGGACACCTTGCTGTTCCAGGTTGCAAYGCAAGATGTATTCTCATGTGTTCTCTTACCATCTGGATGGCAGCTGTCTTTTGTCAAGTGGGCAGTTTGCCTCATCTCTCTCTTTGAGTGACCACAATCACTCCTCCCTCCAGAGGGGACATGTGCTGATAACAGACTATTGAATGTCACTGCATGACTGATAAGAACTACAGCATCCCACTGGGAGATGTGAGCCCAGAGGGAGGAGCCAAGCATTCCTACCTGGATATAATCTGAGATTCTGGAACACCAGCACGGCTTCTSCACGGGATTCCCCAGAGGAACAACAGCTGCCTCTTCTTSCACTGTATCTTCAGAGGAAGACTGCACCTTTCTACAGGACCCCCTGCTCCAACAGAACCACCCCTGACACTTCAGGAGGGCTGCAGCCACATTTCCAATTAGACTGCTACCAACACTCTGACCCACAGGGTGTCAGGTTGGGTTCTGTCAGTGTTGTTCTAGTGGACTGCATTGTTTAATTTATCCTTTTATTTTTTTCTTCCCTATTACAGAACTGTTATTTCCTGCTCCCYTATTTTTGCCTGAGAGCCCCTTAATTTAAAATTCATAGCAATTCAGAGGGTGGGGAGGGTTTACATTCTCCATTTCAGGGGAGGCTCCTGCCTTCCTTAGCAGACYCCTGTCTTTCCAAASCAAGATACTTGCATTGATCCTGCCTTGTGCTGAATCCCTTGGGCCAAGCCAGAGGCAGAGCTGGGGCACAGGGGAGCCCACGCTGCTCATCCTGCTCCTCTCATCCCTGCCAGCTGAGGCCACTCAGCTGAGCAGCAGCTCCAGTGGTCAGACACACTTCTGAAATCATGTATGCACTGAGCTCCTGGAGGTTCATGAGGTATTTTTGCTCTCCAGGCAGTAGCAGCAATAACTCCCACAAAGTCTCACAAATTTATGAGATGCAGCCCAACGTCACTGCAACCATGGTTAGAAACACTGAGGAGCTGGATCCAGCTTGCTATTTATAGAGGGACCTTCCAAATCACTGGAAGTGCTCCAGGATAGCTTGTTTTGTCACTGGAACCAAAAGATGGGATTTCAAAGGACCTGGTCATGTAAATCTGCGCCTCTGAGTACCCGACAGGGCAGCAAAGAACCGTGGCCAGAGCCTCTGGTCAGATTTTTGGGGAGTACAAATGGGCGTAAATCCATCAGTCAGGGGAGGGGTGGTGATGTGTGCCAGTGGAAGAGCTGCTGCCTTGGGGGAAACCTCACAAACACTTCAGTTCTGGAAATTGGTCTTGCAGAGATGCATGTGTGTGCATGTGTGAAGCCAGCAAGATTTCCCTCTTTATTTATTTTTTTTTTTCTCTCTGCAACTGGGTGGAAACAGCTTCATCCAAACTCTTTATGGAACTGTGTGGCAGCTACCCAAACACCAGATCTTCACACACCTTCTATCTCCATGCTCTGGTGTTCCCATCTTTCCATGTTCATGGTCCCCACTAAGCCTGTCCTTACAGGGCCACCACCTTTCCCACTTCTTCATGCCCACTGCATCCCAACAACTTTGTGTCCTGCACCATCTGCCTGCCACAACTCTGTCAGGAAGCACTTATCCTGGCAATGGAACCAAAATTTAGAGCCACAGCTGCCCCCACAAGGGATCAACACCTTTGCTGTCACTGCTATAGGTTGGGAAATACTCAGGAGCTCATTGTGTTATGTTTTTCTCTTTATGAAAAATATTTTTAATAGTACCCAGAGTCTTACTGTATTTATTAAATCTTTCTGGGGGTAATTTGACAGAGTCCATAATCTTCTTTTTCTGCAGCAGCATGAAGTGCTGGAGGAAACAAGGGCTGACCAGTGTGGGTGAGGAAGGAGAAGCTGACAAAGCTTCTGTGGTTTTCTTTTTGCAGTCCCCTTGACAGAGAGCAACAAGCCACAGATGTGCAGTTGAGCAAAATAGGTGTTTTTGTAAGAAAGGSAGCATTACAGCTCTGGGCATCATGTGAGACTCAGCCTTTCTAAACTGAGGTTCAGGAAAACCTGTAACAAGACTTTGTGCAACAAGAAAGAATATTGAACCAGTGCAAGTCCACTGACAGTTGAAAACTCTTTTTATTTTTGCTGTGGTAATATCTCTGGAAAGGCACAGAGAGGGGAAAATACTRCAGTTTTCAGGCAGCAGCTGGTGGTAGAATACAACAGGGAAACAAAACAGCTACTGTGGGATGCTTGCAAGTCTAAAGGCATGATCCAGCTCCCTGGCACAGGGGAATTTTTCACCAGGAGTGCGAGAAGTGCATGCCCTTCTTTAGGATCCTCATTTAGTGAGACTCCCTGGGCTTCACGAGGTGAGAAACCAAGCCTGGTGAGGTCATGGAAAAACACCAGGGCAACGCTGGCTGACATGCTCTGCCTTCCCTCAGCCTGTGCTGTTTCTGTAATCCTGACCTCATCCTTTTCTCCGGTGTCCAGCCTGGATCCAGGGATGGTAACTGGAGCTTCTCCTCTCAGTTGCCTGCCTCTTTACCAAGCTCCAGAGAAGCTGTCAGTAAAGGCATTGACTCCCTGGCACTTCTGCTGCCTGGCTGAGATGCCATTACTCTGTAGAGCCCCCTTCCTGTTGGAACTCAGCACATCCCTCCGGGTGCCCAGAGCTGCCGAGGACCCCACCAGGGGGCTCGGAGACCCTGGCATGCAGCCCAGAGCACCTGGGGATTTGATTATGACCCCTGGAGCAAGTTACCAGCTTTGTATGAGGACAGAAAAGTCACAGAAGTTTGAACAGTATAATAATAAAATTATCATGGGGTGAAAATGTAGATTTTAGAATTTTTGGTATGGGGGTTATGGGGACAAGATGGAGGAATCTGGGCGTGTCCAGCCTTTCTTCTTCTTCTTCTTCTTCTTCTTCTTCTTCTTCTTCTTCTTCTTCTTCTTCTCCATTTTCTGCGTGATGTTGCACTTGGGATTGGTTTAGAGTAGAAGTGCACTGTCTAACATAGGTGATAGGTATTGGGATTAAGTGTAAATATGGTATACGTAGTTTGTGTATAAAAAGACAACACCACCTCAGGGGCGGTCAGAGTGCCTGTGGCTGCCATGCTGAGCAGACTCGCTGGGCAGAAAGAAAATTTTATAGATAAGAATTAAAAACAACTCAAGACGAAAAGTGAAGAGTCCAGACTCGTTCTTCAGCCGTGTGGGCTGAAGCAGAGACATCCTGCACATCTTGGGGCAGCAATTAACAACAGCAACCCGAGACCTTCCCTCTGCATCTCTGTTCCACAGGGATGAYATAACTCAACTTTAATCCCTCTTTGGTTGCTGTGCCCCCGTTTGGCAGCCCAGCCTTCAGCACTATGTTTAAGAGGAATTGGAGAGCGTGGATTCCTGCTTCAGAGTGTGTGTTTAATAAAGTGCCCAGGTGTTGAAGTCCTTTGGGGTGGGTTTGTGGGTCTTGGTGGAACAGGAATGCTGCAGGTTCCAATCAAAACTAAACCCTTCCCTCTCCCAGCAGCACATTGTCCCTYAACAAAGGCAATCTCTGGGACTCTGAGCAAGTGGCACCCACTGGCTTTGATTTTCCAGGAGATTCCAGGCACAGCAAAGCTCCTGCACGGCAGGTTTTGCATCCATGGAATCAGCACCTCCCAGCAGAAAACCTCAGCCTCGCCTGTGGAAAGTTTCCAGCCATCATTGCTTTGGAAACAGAGCTTAGGGCAAATCACACTGCCACATCAACACTGAATCATACCTCAGATGCAGATAGAAGCCCACAGGGTTTCCAGAACAAGCTTTTTTTTTTTTCTTTCACCACACCCTTAATTAAAAAAAAAATCCTTTTCCCACTTCCAGGGCAATGAGCATTGTTAGAAGTGCTTACATTGCTGCTCTCTGCCAAATTAACATTATCACTCTCACCACCACAGGAGCTTCTAGGTGATGCTAGCTACTCACAGGCAGCGATTTCAGAAGCACTAAGAGCAAACAGGATATGTGGCTACATTTAACTATCACTCTGCTTCAACAGGCAAGAATCCTAAATACTAAGCCTTGTGAAAAAGCCAGAATACCAGATACCTCCAAGRAACTTGCTTTGTACACATATTTTTGTTGCTCTTTGCTCTTTCCGGTATCTTTCCACAGCCACTGTTGCATCAGAAGGCAGGTAAAAGTAAAAATAAAAATGATCTAAAACACCAGTCCACGTTGTGAACCTGGTTCACAGATTTCACACCCTCTTTTCCCACCTTGAACCTCCTGTGGAATTCACTTTCCCCACATTCCCTGATGCCTTTAGGAGTAGGACAGCACTGTCACAGCTGACTGAGGCAGGAGTCACTCCATGGAGGAGGAGACTGAGCAGGATTCATCCCAACCTTACCCCCAAGCCTGACCTTTAAGATTGTTTTCTCTCTCCCAGCTGTGTGTGCCAAGTCTCGATATATCATCGTCAGTGGGGAACACTGCTCTGGAGGAGGAAAATTACTGGGAGACATGTGAGCAACTGAGACAATGCAGAGCTGCCAGATCTCTGACAGCTGCTGAGGCCTGGCATTATGCACATCCAGGTAAATTATCATTTTGATATGTGTTTTGCTGTGGGCAAGCACAAACACACGAGGGATTTTTCATTATTGCCKCGTTGTGAAGGGAGTATTGAAATCTCCATTTCGCCCAGTGGCTGTTTTCTGGAATGGGGGAGGAGGCTGGTGGTGTCCCTCCCAAACACCCTGAAGTGGGTTAAATGAAGGCATTCCTTCAGAAATGCTAAATCTACAACTCCTCTAACCCACCAGAACATATTTTAAATTAGCTTTTCCAAACTTTTCCGAAAGCTCTCAACAAAAATAACAGCAGCCTAAACACTGTCAGCAAAGTGTATCTTCCATGCTGAACATCTTAATAAAGAAGAAAAGTGAGCAAAAAAAGAGACAAAATCAGAAAAGCTGTGGGATATCAAGCTCTGTCCCTGTCTCTGTGGGGACAGCTCTGAGTTGCCTTGTAGCTTTGGCAAAACCTCTGTCTCAAGCCTTGAGCTTTGTCAGGCAGGCTCCTGGCTGATCTCAGCCCCTGGTGCTCTGTTGGGTCTCCATCACCCTGTAGGATAAAGCACTTTTTGTGCTTTTTGTGCTGAGTGAGTCCCTGCAGCTCCCTGTAGCCCCTGGTGAAATGCACAGCTCTGCCTGAGGCACTGAGCCTCCCCAGCCTGCTTGGAAAGATTTGGCCAAGCTCTGTCAGTGAGATAGGATGAAATATACCATCTTGTGGTGGAAATATTAATTAGTTACTCTTTCTGAAGTGGATTAGATGTTATGGTGCCTCTGTCTCTTCTTATCTGCAATATGGGCTTTCTGGCCCTTCTCTCCACCCCAAACCAATATTTTATATAAACCTGGAGTGTCTGAGCTGACACGTTACAGGATGAGCCAAGTGACTATCATTCAAATATTTATTTCATGAGGAGTAAGAACATTTTGCACTTTTCTCCAGAACTCTTTCAAAATCAGCTCATTTCTTCTTGTTGGAAGAGAGCCCATTGTTCATTTGACACTAAAGATAGAGCTTTGCTGTTTTCTTTTAAGTCAGCATTTGGAGGGTGGACAGCAGAGAGGAAGTTAAGCTTTATTATGCTGCCTTGTCAAAAGGATACAACATTATGCAAAAGGAATGAAGTGGAACAACAACAAAAAAATTTGCTTTCTTTTCCACATGCTCTCTCTCTCACTGGCATTCAGTCTTCAAATTATTTCATTCCTCCTTTGCTTTGTCTGGTATATTGGATTTCAGATGACTGTGTCAATTAYGCAGCAAGAGCACCTTGCTGCCTCAGGAAGCAGTTTCCTCCTACCCACAGAATGTCTAAATTAATGGGGCAGAAGGGTGGTGCTGTTTGTCTGGTTTTAAATCTGCCTTAAATAAGCATTTGAACAGCTTATTGCTGGAGCCTGCAYCCGGGAATGAACAATATTCCCCGGGAGTGAAGGCAGGCAGAGTTGTCACACACCCCCAGAGGGGCGGGAGGGGCACAGAGGGATCTGCCCGAGGTGACACCGAGCTCAGGAGCAGGGACCAGGGCTCACAGCCTCCCTGGCTTCATTCTGGAGGCAGACAGAGAAGGGACTGCCTGATCCACCCAGAGAAAAGGGGACAGATGGTTGTTTTCCTCTGTGGCTTTGCAGGATAAACCAGGAAACACGGAGTGATGCCCCTCCTGATTTCTTTTTATAACAGCGCGTCCCTGCATCCCAGCTGCTCTCGGGATGCTGAGCAGTGGAGAGCTGGAGCTCAGAGCTCATCAGGAGCAGCTGAGGGAGCTGGGAAGGGGCTCAGCCTGGAGCAAAGGAGGCTCAGGGGGCCCTTGTGGCTCTGCACAGCTCCTGCCAGGAGGGCACAGCCAGGGGGGTCGGGCTGTGCTCCAGGGAACAGGGACAGGAGCAGAGGGAACGGCCTCAGGCTGGGCCAGGGGGGTTAATTTGGATGTTAGGAAGAATTTTTTCACAGAAACTCTGAAAAGCATTGGAATAGGCTGTCCAGGGAGGTGGTGGAGTCAGCATCCATGGAGGGATTTAAAAGATGTGTAGATGTGGCTGCTGGGGACATGGTTTAGTGCTGGGTGTCACGGTTTGACACTGGCACAATGTCAGTGAGTCTATGAAAATATATTTTGTCTGGTGTCTGCTGTGAGATGGGACTAGGAATAGAGCAAAGCAGGCTCTAATTTAGGAATGAAGAAGAAAAACTTTATTAACTTACAACTATATATAGAAAGAAACACACACAGAACTCAGAATGAAAACTTTCTAAAAACATTCCTCCTCCCCCTATTAAATTTCTAATACATCTACTTCTCAGATCACTAACTCAGTCTATCACTACTCTTTAGATAATCAATTTTCAGTTTATCAAGGAGAGAAGAGTCTTTCTTGTACCATAGGCTTCCCTTGGAAACACAGTTGAGACTTCTTGTGTTTCTATGTCATATGTGACATGGAAGATCATTTGCTATGGTGACATCTCCTTTCTATGTCCAGTGCTCTCACTACTGCACCACTGCACTTCATGGTTGGACTCACTGATCTCAAAGTGATCTCTAAATGATTCCATGAGTCCCTGAAATTTCTCATGAATTCACATAACTCCTGACCCTAGTGACTTTTAGTCACGGAGTCCTTGATAGCCCAGGAACTGCAATTAAATATAAAGAAGTTAGCAAGGCAGGGATTTCTCCCAGCTGCTGMGTGCACTGAAAGATGCAATTTGGAGGATATATTAACATTCTACACCTTGTTTCTTAGTCTGGGCAAGCCTTCAGCATTCCCACCACACCACCACAGAGATTCRGCATTCTGAGAAGAATAAAAGCCTCAGAAAGCTCCTCACCAAAGGTCTCAGGCTGTGCTAGGAGAGATTTAGTTTYGATATTAGGAAGAATTTCTTCATTTAAAGGGCTATTAAGCATTGGWACAGGCTGTCCAGGGAGGTGATGAAATCACCATCCTTGGTGGGATTTAAAGGACATGTAGATGTGGCACCTCAGCCTTGGCAGAGCTGGGTTAGTGGTTGGGTTTGATGATATCAAAGGGGTTTTTTTGCAGCCCAAACAGCTGTGTGATAGCCAATAAAGTGTTCCCCTGTGTGTTTATCATCCTTGAAAGTGGAATCCCTCATGGCTGGGTGCACAGCAAGGTGCACAGAGAGGAGCTCCCAGTGAAATCCAGAGCTGGGTGTGATTAACTTCCCTGCACCTCTGAGGAATAGTGGAAAGGAAATTGCCAGCATTGTAAATTGTCTCAAACATGCARTTACTGAAGCCCTTAAAGAGCAATTACTATATGTTAACTGAACACCCATCGACTGTAAAAACAGCAGTTATGTGGGTTTAATAGGTATATAAAGGAGGAAATCTCACCACCCTGCAATTAGTTCTAAATCACATTAAAAAAAAAGTGTAACTTGTACACTTATTGCTTATTAATACATAAAACATGTATAGCATGTTAAAACATTTAATTAGCACATACATAACGGGCTAAAAGTTAAGTACCAAATTATCACGAAAATATTGTTGAGCTCTTCATTAGCCATGTGAAACCACCCCTCAAGCATGCAGGGCTGGAATTGTCCTGGGAATTGGGTGATTTCTGCTACTTCTCAGTCATTTTAGACTGGGGACAACAATGCACTGCCCATTTCCCCTGGCTCCAGAATATTACTGGATATTCCTGAGGGAGCCAGAGGGCAGGGGAGGAGCAGTGGGAAGAGATGCTCCTGAGCAAGTGTCCTGGGTTGACTATATGATGATTTTATCCCAAATCGTCTCGTTCTGTTTATGCTGAATAATAAGTTTTGCACCTTTAGGACTTGTTCCAAGAGTGAAGGGAGAGAGAGAAGAAGCATGGAGTTTCTTTTCAGAAACTGCACTCACTCCRCCACATTCCTGCTCCTGGACTGTGATGTCTGCGGATGGACAGACAGCAGGACAGAGCTCCCCTTTGCTTCTAGTTAGTTTTAGCTAGCTGAGGCAAAGAAGTTCCCTAGACTGTGGGGGTTTTTTTCCCTTTCCTTTGGACCTGTTCAGACCTTCTCCAGACTGAACACCAGAAGAGCACTGGCAGCTCACACCTGTGACCCACCGTGCTGGGCCTGGGCCGCGGCATTGCCAGCACCACAGGGATTGATAAGAGACTGAGTGAGCTGAGCCACAGCCCACAGAGGGGACTTTGTGAGTTTGTCTCTCTTTTGGAGCAGCAAGAGGTTTTATTGTTTAATATTGTTTAGGTTTCATTGTTTAATAAACAGTTTTTTCCACTTTGCTCCAAGGAGGTATTTTCTCCCGGCCCAATTGGCGGGAGGGGCCAACTGAATTTGCTTTCCTAGAGGAGCCCCTTTGGAGATTCTCTCCCAAATTTGCTCTGAACCAGGACAGCAAGGTCTACAGCCCTCACCTCCACGAGGCTGTGCTTTAAAAATCTGGCCTGAAAATGAGGTGTGAACAGCAATTCACACCGTGCTGGCCTCCACCAGGACAGAGAAAAAGTGTCCGGCACAAGGCCCTCATGGTGGAAGAGGAGATCAGTGGTGGAGGACATCAACAGGAGCGTTTTTGGCAGAGGCCAGGGMAGAGGGGAGCCAAAACTGGAGGGCTGGAGGCCACCAGCATCACCAGGAGGGAAGTGATGGAGTGGATATTACCATGGGAAATAGGAAAAAGCAGGAAAAACAAGGTGAGGGCCGGCAGAGCAGGGGGCAGGGCTGCAACCTGGACCTGCAGCCAGGATGGATTCTTGCTAGGGATCCCAGAGGGAGGAAAATAATACCTGATGTGTATTGCCACTGGGAACGCCACCCAGCCACGCAGGGTGTTGACAGAAGGAAACCACAAGGCAGAATTGCCCTTTGTTTAGTCTAAGTCAGCTGCCAGCCTCCACACACACACACCACATGAAAGGCAAAACTTTCCCAGAACATCTTCCTGAAAAAGCCATCTGCTGCTGCCCAAGCTAACGTAACCCATCCTCCCCATCACAACAAGATTTGGAAGCATAAAACTCCCATTTTCCAAGCCAGATAATATCCTCACCTCAACTCCAAGCCTGCCAAGTGAGACTTGTGGGGTTTCTCTGCTTGCACAAGGAGGTGGTGAGGGTGGGACACCCAAACAGGACCCTGATTCCATGGGGTAGGTCTGGAAGTGCTTGGTCCAACAGGAGAGGGTCTRCTCCTGTGCCCCAGACACACAGATGTGTGGTTGCTCCTCCCCAAAATGGGTAGAAAAGCCTTTCTTTCCTCAAAAGTGATTTTTGACAGGCCCCAAGGAGGTGTGGAAATTTGTTCCCCCTCAGAAAAAGGGTATCCTCTCACCAAATTTGTTTATTTGACAGTATTTGATTTGATTTGAAAATATTTGACAATATTCTTGTCATTACTCATCTAGATAGTAACTCCTAATATATGGTACCCTGCCAGATTCAAAGATTAAAAATAAAAAAAAAATTAAAAATAAACATTAAAAAATAAAAATAGTAATAAGAAAAATGTGTGCCTTTRGTGCAGAAAGGTGTAACTTGAATAAAATATTTAATTAAATATTTAAACAAAAATATTTTAAATATTTAACTTAAATATTTAAATATTTAGTTTAATATAAAATATTAATTATTAATTACATGTTTTAATTAAAAATATTTCCTTTCCATTTCTAAACATCTTCAGGCTTAGGCCATGGACAAGGACCCAATTCACCAGAATTAATTTTTGGGTTATGATAGAATTCCTCAAAACCACATTCTCTCTTCTACCAGTTCTCCATCTGGCAAAAAGGGATGTTAAACCCCTTTACTGCCCCAACAGCAAGACACAACTGGTTTGTCCTTTACATAGTGAGATTTTTTTGTGAAAGYTTTCTGCTCTCTTCCTACTACAGAAAACACTGCAGAAATATTTGTGTGCCATGATTTCTTTATGCCATTMTCATGCAAAATAGATTATTGTCTTATTCCATTTTTCTCATCCCATCCTCTAATTACTCTCTTTGAAAGAGCATTAGTGGCAGAGGATGAAATACCAACAGACTTCTGCTCAAACTCTATCTACTGTTGGTGAAAAGAAACATCAGATTTAAAATAACTGAAATACTTCATGAACAACAAAAYCCTCTCTAGTGCAACTGATCCTCCTTGAAAGGGACCTTGAAATGGTGACAGGAGATATTTATACYTAGTTCTAAGCCCTTGTCTCTTACTGGACTGTAAACAGGAATTAAAGTTTGGGGATTTTGAATGCAAGTTTGTACAACTCTTCCTGCTTTGAGAGGCTCAAAGTTAAATATTATAGGTTTGGTGAGTGTTATTCCTGACACAGTAAAGTTAGTCYAGAGGGGACTATCACTACCTTCAAAAGAAAAACATCCCAGCCTGAAATTGGAGAGAACCTGGAGTAACCAAAGCTGTGCTGGAAACCTGCTACTGAAGAGGAAAACAAGYTTCCCCACTGCTCAGAGTCAGCTGAAGGCAATCTGGAAAGCTTGGAGCAGAGCAAAGCAGTCCAGCAATGAAGCAGCTGTGCAGGCAGGTTGCTCAGGAACCATCGGTTTAGATTTTCTAATTTTCTAGYCGTGGATCTGAGCCACAAAGTTTTGATCAGGATTCAGACAGGCTGTGGGTGACCTACCATGGGACTGAGGCAGTGCTCACATCCTGATGTCTCCAAAGTTCTTGCAAAATTTGGACCTGAGAGGGTTCAACTCATGCCCAGCTCAAGCTCCCAAATCTCATACTCATCCTTTGCTTTGAGGTTTGTGTGGGAAACCACTGTGTCAGCATGGGCAGGACCTAAAGATAACCCCAAAGAGAGAAAGAAACCAGGAAGGAGGCTTATATCATCACTCTCTGCTTTTGTTTTCCCTTTTCCATCTTTAGCTTTCAGATTAGACATCAAAAAAAAAAAAAAAAAAGGAGCAAAACAGGAAAAAAAAAGAAATGTAATGGCAAGGTTTGAGATAGTTTAGCTTGATAAAAAGGCAAACCACATTTGTGTGCATAAGAACCAGCCAAGAGATGCAGAGTTTTTGCAGAAAAACTCTGATATTTTCTGCAAATACCAGAGTTCCTGGTATTTGCAGAAAATATGAATGAACACAGAATTAGGGAGCTSTCAGAAAGCAGAAACTCACCTGAGTGCTGGAGAACAGCCCAGCTGCACTGCACCCTTGATATTTCATTTACAGCATTTGTTGGTGTCCATTCCAGGATGGGAGCTCTCTGAAACTTGATCTGGACGTTTTTAACTGAGAAATTTGTCTTGCTCAAGGTTCCAATTTTGCATGGAAAATGAAGTGATCYCCTCTTCCCTGAGCACTTTAACCACCTGTTGGCACAGCACTTTTCCACTGCTGGCTGGTGGAGGTACCTGATCATGCCTCTATTTGAATTCACAGTGTATAATCACAAAGTTTGCTCTCAAGGATGACATGAGGGGAAAGTCTACCTTTTTTTTTTTATCATAGGCACAAAGCAGGTGGATTCTCTCCTTCTAAGGCTCTCCCAGAATGCAGAATGCCCCCAGGAACAGCCCACTGATTCAGCACCCCTTTTGATATAAATTAATGGGAGGYAAATAAACATCTCCTTGTCAGATTTCCAATTAAATTACATGCAAAGAAATCTAGGTTACAGCATGACACCCTGCAGAATGAGGTCCTAATTGCTAAACATGAACTTTTAAATGMATTAAATAACAACACACATTTAATCTGGTGTTAAGAATATAATTATACTCTCTTTTCTGCTGTTCATTGAGTCATTTACATGGGATATGATACCAACACCTGACTATCTATTCTTCCTGCTTTTGGTTAACAGGACAGAAGCACAACCAGCTCCTCAAGGAGGGATCAGTCATTTTCAGAGCTGTTGACCCCCAAAAATCTTTTTTCTGCCACTGGGATGAAGAAACACAAATCCTGTTGGCAGCACCRCAACCAACAACCATAATAATGTCTRCTTAAACAGACCAACTCCTACCAGCCCCATCCTGGCCAGCGTTTGCCACTTGGCTTCCAGAGTAATCCCATGAGGCAAGGAGGAAGAGGAGCTTAAAGGAGCAAACAGAATTTTCTAACCTGTTTTCCAGGAGGTTATTCCTGTAGTGTTAGCAAGAAATAATCTGCAGCTGCAGCAGAACATCTCAAAGGCCTGGTGCCTTTCTGCAGGCAGCATGTTTTGAGTGCTGGATATTTATTTACCTATGAGAAACCAAACCCTTTCCACTTCTGAATTACTATTTTTACTCAGATCYCGTGGCTTCAACAATCACGTGCTTGAAGTCCTGAGGAGTCTAAGCAGAGGAAAATATGAGTTTTTTCCTGGAGAAAACACATCAAAGGCCTAGTGCTTTACAGAGCTTGCCTGCTAATTATCTGTTGGTTCTTACAGACAAAAACTACCTGCAATAGTTTAAAATTCCTTTAAATGCAGCATCTCTGCTAAAAGCCTGCAGTGGCTTTGGTCTAAATGATTCCACAAGGAATACTTGAAGCAATACTTGGCACAGCAGCTAAATACGGTTTTCTTCAGTGGCAGAGAAAACTTTAAATTTCATTCCAACATTTTCAGTGCGAGCTAAATTAATTTGAGGCATTGCTGGTGAATACCCGCCTCTCCCTAAATGCTGCTGAGAGCACAACAGAACAGCTGCAGGGAGACAGATTTCACTTAGATTTGGAAGTCATGCATGTACAGTTGGCTAGACTGAGCTAAGCTCTTCATTAACAGAAGTGTAAACTCCACAGAGAATTCAAGAGTCGAGCTGAGGCGTATTTGCTGCTGCACCACCAAATATTCAAAGAGAGAAATTACTTGAGAAGGAAAGTGTGTCTCTTCTCATTCCAGCACCTGACTTCATCTTTTCCCAAAGCATCCTCGCTGAAATTGATCAATTGCAATTCCTGACTGATTATTTTATGAAAAATGCATTTTATGAACAATGTCAGGGCTTGCACAACAAACTTTTAGGAAACATTTATTTTTGGAATATTGAAATAACAAAAATTTTTAGCACAGAAGTATTTTACCTCTCAGTTCTCATCAGAAAAACTAGGTGTACAGTCAAATCTAAATCTGAATTGGTAGCAAAAGTACTGTAACTTATCAAAACACAAAATGAATGTGAAAGAGGCAGGACTTCWTCTACTTCCATGGATAAAACTTTTGTCAGAATGGATGAAGGTGAGACTTTCATTAGGGACAGATTATTCCCTTCATGCTCACCATGGGATTTTCTTTTTTRTCATTCAGGAGTCAAGACATTGAGCCAGAGAGGGAACACACCTGATCTGATCAATTCCCACATTCTGCTGGAACAGAACAGATCTCAAATGCAGCAAAAGGAAAGTCAATTGTGCTACCTGAGTCTTTGCTGCACACTCTGTCTGTTGCAATACAGTGCATTGCATGAGAATTTATTTTATTTTGCTTATTTTTTGAGACTTTTTCCCCATTTTTTGTGAGCTGACAGAACTCTGCTCCAGTTATAAAGAGGGAGAACATCAGCTCAACCACAAGAGCAAAGCAAATCCAGAATCTCCCCACACTGGCACCATTTTGGGTGTTTTGCTTGATTTGCAGCATATTGTGAGGGTAATGGAGAGAAAGGATTGTAGGACCCAAGCTGGAATGAATTAAATCTGAAATAGAGATTGATATCTTCTCCTCTGTGATGATAATTTTCTACGTGTTAAAGGCTCTTGTGTGCTGTCCTTTGGCAGTGTGGCCTACAAACCCAAAGAGAAAATCTGATAAAATCTACTTTGATTCTGGTAAGAAATCACTGTCTCAGCTACATGTTGTGCCACTGAGCATACATTTAGATGCCCATTTCTTTTGCTCCTACCTTTAGATTTGCCTTTTGGTCAGGAATGATGAGACACAGGACAGGCAGAAATGCTGTTCAGAGAAGAGTCAGTGAGCACATCCTCAAAGTACACATGGGCTTGCAAAAAGAAGACAAGCTGGAGAAACCAAGGGTTTGGAGAAGCCAAGGGTTTGGAGAAGTCAAGGGTGTAGAGAACACCAAATAAATAGGAATTGGGAAACAGGCTCAGGAGGGAGTTCTGGAGATCAAGAGTTTCAGCCTCTCGCCAAAAGAAGGATTATTGCTGACACTAGACTAGGCCATMGGTGTTTGTGATCTCTGTTCTCAGGAAAACACTGAAGGAAGATGTCAGGAGGAGGAAGAGAGCAGAAACTAGGACCAGCTTCCACTGAACTGAGCACCAGCAGTTGTGCTGAGATGTTTCCTCCTAACCTGGAGACTTTTGCTGTGCAGGTTCACATGAAGATAAACGGGCCAGGAGCACCGAAATTTCACYCCCGCTTCCCAAAGAGTGGATTTTCCTCAGGAAACCCCAGAGATCCAGCCTTGTAGGTGACTCTGCCAAGCTTCAGTGCTGCCCCTGAGTCACAGGACAGCCTCAAAGGCTGAACTCTTCTCCAGGGAGGCTGGATGTTTGGAAGGGAGGGAGATATCAGCCTGATATTCCTATTCCCATAGCAACTCCTGCAGAGCCTTTGCTCCGGAATGGACACAAAGGCAAGAGCTCTGCATGGGGAGCATTCAGCCACTGTAKCTCCAGGCTGGAGGGAAATGCCAGCAGTCAAGATAGCAATAATGAGGCAAACATTTACCCAGGCTCCATAAGCAAAGGGAGGACAATGAGCCTGGGAGCACAGTGTGTGCAAAATCCCACTTGTCCCACGGCACAAARGTCCCCAGGGCTCTCAGCCCAAAGAAAGGGACTTGCCCATGGAGGCAGAGGGGTAATAATGTGGGTAAAAGATCATTTTTAGTAARGTTTCCCTTTGATTCTTCCCTCCCACTGCTGTGATTTCAGCTCAGCCAACACAGGTGATCCAGGACATGAAGGGAACTCAAGGAAAGACAGGYTGAGACTGTCCCTGCAGTGATAGGACAAGGGGGAGAGGGTTAAAATCAAAGAGAATGGGTTTAGAAGAGATTTTAGGAAACWATATTTTAGGAAAAAGTTTTTAGCTGTGAGGGTGGTGAGGCACAGGTTTCCCAGAGAAAGTTGTGGCTGCCTCATCCCTCAAGGCCAGGTTGGACAGGGCTTGGAGCAACTTGGGATTGTGGAAAGTGTCCCTGACTATGGCAGGGGGTTGGAACAAGATCATCTTTAAGGGTTCCCTCCAACCAAACCATTCTGTGATTTTATGATCCATTCACATCCAGCCTGATACCTAAAGATGTGGATAGCAAGTGCTTAGTTTCAAACTCACACAATCCCGAGACTAAGCTGGGTGGGAAAATGCAGCTGCAGGAATCTAGAACTCACCCCAAGGTATTCCATTATTACATCAGTGGTGTATCTATTTTTAGTGATATATCACTGAGCAGCCCTCTCCTCTTTTAATTCAGTGAAAGTGCAGGTAGGCTCTGGGCTAGAACACATAATGTGCAAATTACTTGTAGTCCTTTCTGAAAAAATGTTTCCAGAGAGCCRTGAAAAAATGTAGTGTCTGACAGCCCAAAATGTATCATTCTGACCCTTTTCCTGTAAACACAGGATAAAGAAATAAGCATCTTTACAGGGAAATAAAGTYTTTCTCTATTTTTTGACTCCTAGGGAAAAAGGCATGAGCAAGTAAAGCTATCAGGTGATCAAAGGTTTCATGCTGTTTCACAGCATACACATTCCTTTGAGATCCAACTCCKGAACCAAAAAATTGGGGACACAACCAGATAGGGAAAAAAAAACCAAACAAGCCAACAACCTTCTGACATCTTACCAACATGCATTTAAGAACCTGTATTTAGCAAAGAAAGATTCTGTGACAACACCACGAGCATCACTTTGGGTTTTTGGAGGAGAATGAGGACATACACCAAGCTCCAGATTTTTTTGGTGAATATCCAGCTCCAGACCAAGAACAACCTCAGTGCTGYATCCAGCAGGTCATCAGATACTGGGGAATGCAATATTGCAACAGCTCATGACAGGGCTGAGTTGGTAATCCACACACCAGCCTGTCTCCATCTATTCTGATCTTCCCATACAGCTTGCAAAATTTCCTCATTTCCATGTTTGGGTTCAGGAGGAGTCAGCAGAGCTTGGCAGGGCGCCCCTGACCTCTAAAGGAGGTTGGGCTGGGGCACGTTCGAGGCATTTTTGGGGGATGCTGTAGACCCTAGACCTGTGTGAGCTAGGGCAAGCCACACCCCACAACCTGCAAATCAAAAATTCCCTGTGAAATACTGGGGGAAAGGCTGCAGGAGGGAAAAAAAGAGGATTTTGCTCCCCACCCAGAGCTGCAGAACCAGTAAATTGTAGGGACCCACCTCCAGAGTAATARCAATATAAAAACCACACAAGACGAGCAAGCACTCTTAAAAAGTTTTTATTAATTTTCATTGTTTTTTTTTTTTAAAAAAAACAAACCCGTCAGTGCAACAGTTCAGTATCCCCTTCCTATCCCCCATCAGTAAGCAGTAATTTTAAAATCAGGAAATACCGAGTGCTGAAGCCAATGGGTTAGCATTTTGCTATTATTTCCTTCTGTCAAACTCTGAAAAAGTCCTCTGTATAAATTAAACAATGAAAAAAATGTTATTTTCAATTCTATGTCATTACAGTCAACAGAATCATAATAATGCACCTAAAATGTGTGTCCACAATATATCAGGTATACATTTTTGGGAAAAGAATAAAAGGAAAAAAATATGACATTCTAAGCTTGTTAAAAGGATAATGGTCCCATATTTTTTTATTACAGGTTAGCAAAACAAAATCCAATGGATTACAATATTTACATGTTATTTGAAAAATTAAGTAGTGATAAAAGCATGTCACAATCATTGTTTCTTTTTTTTTTTTTTTTTTTTCTTTTTCCTTTTTGGTAACCATTACAAACACCCAATCCAGGTATGGAACTGTTTAAATATATTTGAAATGAGGCCAATTAAAAAACAAATACAGACACAAAATGTGTACTTATACTTGTCCCTCCAATGTGTCTTTTTCTATGATGTTCCCTCCCTATTAAAAGAAAAAAAGAAACTAAAACAAAAAAAAAAAAGAAAAAACCAAAAACAAAACAACAGAAAAATTGAAAGAATCCCCCTAACACACAATTGATGAATCCCCAAAAGCAAAACACCATGCTTCTCAAGTAGCACTTATTCCACAAATGCAACATTTTTGCCATCGCTTTTAAGTGAAGCTCTCCAGGACACAATTTCCTGGAGAGCTTCCTATTTTCCCCCCTCCCCCTCCCCCAGATCCCCCCCAAAAAACAAAAAAAACAAACGAAGACACATGCATTTCTAAAACTAGGTTTCAGTCAAGTACTTTCTACTTTTTGGAAAGAAACTTTTTTTCAGTTTTTTTTTTCTTTTCTCGTTTTTCTCTTTTTTTTTTTTTTTCTGAAATAATTTTAATTCTTTTTTTTTTTTTCTCCTCTTTTTTTTTGTTCACAATCGGAACATACCGTGGGCACCAGATCCTGTGTTGGCCGCTCAGGCAAAATCCCCAAATTGAGTTTAAATAGGCTTTCTACCCAGGGGGTAGTTGCAGGATCAGCCACTTAAGGTATGAAGGTTCCTATCCATTCTACACTGCTCCCCTCATGCTAAAAAGCTAAGGAGGAGGGGAAAAAAAACTCAGCAACTCCATCCACTGAATCGAGTTAAAAGTAGTTCTCCAGGCTCAATTTCGTGTGTAACCAACTCACCTCCGCTTGCAAAAAGATGTGTTAACAGACACCCCTCCCTCCCACCACACCAAAAAACCAAAAAAACAAAAAAAACCAAACCAGAAATACAAACAAAAAAAAAAAGAGAAACAACCAAAAACCCACGCACAAACCACAGACGGATTAAAAAAAAAGAAAAGAGGAAAAAAAAAAGGCAGCCAATCTCAACGAAAATTTACAGTTGTGAGACTGATAGATGTTAATATGACAAGCAACAGAACGGTTATGAGGACCCATGTGTTTGGCCCATGAGCTGCATAGCTGTGCTGTAAGTTTGGTTCTTTAGTTTTTTTTTTTAAAGTTAAAACTTCTTTGTTATCTCCATTATGTTTAAAATTAACGAGGACAACGACGACGACGACAGCGACAACAAAAAAAGGTTCTATTCACAAGATCTAGTCTCCTTTCCCTGTCCCCCACTCAAAAAGAAATACTCATTTTTACATGAGAAACTTAATTGTGCTGTATTTGTAACACCTCAGGCTGATAGAAAACTAAACATGTGGCAAACAAAACTGCACAATCAGTCACATGAAATCTACCAAGTACTAAAATTATAACTGAATACTAACAAACAGCTTACCTGGAATAAAGGATGACAATTCACAAACAGTTATCTAGGAATTAAAGTATCTCTCTCTTTTTTTTGTTTTTTTTTTTTACTAAAATAATTAAAAAAATCACAGTATTTTAAGAAATAAAACCCACACTGGGATTTTAAGCACAATTTGTTTTTCCTTTCTTTAAAACTTTTTTTTTCTTCCTCCATTCACCACCTTGCCCAGCAGTCTCTCTACATTTAACCACAACAACAACAGGTAGTACTGACAAATGCAGAGATCTCCCTTGGTTAATTCTGAGGTACTAGGAAACAGGTGACTGTTTTAAGCAAAGCAGTTTCTGTTTTGTTTTTTTTATTTTTTTCTGTTTTCCTTTTTTTTTTTTTTTTTTTGTTTTCCCTGTGGTGGTTTTTATTTTTTTCCTTTTTTTTTCTTTTTTTTTTTAAATTTTCTTTTCTAAAGCAATTGCTTTCAGTCTGGAAAAGCGTTATGTATTAAAACTAGAAAAACGCACACAAACTTGTGCGTCCAAAAGTTGTCCCCCTACCACTTCTTCCACGCTCACGACGCTTCCACTCATAAAACAATCGAAGTCTCCACTGCAAAGCACGATGTGAAATGTAGGAAAAACACGGGGAGTTTTGCTTCATTAGTCCAAAGATGAGCGTAAACTTCCCATCGTCAGATCCGGGAGGAAAACAAAGATGCAGTGATGTAATGGAGCCACTTATTCCATCACTTAAATAACTTTAATATACACACACTCACACAGGTACCAGTGCTTTGAAAATAGATCATTCAGTCCTAAAAGCAGCTTTATTTCTTCCTTCTGCCCGCCCTGCCCCGCCCCGTCCCGCTCATCACTGTTCAAGTACTGTCGATTAGAACCACACCAAACTCGCTTTTTTCCTTATTCGTTTTTGGCCTCCGGGGTGTCTAGGAGAGGTTGGTCAGCAGCCACCATGCTGACAGCTGTTTCCCCAGTGTGGGAGTAGTCCAGCACCATGGCCTCGATGCCTTCCTTCTCTTCTGGCAGCGTGCTGGCCGTGTCCTCCACGTCCTCCTTGGGCTGGCTGTCCTCGCCGCTCCTGTGCTTGCTCTCGTTCAGCGCCCTGCAGGAAACAGAAACTGTCAGGGCACACAGCAAAGCCAGCCCAGTGCCTGTCACAGGAGGGACGGGACAGCAGCAGACCACTCTACAAAAAGGCAGCCACGCCACTGGTTCCAAAGGAAAGGAGCAGGAGGAGGGATGAAGTTGCTGGCGGGACACTCCAGCCCTGAAACAGAATCTTTGTTCTGTGCTGGGACAGGTTTGGGGTCAGAAGGAAGAACTCAAACTGTGGCACTTGAATTTATCCCCATCTRCCAGGTTCCCTGTAAACAAGACTTAGCGGGCACCAAAGGTACAGGAAAGAAGTGCTTTTCCCAAAGAGTTAATGAAATRCAATAAAACTTTTCATAGGCTGCAGCATTTCCAGTACTTATGCTCAGACTTACATTCTCTTAAGGGTAAGAGAAGTTATTGTTTCTCATTCCATCGCAGTTAACCCACAATATTTTATTCAGATGCTTCCCACATGTCAGCAGCCTTGAATGAAATCTACTCTTTTGAACAAACTCTGGCTAGAAAAGAGGTCTCTGCTACCAGTGAGTTCTACATCAAAAGAAGGAAACAGATTGCTCCAGAGACTCCTATCTGTGATGTGTATCATCCCACAGTGTGCAAACTGCCCTAGAGAGGAAAAATTTTTGCAAAAAATCAACAGCACACTTAGGGAAAGTTAATTCTGGCCAAGAGGCATTCACCTAGGGACAATCTTAAGTTTCAGAATCACAGTTAAACCCTACAGTTTACAGCCACCCTGGGCAGCAAAGTTAAAAAGGACACAGAGACATTTGATGACAATCCAACGACAAATTTGGTCTCCACAGAAATGTGTTGGCATTTACTGCAGGTTTTTGGGAGGGCAGGGATGGGGTGGGGGGAACATACAGAGATCTATGGCCACCTTTGGCTGCTTGGAAAGGGAACAGAAAGCAACTCACATGCCATGCCTCAGGACGTGCCGCTCCCACTCGGAGCCCTCGGTGAAGGATCGGCCGCAGAACTCGCACGGGAAGCGTTTCTCTGGAGCACTGCTGTCAGGAAACATCATGGGATCTGGGAAAAAGACAGCACAGCCCATGAGCTCGGAAATGCCAGGGCAAGAAGGGCATTGTCATCATAGTAATCCTACTCCAGTCCTCTCTGCTGCACCTCTCACTCCAGAGAAGCAAAAGGAATTTCTTGTCAAATAACTGGGAAAATGGAGCAGACGAAAAGAAAAGTGACACTGCAAGCYACAAATCCCACCCTAGGTCTTAAAGCATCTCTGCAATTAAGGGTAACAAGTTGCTAGTCCCTGCTCCTCTATTTCAACAAATGAAGACTGRGGAATTTAAATTCTGAACCAAACACTGCAAAGCTTAGAAAAGCAAAATCAAAAATCCCCACTCAAGTCCATCTATAATTCTGGAACCGGTAGTACAAATTTCAGGAAACACACGGATTTGGTACATTTAACATGTGATMCTTGTAATAGATCATAAAGCCTCACGGATTAAATGCTGCATCTTAACTGCATAGGTGTTTCARGCTCATCCTAATCTTTCACACAAAGTGCTTGGGGCCTCATTTGCAGAAGTGTCAAGCACCTTGTAATATGAGTGAAGTCACTGGCAGCTCAGGGAATGACATTCCAGAAAGCCAAGCTCCATGTGAACACAGCCTGCTCTGACAAAAGATGAAACATTTTCTCACAAATTAAGAAGATCACCGCACAAGCCATTGAAAATAATTGCATGAACTATCTCACTTGATTCTTTTCCTGGAAATGAGACAGCACCATCTGCTCAGAGCATTAATTCCTTAGCAGGGATTATCTTAAGCAAGAAATCAACAGAATGTCTTTTCTGACTCCTCCTGAACTACATAATAAAAGAAAAGGGATTTTGCTTAATTTTGGTTCTGATCTCTGCTCACTTGATTTCTTCACTCTCAGACTTACTGTGTTCAGGATCAGCCTGTGAACTCAAAATTGCTCACACATCCCCTATTACCCACACCTAAGTCCTGCAAATGCGTTTTTGTGACACACTTCTCACTAGTTAACCTTTACTTCAGTTTTATATGGAATGMTTCTTGACACAATTTTTTGGCCTCTTCCCATGAAAGGAAAAAAAATCCACTTATTGTTGGGGGCTTATTTATTATGTGGTGATATACCATAAAGCTGTGTTGGGGAACACCAGAATGCAAGCAGCAAATGCCATCAGCTCAGTTTACATCTGGATTTTTAACACCTTGAGCATGGCACAAATGTATAAATACACTGCAACACACAGACTAGTCATGACACAGAGATAAATATTTTTMGGGGGTAATAGTTTTGGAAGCAAATGCTGCTGATGTTCAATATAAGAGTATAGATATGGATGGGGCTTGGAGCGACCTGGGATGGTGGAAGGTGACCCTGACCATGGCAGGGGTGGGACTGGATGCTCTTTAAAGYGCTCTTCCAACCCAAGCCAGTCCATAATTTATACCTGCAAATCCCATTAAGTTTAGCAAGTGTTACTCTAGTAAATCCACCACGCCTTCAGACAACACTATCTTGTTCTTCCTACTCACTCCCCAGTAACTTTTGCCTCTAGGGATGTGAATTTGGGCTGCTTCCCTGGAGGATTATCAGAAGCTGCTCCTCCCTGGGTCCTGCAGAGGAGAAGCAACAGATTGCACACACATCTGATCTCTCTGTGGTTTTGCTCTGTCACACATACAAACACTCATGGACACTTAATTTTTGCCCCTTATGGAAAAAACACCTCTTGATCTGCTGGGACCAAGACATAAAGATCAGTAACAGCCTCTCTGAGGCACAGATCTACCTGGAAAAGCTGTTGTTGGCATGGTCTTTTATTCTCSTTTTATTCCATATCCTTTACCACCCCTTCCTTTCCCATCCAAGAGTGCTGCCCAGCTCTGCCTGTCCACATGGACAATGGCCTTTGCTTGGTCCAGCAGCCCATCTGAAGAAGCCACAAGTTCTTATTTGCACCTTCAGTACTGCACAGAGCAGCTCAAGTCAAAGTGGTGAATCCAGGGAAGAAGAAATCCTGATTCTCCCAAAGGCACAGACCTCAGACAGARACTTGGAGCACTCTCAGCAAATCCCACTTCCTGCTAACACCAAAAAGGCTGGAATTGCCAGATGCACCCCAGCAGCACCCAGGACTGCACAGCTTGATGTGGTTTGGAAGCTGTGACAGCATCAGCCACTGTGACAGGCTCTGTTTGAAACCACAGGTCTGGCTCTCTGCTACCAGGGCAAACCATTTCTGGGTCAGAAGGATCTTCTGGAYATGCCTAGGGAGATGCCAGCATGCATTCTTCAGTTCCTGTCTCACTCTGACATTTTTCAAAAAATTTTGCACCTTAACAGTGGAAATTCACACAACTTACCTAGAAAAATGCAATCAATACAACTGGATCTTTTCTAATATCCTTGTTGTAGTAGGCATAAGTGTTTTCTGCATTTTCTACCTATTTTACTATAATCTATTACAAATGGTTAAGAGGTTGAAAAGGACAAAAAAAAACCCTGAAAAAAACAATGGTGAAACATCAACCCTACAAGCCAGAGGAGAAAGAAATGCTGCAAAGCTAACCTGAAAACAGGCCTGATTTCCTGATTTTTTTAGGCTGGTCATCCAAACAAGCATGCAGAAATCATTTTAGTCAGCCACAGATTAAAGAAAACAGAGACAGAGGTGAAAAAAAAAAAAGAAAAGTACAGCATCATCAAAATGCTGCCTTGCTTAACTCTGAAACATGAGGACAGCACATCTATTAACCCTTGCACATGTAATACTCCAGCATGGAAGGTGATGGTTTTTATACATCCAGGGTGTAACCTAAAGCCAATTTAAACAATGAACTTCACCTTGGGCTGCCCCCCCTGCACATGTGGCACACGCACAGGGATTTGTGAGGCTTGGCAGAGAGCACTTTCTTCTCCTTGGTGCCTCCAAGGTGACCTCAGCACCTGTGCCTGTGTGTAATGCTCAGGTAATCCTCACAAGGACAGCTTGACTCCTCACCCCCTGCTAGCTGTGGGTCCGCACAGGACATTAATCATCTACAGCTGAGGTGAGCTGATTCTTTAGTCAAATCATGGCACAGTCACTGCTCCAGCCACAGAGGAGGGTCGGAGCTGTCCCTGAGGAATGCTGAACTCTGAGGTGCACACGTGGAACTGGCATCCCTCCTCTGATTTTTCTACCTTCTAAGACCTTGTGCAGGGRATTTTTCTCTAAAACATAAATGGTTTCCTATCCAATTGGCTTGCATTCTCACTGAAGTTAAAATCCATCACTAACTGCTCCTGAAGTGCTGCTGATCTGCTGATAAGCACAAACTGAATTCATGCTGCAGGGACACAAAATAAAATCCAAGGTGCTGGGATCTTGCTGTTATYAGGTAAGAAGCATGATCTAGTTCTGTAAACTACCTGTGAATCCAGAAATGGGAATTTTTCAATGCCTGAAAACATGTACAGAGATGCCTTTTTTTTTTGTGAGTGAGTTTGAAAGCTAAAAAATCAGGAGGAAAATGTTTACTGAACATGGTGGTGTACCTTTAGCTGAAGTGCACAGAACTTGGATAAGCGGAGCTGTCAGCATCAAGAACTGGGTGGCCTGTCCTTCAAGCCYTGAGGGGACTYAAGATATTAAACAGTTGTTGCATTACATGYTGCACTGTTGCACCAGAACAAAACACAGTTACACCAGATATTGGAATAACTTGCCTTTCATGGGAGAAGGCTGTTGGAAAGYAAACCCTTCATTTAATTATCAGAGAACTTACTTTTTCTCTGCTGATCTAAATTCAACCAAACCAAAATTATATGCCTAGCTTTGTTGAAATAAGTGGGATTACTCTTCAATACAAACCTAGGCACATATTTAAATATAGAATGGTACAGACAGGTGGGCTTGGATGTACTCTGGCTCTGGAGCTGCCAACTGCAGCAAATGCAAACAGGGCTGACTGTCTGACAAAGAATGCTGGGCAGAGAGATAAATAACAGCCCATAAAGCAGCCCTTCATCCCCCACTTGGGCAATGCCAAGTGAAAGCTGGAAACTGGTTACCAAAACAGAAAATCTGACAGGCCACTAAAATACACTTACATAGTTTTCCAAGCCCTTATAGATGGTATCTGAACAGGCAGATTAGTCACAGATGCTATCTCATAGTATGTATTCTCTCTGAACAGACAAAAAACTTGTAAGGAGGACTAGAAACACAAGATTCCCACCAGAGCTGTGTCTTCAGGAAATTCAGTAAGATTCTGTTACTATTTCTGCAGAATATGTGCTGTCCACTCAACAGCTGGCCTGGCATGGTTGGACTGGTGAGGGAAGTTGCAGTGCCCAAAAAAATCCAACAAAAATCCCCCCKA